>JANAVB010029619.1:1902025-2109525 GCA_029216955.1 Iris pallida
AAAAGAATTCTAATCACATGGTTAGTCTTCTAATCAAGGTTATCTATGATTAAACCATCTGCTACTACCAAAAGCACTACTCAAAACCAAAACACCAATCAATTAATAATAAAATAGCCAAAAATTTAAAATTATCACACAATTACTAAAATACCCCAATTTAGAAAAGTGATAGTGGCATATCTACCCCCCTTAGAAAAATTTTGTCCTCAAAATTTAAGATGGTTGTACTCCTAGGTCAAACCCTCGACAATCAAGGTCAAGAAAATTATATCTAAAATATGCAAAACATGGTCCTACTGGTCATAATTTTACAGTCTCGAACATGGTCACTAAACTATCTAATACATCACAAGAATATCCTGACAGATACTAATGAAATCACACAACAAGATGGGGAAGAAGAATAGGAAAGACAGACTTGCTAACCCATTACTTGCAGCATAGGTCTCCTCGACCCTTAGTGCAAAAGCTCTACCCCTCTGGTACTGGGTATGGTGCTATGCTACAGGTGGCCTAGCTCCCTCTCTCTGACCCTGTACTCTACCAAATGGGGGTGCCGAGGGGCAATCCTTTATCTGGTAAGCGTCAGATCCACAAAATAGGTAAACCTTCAACCTTTACCTACAAGACTCCCAAATGCGTCCTGGCTTCTTGCAGTAGGCACAACTCTGCATCTTCTGATCCTAACCTTGAGGCTGATGCTGTGCTTGTTGAACTCGAGCTGGTGCCTGCATTTGCTGAGGCTGGTGCACTATCTTCTGTACAAAGGGACACTTTCCACTCCCATTGGCCCCGCCTGAATCATCCCGACTCCTCTTGGACTTGAGCTCCAAGTCATCCTCTCCTGCCATGGCTCCTGCCAATATCTGCTCAAAGGTAGCATCTCTGTCATTCTTGGTCAAGGACTTGACTTCCTTGACCAAGCCCTTGCTGAACCTCCTAGCCTTCGTTACCTCGCTAAGGCCCTCAACGAATCTACCCAGGCAGCAGAATTCTCCGGCATACTCCTCTACTGTCTGGTTCCCCTGAACCAGGTTCTCAAACTGCGTCTCCAAAGCGTCAAGTGCTATATCGGGGAAGAATTTCTCCTTGAAGAGCATCTTGAAAGCCTCCCATGTCTGCCCCTCTGTACCAACTCTGGGTTGGTCTGGTACCATGTGCGGGCAAGGTCCTGCATCTGGCTGCCCGCTGCCTCTATCTGAATCCCAGGTGGTATCTGTGCGAGGCGAAAGATCTTCTCTATATTCTCAATCCAGTCGTCGGCATATAGGATACCCTAAGTACCCTTGAAGTCTCACGGCCGCATCTTCTGAAAGTCCAGAATGCCCGGGGTCCTTGGCTGGTACTGTTATATCTGCCCTCCTTGCGGCTGGGCAGCCACCTTCTCTACTAATACCATGGCCAGCTGATGTGTATTGTCAATGTCCTGCCTCATCTCTTTCGACTGGCACCGCTGAGGCTCCATCATCTGCTGCATGAAGATAGAAACTTTTCCATATCAACTATCCCCTGAGGCGGTGGTGGTAGCATTCCCTGAATCCTCGGGGTAGTCCTCGAAACCGGTGGAGGAGCGGCTCCAAAAGCTGTAGACGCTTCCACCTGAGCAGGAATAAGAGGTACTGTAGTCCCACCATCTACCTGAACCAGACGAGAAATGGCAGACCTCTCAGTGGTGTCTACTACTGCAGAGCGTTGAGATCGTGTCTGCACCATCCTGGAGACAGATCAAAACAAGAATCAGTTACTGAGAAAGAAGCGATATAATCAAAAGAGGACAATTTATTTCAAGGAAGGCAATTATTAGCAAGAAGATATAGATGGCAAGAATTTGATCAAAATTTATCCTAACTGTGATTGAGTAACACTCCGCTAAAGCCTATTTCTTAATTTCTATCGCAAGCTCGTAGCAGTACAACTAAGTCGTCGTACTACCACGATATCACACTAATGCGAATCTCGACCTGTATGGGCCACCACTAAAAATATATTACGACCCGCAACCAGTGTAAGGGTACAAGTGCGAAACAATGCCCAACCTACGCCACAGAATCGGCAGTAAAATACAGTTCTAGGTCACTATCTAAAACAACTCACACAATTATATAATGTACTTGTCTTAAATCTCAACTCCGAACGGAGGACAAGTATAGAAATAATTTATCACCCCCAGTTTTCAGAAACAGGAGTATTTTTGTCATTTTACATTTTTAAATATTTTTGAAATTTATTTTATTATTTATGATATTATTTTGGGGTTGAAATTTATTTTATTATTTATGATATTATTTTGGGGTTATTTGAGTCGGGTTCGAATTTTAACTCAATCCGACTTGAAACGGGGACCCGGGGGGTAGTTTGACTCTAGTGGGACCCACACACTAGTTAGGCATGGCCCACATGATATTAATTTTAGTCCACATGATATTAATTTTAGTTAGTAGTTAGACTAATTATTTATGGATAGGTTTAGTTTAATTAGAGACTTAAAACTAGACTAAATTGACCTCAACCTTTAACCCATTCCTAATTTAAATCAAATAGATTAGTGGAGGGCATTTTGGACATTCAAATAGGGGACACCTCACCCTTTTTGGGCAGCCATCTATGGGGGGATAAGGAGTGAGTCACTCCTTCATTCATTTGTATTCATCCACTTTCTCTCTCTTGTTCTTTCCCAAATTAATTTACAGATGAACCTCCATTGATTTTATCTCCAAATCAACCCCTTCTTCCACCAAATCTTCTTTATTTCTCTTATACTCCATGGTTAGAGGGTGCTAGCCAAGTTTGGGAGGATTCGGAGCTCGTTCGTGTCCTTTTGGAATCTCTACATGTCGGTGCCGTATCGGAAGACTTTTCCTTTGAATCTCTCTCCCGGAAGGTATAATCTCTCCTCTAATCCATCCCTACATGCACATAGAAATATTTTGAACCCATAGAAATGACCCCCATGGTTGTATCTCCATTTGTGTCTATTTCGTGTCCATTTGGAGGTCATAGGAGTGTCCTTTGTATTGTGGTTGTGTCCATGTGGGAAAACCCCAAATTTGGACACACTATGTGTTGTTGTTATGTATGAAAGAATTATTACATGTTTAATCTCATATTTTTGTATTGAAGATTTGTTCTATAGTGTCTCATATATATATTAGTGTAGAGAGTGAGTTCTTGATATATTATGTTATATACTTGTGTTTCTTTTGTCTCAAACTACCTAAATTCGTCATAATTTTTATCCAAATTTTTAGTAGCTAGAGCAACTTAGAAATGCCATAACTTTTAGCTCATAACTCCAATTATCCTCTCGTTTTTTTAAAGAAGCGTATCGAAGTTAGCTTTCCAAATATATATTTTAATAAGCCAAATTCGTTCTAAAATTTTCTGTAAAATTATTTGAGTGTCAGCTGTACGAAAGACAAACGCGTTTCGGTGTTTTTGTGATTTCGGGAGCTTCCGGATACGAAAATGCGATCCGTTTAAAATTTCGGAAAGCTAACACAAAGATATATAACATACTTTAATCCTACAATTTAGTGAATGTCCAATTGGTACAATATTGATTTTAAGTAGAAGAGTGACTATACGATATATGTATTTTGTGTAACCTATGAGCCTATGTAGTATGGATATTAAATGAATATAGAGTATGTAATGCATGATATGTTAGATGAATGAAATGACATATATATGATATATATTCTCTTTATATTAATGTATATATATGGTTGAATGCAAGCATGTAGGAATGCAACTAATATAATGCATATAAGCAATGCATGAATAAAAGAATGATATACAATGTATGCATGAAAGTATATAATGAATGCTAGATATGAATGCAAGATATATATGTAATGATAGATATGAATGCATAATGTATAAATATTGTAATGCAATATATAATGATAACATGTATGGTAATGTAGAGTATATGATGCAAGCATGAATGAATGGAGGAAATACATGTATATAGGTAATATAGAATGTAATATATGAAATGAATGAATGATAATATATAACATGATATGTAAGGTAATGCAAGGTATGAAATATATGATGTGTGCATGTTTGTATGTCTCTATGTTAATGTATGAAATGATATGAATATACAATATATGCATATGTATAAAACATGTAGGTAATGTATAGATGCATGAATGAAATGAATGTTTACAATATGTTAATATAAATACAAGTATCTAATATGCATGAATGTAAGTATAATATAATACAAGTATACATGTATGTATCATGTAAATGTAATATACATGATATGTATGTATGCATGTATACAAGGTAAGTATGTATGTATGTATTTCTATAAACTGAGTTAACCTATAACCTTTTACACACATGCATTCATACACCCTTTGACATCATGTATCCCATGTCACATACACCTACCTATCACTAAATTTTAGAACATTAACACATATCACTACAACAAAAAACCCTTTTAATGACGGCTAAAAAGCGTCATTAATGACGAACCATGACACTTTTTTTTTCTACAGCAACCGTTATGAAAACGGGTGTTATAAATGTTTTTTAAAAGTGTCATAAAATAACCGTCATGAATAGTTTCTATAAAAGCATTATGGATAGTTAATATATGGTGCACAATTCAGAACAATTTTAAAACGTCATGAATAGATAACATGTATAGGCTCAATGCAGCACATTTATAACACTTTATACTATTCAAATTAGCATATCCAAATCAGTCCATATAATTGTCAGGCCTAAAAATCAAATTAACATTATATATCACCATCTTTATTACATTTCTCAAAATAGAGTACATATCAACATCTTCATTACATTCTTAAAATAGAATATCCAAATACATATATATATTTATAAATACATATATACATTTACAACTACCAAAAAAACCTGTACCCAGAGCTCTGTTGGACTACCAGGGACTAAAGGTCCTCCAACTGCTAAAATTTTTATGGAAAAAAGCAGTATCCTCGTTTGTTTGAATTTAATGTCTCTTGCAATTGATTGGTCCACATATGAAAGAAGGAAAGCTGAAAAAAACAAAAAAAAGATTACATTGGAAGCATGAATAAACTTGGCAGTACATTCTCTTAAATCAACAGGACAATATACTACATAAGTACCCGACTCAACTACTTCACTTGGCCAGAGTAAAATTACCTTGAAACTTTACTTGGCCTTCCAAACAGATCAAGCAATCAAACTCTACAAGAGAAAAAAAGAAGCTGAGTAGCCAGCATCATACTTCTCAAGCAGCACCAACATGTAACTTATAATTAGGATAACAGTACCTAGGAAACTCCCCAACCAATGAGCCATCTAGACCGGTCAAGAACACAAAAATATCACCTCACAATTGGATAAAGGAGAGTTACTCCAGAGCAGGCAACTAAAGATTACTACAAAATGTACTCGTATTCTTATTTTGAATATCACATTTTACCTTACAAAGTTGAGCCTCATTTCTCCAATCTTTCTAAAATATGTTGAGCAAAAAATTACAGTTTATTGTCAAACACATAAATTGCATCATAATTCTCAAAAGAAAAACAACAAACTGATACAATATAGGTCATAAAGAATTAAAGATGCACAAAGAATCAAGTCGAAATTGAAGAAAGACTAGTCTACCTATATAAGATTGAAATATGCAAGTACAGATTTGCCTATCTACCTATATAAGATTTTTTATAACAAATGTCTTATATGTGTTCTTTCCCCAACGGCTCCACTCGAGTTCTCAGGATCATCAAACCATCCAACCTCTATGTGAACCACCTTCTCAAAAGTAGGCCAACGCGAAGAAGTAAGATTTAGTTGTATAGGCTATCAAAGACATCACCCCGAAAGCAAGAAATTGTAACATGTGAAGTGTTAGGTTATCAACGATTTTGAAAACTGATACTACGTTAGCCTATCTTTCTGATGTGGCTTCATGATCCTATAAGAATTGATATATAACAAGTGAAGTGTTCTACAAAAAGGATTAATCGGTTATCAACCAGGCACTTCATGATTATGCAAATATTGTAATCTTGCTCTTATCTATAGGAAATTTTCTTGGTTATTCAAAGTGGCTTTATTACTCATGATAGACCTACATCTCTTCTGTCATTGTCATCAAACATATGAGAGGTAATGTTTGAGAGGAGATAGCAAATAAAGTTAATTCTTTATATTTTTATAAAAATCCTTGAGATGTAATGACATATTATGTAAACATGAATATGTTAAAGAATTCTATTTATATTAGAATATGTAAATCTCATTTATATTAGAATATGTAAATTTCCCCAAAAAATAAAGATAGGAGTTAGATATCATAATTTGACTGATATATCTGAAGATTTTTTACAGGAGATATTGGCTGATATATCATATTTTGACTGATATATCAGACGACATTATAATACAGAGTTTGAAAATCATACCGGAAATTGACAGACATCTGGCCAGATATATTGGCTTGTATATCAAACATGTACTTATAGATGTTTTACCTGCATAGGTTTTTGTACCACTTTAGAGATAAGTGCCCTGGCATCCAATCAAATTTCATAACATGCTTCATCTGGCTTAAGACTCTTTATCTAACAGAAGCTACAAATTATACTCTGAAAAAAAATATATAAATTATTACTTTTTAGTGACTTCATTATAACAACCTACTCATGCTCCAGATTGCATAGTTAGCAGCTTGTTTCACCTGGAGGAAAAAAAAACATTAAGTGACAGATTCCTAAGAACTTTATCGGTATTGTCCTACAGTTATGATCTGCATACCTGCAATAACGAAAATATGCTTAACACCAACATATTTAAGAAACTTCTTAACAAAAAACTAGAGAGACATACCCGACCAGATTACAACTTATCAGGCATCCATTTATGATCTCTCGCCACCAGCTCCAAGACGATCACCAGTATGGTGAGTGAACAGAAGAAATAGGTATCGACTGCCTCCTACGTCAAATCAATAAGAATTATGAACCTTACAGAACTGTGAGCGAAGAACCTTTGCACCGGCTGTTAGTTCTTCTAAAATATTTTCATCGTCAGAAATTTGACAGTAGCTAAATCAAATTTGCAAGATATCAAACCTGGAATGACTAATACTGAAATTACATCTCAAAATAATTATATAATGTGACCCTGACATTGTGAAAGAGTAACTTTCCATGGACAAGTTTAGGACATGTAAGTGAAAACTAAAACATACCTGAAAAGTTGTCTAAAAAAAACTTTAGCATTGAGGGATATGGATAATAGTATTATTCTCTCTTTCTAAAATATACATCAATAGAAATCTGAATATGGATTGTTTTTACCATGATACAACCAGTATAAGGAATAAAAATAGAATAACATCATAGAACTGGAGACAAACCTCCCTGATGTTGCCAACATATCTGGTTCTCCAGGATTAAATCGCACAGATATGACTGTATCATTACCCCATACAAAACTGTTCACTGGCTGCGACCTTTTTGCCGTAAATAATGGGCATAAGAAATATCTCAAAATTAATTAGAAATTTTAAGCGAATTAATAAATGGAAGAAAATACAGATACTGAAAGCAAACCTGTTATAATCCCATATATCAACCTGTGCGCCAACTGTTGCAAAAAGACTACCACCCCACTGGTGATCAACAGCCCTGAGGTTATAACAAGAGAAAGATGAACAACAATGATGAAAAAATGAACAAAAGGTAACTCCAGTCCAAGAAAAAGTCAACTATTGTGACAAATTGTTTTTGAAACACATACACAACTCATTGGGCATTTTGAATATTGAATAATTGAAGATAATTACCAGAATGCATGCTTCCACACATAAACTGCTAGCGGCTGGAAGAGAAGTATCCCAAGTAAATTAGTTAGCAACAAAAAATGGAATAAGTGGGTAATTCTACAGGATATGTCACAGACCTTTGAAGCATTTCCATCTGAATCACTAGAGTCCATATTTTTTGAGTCAGGAACACTCCATAGCCTGACGCTGCCAACAGAGAACATGGTCTATAATAAATATGGGCATCTTGTAACTAGTTATGTATTATAAACTTAAAAAAAAATCCCAGTGACACGAGGCTGCTACATAATATAACACATTTAACAAACTAGGTTTGTGGGTCATTTAGACCATATTTTCTTTTCAATAAGAGACATTGACAGAAGTATATCATATTCATAATCCACTCCACTGACCCTCTTCCTTCTCCTCCTCTCCTTGATACATGGGTTATAGCATGATGTTAAAAGGAAAAGACGTGGCATGGGAGATTTAAACTCACGTGCAATTAGTGCCACATAATATAAGAAGATCTCTATCTGTAGATGCTGTTAGGCCTCGAACAGCACCTTGGTGGCCAGAAAACTGACGGACTGTCCTCCTGTGAGAAAGAAAATTAGACAATTAAGGGAAACAATACTATTAAGATGTCTCTAAGGATGGAAGAAAATGTGTCTATTGTGTATGTAAGCAAGCATAAAATACCTGGTAGCTATGTCCCAAAGACGAATATCTTGCAGCCAAAAAAAACAAATATTGAATATGAGATCATGTGATGATAATAGAAGGAACAAAGAAGGCAAGGAATAATACCTCCATCCATGGAAGCCGAGAAAATCCCTTTGAGGTGGTTGGGGTTCTTCGCCATACAGGAGACAACATCAATGTGCCCATCCATCGCTCCAACGAAAGGCCTCGCAAATATCTATATATTTTCAAGAATCAAACCAAATTAACTTTGTCTTTGTTTTTGGGGTATAGAGAGAGAGATAGATAATGGGGCTAAGCGACCTTCTCGAGTTTGGGGTTGCTCTTTCCTGGGGTCGGTGGCGGGTCGGGACCGTCGGCATCGGAGGAGAAGGACATGGGGGTGGCGGGAGTGTCGGGGGTTGTGGGGGTCTGGGGGGAAGGGGTCCGGTGGGCGGAGGATGGGGAGGGGGTCGACTGGTGGGAGTGGCGGCGACGGCCGTACATCGCTTCGCCTGCCCTGTGTCCGAGGTTCAGCAGATCGGGTTGGGGGAGAATCTAAGATTTGGTGGGAATGGAGAAAAATTTAGGGTTCCAGATCGAGAAGCGGAGGAGGAAACTAAGCGGAGGACGACGATGTGGAGGATTGAAAGAAGGAGGAGGAGAAGCTTAGGGTTTGGTGAGAGGAGGGAAGAGGATGAGAAGGGGAGTGGAGCTGAGAGGGAAGGAGAAGGGATTTGGAGAGGGGATGAGAAGGGGGCGAAGGCTTGAGCCTCCAAATATCGCGTTGGTGGAAAGAATTTTACAGAAAACTTAATTACAAGTTTGCCACAGCTCTAAAATATTAATAATGCTTTGTTATATAAACGTTATAAAAAGCCCAAAATTAGCCAAAACCGTCATAGAAAAAGGTATTTCCAACTTTGATGACGCTTCTTTATCAGCCGTCAGGAAATCCACTTATCAAGCGTCATTAATAAGTCTTTTTGTTGTAGTGTATCCTTTCACACATATGCCAAACACACACATACTCACTTACTCTTTTACCTCTCTTTCTTTCTCTCTATATATATGTATGTGCCTATATATATAGCTTTCCTATATATATCTATGTATATGAATATGTGAATGTGAATAATATATATACATTATATGACTAAGTTTGTGTGCCTTGTTAGCTTATGGTTTAGTTTTGTGCTTGGTTTAGCAAGTGACTTAGGCTATGAGTTAGTAGCTATCTTGGATACTTGATTTGCATATACTTAGTTTGTTTAGACCTAGAATAACTTGTTTGACCTAATTTAGACTTGTTAGACCTAATTTGACCATAGTTGACCTAGGTTTGACTTTCAGGATTGACCAAGTTGACCAAGAGTTGACTTTGGTCTAGATTGACCTAGAATCATGTAGAATGCATAATAGAACTTCATATTGCCATTTTGGACTTGTTGTGACTTGTGCTGTTCTGATTAGGAGCCAGATACCTCTCCTCGGACAGTATATTTACTTTGGACATTCAGACACCAGGCGAGTACATTATCTGATCATTTCATAACTTGTTAGAATTATATTCCTACTTTAGATTACTTTACTTGATGCTGTCACGACATTATCACGGATTAGTACTAAATGGATCTCTTCATGCGATGTTATCCCCCTCGGAAGCATCGGGTACATTGTGTCATTTGTGTTTCACTTTCATCATGTACTCCTGTGCTTTCACCATACATGTACACTCTTGTGAATCATGTACTGTCATGTTCACAGAGCCCTCATGTATACTATCATGTGCACCCTTTTATGGGCCCTCATGTGATATCATGTATAATAACATAACCTACTTAGATCCTTGTGTATTGATTGGGGAAACGGGGGAGTGCTAGTAGTCATGTGAACAATTCTATAGTAGTGTAGATCATGTGAAACTCTTTAGTGTAGATCATGTACAAATCTGTCCTGTTCACATGTGCTATCCTGTACTCTACATTACTAGCCACTGTTAGTTCTCTATTTATAGTAGATATTTCTATTACAGTTCTCTCTCTGTTTACATCATGTACTTTTTTTCAGTTTCCTGTATCTTACTCTACTGCATGTTTATATTTTCTAACCTGCGATGATCTGTTGAGATGTATTGTGCTCGCTCCTGTCCTGACTGGACCTGTTGATAAATTTTACAGATAGCCTGGAGGTTGCCTGCTAGCCTAGAGGAGACACAGTAGAGGTTGTTTAGATAGTTATTTCATTTTGTCTGGAGTTGAATTTACTTTGTGGATTACTGTATTTGAGTTTTGAGATATATTTCTGGGTTTATGTATCTTAGACACTTAGACTTCTATTTCCTGTATCTCTTTTGGATTTCATGTTTTATCTATCTTTATCATGCTCTACCTTAGATGTGATTGAGTTTGTATCTGCTATGTCACCCCATTCGGAGAGTATAAACTGCTTAGCATTATATTGTTAAATATTGTGACCTTGGACATCGTTCTACCGCTGACACTGCAGCGTAGGTTGGGCGTAGTTACGTTCTCGTACCCTAACAGTGGGTGCGGGTCGTGACACGTTTTTAGTGGTGGCCCATGCAGGTCGAGTTTGTGTAGTGGTATTCGAACTAGAGTACCACTATAGCCTACAGTAGAATTAGGATATATTTTTGAATGTACTCAATCATAGTTAGGATTTCTTGAGAGATTCCTGGGACGACCCTTGAGAATCTTATTTTAACTTCGATTTGAAAACTCTTCTTCCCTTGATTTGATTTATCTTTACTTTCTGTTGTTAAATTTAATTTTTATGGATTATTGTTGAATTTGAGTTTGTATTTATTGATTTTGATGAATGATTGTTGAATTTTGAATCTTGATGTTAGCTGTGGCATCCGAGTTTGTATTTATATGATTTGATGGATTTTTGTTCATTTTTGAATCTTGATGTTCGTTGATAAATTGATTTTTGGGTATCCATTGTTGATTTAATTTAATTTTTGTCAAGATGAAATTGTATGGGCTAGGTCATCTAAGTTATGGAATCTAGTCTTCTATAGTCACATTAGCCAGCATGGTGAGGACATATAGTTTGATTTTGGATATATTTCTCGGGTGTGGGAATTTAAGGTTTTCGCAGCCAAGCTAGCGGCATCGCAAAAATGTTAAATACCATGATTCTAGAGGTATGTGCATAAGTCAAGGACTCTGTGATTATTGTAGCCTTGCTTACTAATATGACGAGGATTTAGAGTACCATGATTTTGGATAGACGCATATGATTATCAGATTGTACCTTAAATGTTTTCGAACATGTTTCTCTACTTTTGTTTCAGTCATTCAAAAAAAAAAGAATTATTGTTGTTTTGTTTTGTTTTGCTTCTCATTTTTTTACTTAGGATGTAGCTTTAGCTATTTTTATAAACCTTGTGTAACTTCTTACCACGAACTCCTTCTTAATACAATGAATCGACGATTTTGCTAGACTTTATCTTAGATTTGATAATTTAGCTCTGGGTTTCAAAATGGTTCTTCTTTAAACAGATAAGCAAACAGATTTTATCGTTATTTCTTTCTTGCTATTATTCTTGTATTAGATAATAATAAATTGTCTTGATTACACCAATCACCTACTTTGTAAACTTGGTAGGAATCTAATTGTTGGACTTAACGTAGAATTAAATTTTATATTGGGATATGAGAATATATATATTGGACACAGACTCTTTGCCTGACACGTATGTATGCTACACTTGATTTCCCACCTGCCTAAATACATATTAATATGTTGTTGATGTTTAAATTGTCAAAACCCCAATATTTCTGGTTCTCTGCTTTTTCCAGTTTAAATTCGTAATTCAAATATAGATTTCATGCCATTAATTATGTTTACATCACTGCACATGTATATTATACGTAGGGTTGCAATTCAAAAATTTTAGTTGAGTTTTATGTTTGAATTTGTCAAATCTAAGACTGTGTGCATATTAACCTTTAATACTGGATTTTTAAATGTTTGTTCAATTTGTTATTTTAAATGTAATATTTTCAGCTATATACATTGTGGTATGTAGGGATATAAATTTAGGTTTCATATTCTTACATGTTAGGTTGTGATAAACATTGGGTTGGTTGGTGTTCAAATTTCTCCAAATCCTAAAATTGAATACATGTTAACATTTTCACATTGATTTCCAATGTTTAGTTCAATTTCAGATTTAATATGTAATATTGAACTGTATGCATAGCTAAATGTATGGATAGTATGTTAGGGTTTCTTCTCTATCATGTTAGGATGTATTAGAAGCATTGAGTTGGTTGTGATGTTTTAAACCCCTAAAATCTGAAACTGCATTATGTTAATATTATACTGATTTAAATATTAGCTTTTTTTTCAGATTTTGTATGTAAATGCTGAACTAAAACTGGGTTTAACCTTTCAATACTAAGCTATAACCCTGTACAAGGACACACACACCCTAACTTAGTATACACTGCCATGTAAACCTAACCCTTCCTCTCTATGTTATGTTTATATATCTATATAGATATAAATAGAGTTTATGCATACATGTTATAATGTATATGGATACATAACTAAATCTCTACCTCTTTATATATATATATATATATATGTATATGGTTAGCCATGCATGTTATGAGTAAATAGGTTGTGTGTTGTAGATTGTTTAACCAATATGCCATGAGTAGTGTAACTGGATAGCTATTGTTTTGAAACCCAAATCCTCCTATACTCTTCATGTATATTTCACATACACACATGCCTACTATCTAACCATATGAACATGTCCACATACACCCATACACACACGAACTACATAACTTGTACATAATGCTAGCTTTTCCCTCTCTAACGCTATATATATAAATATATTGTGATTGGATTTCCATGCAATTGGCTTTCATTCTTTAACTTTTGATTTTGATTTTCTTGAATAGTACCCCTTATTAGATAAATGGTAGTTAACTTTATTTTATTTTGATAAGTACCAGTTTTCATATAGGATGGTAGACTGACTTACAGTCTTGATGATGGTTATTTCTGTATCTTTTCTAATTTAGCACCCTAGATTGCTTGTGTATTTTGATACCCTATGACCGTTTTGGTTTAGCATGACTAGTATACCTAGATGAGACTTTCACTACCACCGTATGTCATGATCATGTATGCCATCCTTTTAAATCGTATGATTGTTTAAGTTCTGAGACTTTGATTGTGGGGGGTTTGACCTAGAAGGAGAATGAACATTTTAATTTTGAGGACAAAATTTTTCTAAGGTAGGTAGACTTGTAACACCCAGTTTTCTAAAATGAGGGTAATTTTGAAATTTTGTAATTTTAATCATTTATTGATTTGACATTTAAATCATGATATAATTTTTGGTAATTTTTAAATTATTTTAAAACTATTTAAAATCATGACTTGTGATTTTGATGTTTTGCTAGTGAAACCTTAGAGACTGTTTGACCTAGAGCCTAACCATGTGATTATGATGTTTTAATGACATTTTTGGCCTAAGGATATTTTGCATTTGACCTCTTTGAATTATTTTGATATTTATTGTGTTGGTGATTGTTGATTTTGACTTTTGATAGGTGTGATTTTGTGATAGTTTTGTGTCCGTAGCGGACACGTATCAGTTTTTATTTACAAATGTTTGATGTGCCTCAAAGAGATTTTTTTTTATTGCTGATTTTTTTTGAAAAGTATTTGAATGAGGTTGTTTTCTTCATGTGTTTCCTGTGATTGCTTTGTTTTAATTTCGAGGACGAAATTTTTTTAAGGTGGATAGATTTGTCACCCCCAGTTTTCAGAAACAGGAGTATTTTTGTTATTTTACATTTTTGAATATTTTGAAATTTATTTTATTATTTATGATATTATTTTGGGGTTGAAATTTATTTTATTATTTATGATATTGTTTTGGGGTTATTTGAGTCGGGTTCGAATTTCAACTCAATCCGACTTGAAACGGGGATCCGGGGGGTAGTTTGACTCTAGTGGGACCCACACGCTAGTTAGGTATGGCCCACATGATATTAATTTTAGTCCACATGATATTAATTTTAGTTAGTAGTTAGACTAATTATTTATGGATATGTTTAGTTTAATTAGAGACTTAAAACTAGACTAAATTGACCTCAACCTTTAACCCATTCCTAATTTAAATCAAATAGATTAGTGGAGGGCATTTTGGACATTCAAATAGGGGACACCTCACCCATTTTGGGCAGCCATCTATGGGGGGGGGGATAAGGAGTGAGTCACTCCTTCATTCATTTGTTTTCATCCACTTTCTCTCTCTTGTGATTCCCCAAATTAATTTAGAGATGAACCTCCATTGATTTCATCTCCAAATCAACCCCTTCTTCCACCAAATCTTCTTTATTTCTCTTCTACTCCATGGTTAGAGGGTGCTAGCCAAGTTTGGGAGGATTCGGAGCTCGTTCGTGTCCTTTTGGAATCTCTACGTGTCGGTGCCGTATCGGAAGGCTTTTCCTTTGAATCTCTCTCCCGGAAGGCATAATCTCTCCTCTAATCCATCCCTACATGCACATAGAAATATTTTGAACCCATACGAATGACCCCCATAGTTGTATCTCTATTTGTGTCCATTTCGTGTCCATTTGGAGGTCATAGGAGTGTCCTTTGTGTTGTGGTTGTGTCCATGTGGGAAAACCCCAAATTTGGACACACTATGTGTTGTTGTTATGTATGAATGAATTATTACATGTTTAATCTCATATTTTTGTATTGGAGATGTGTTCTATAGTGTCTCATATATATATATTAGTGTAGAGAGTGAGTTCTTGATATATTATGTTATATACTTGTGTTTCTTTTGTCTCAAACTACCTAAATTCGTCATAATTTTTATCCACGTTTTTAGTAGCTAGAGCAACTTAGAAATGCCATAACGTTTAGCTCATAAATCCAATTATCCTCTCATTTTTTAAAAGAAGCGTATCGAAGTTAGCTTTCCAAATATATATTTTAATAAGCCAAATTCGTTCTAAAATTTTCTGTAAAATTATTTGAGTGTCAGCTGTACGAAAGACAAACGTGTTTCGATGTTTTTGCGATTTCGGGAGCTTTCGGACACGAAAATACGATCCGTTTAAAGTTTCGGAAAGCTAACACAAAGATATATAACATACTTTAATCCTAGAATTTAGTGAATGTCCAATTGGTACAATATTGATTTTAAGTAGAAGAGTGACTATACGATATATGTATTTTGTGTAACCTATGAGCCTATGTAGTATGGATATTAAATGAATATAAGAGTATGTAATGCATGATATGTTAGATGAATGAAATGATATATATATGATATATATTCTCTTTACATTAATGTATATATATGGTTGAATGCAAGCATGTAGGAATGCAATTAATATAATGCATATAAGCAATGCATGAATAAAAGAATGATATACAATGTATGCATGAAAGTATATAATGAATGCTAGATATGAATGCACGATATATATGTAATGATAGATATGAATGCATAATGTATAAATATTGTAATGTAATATATAAAGATAACATGTATGGTAATATAGAGTATATGATGCAAGTATGAATGAATGGAGGAAATACATGTATATAGGTAATATAGAATGTAATATATGAAATGAATGAATGATAATATATAACATGATATGTAAGGTAATGCAAGGTATGAAATATATGATGTGTGCATGTTTGTATGTCTCTATGTTAATGTATGAAATGATATGAATATACAATGTATGCATATGTATAAAACATGTAGGTAATGTATAGATGCATGAATGAAATGAATGTTTGCAATATGTTAATATAAATACAAGTATATAATATGCATGAATGTAAGTATAATATAATACAAGTATACATATATGTATCATGTAAATATAATATACATGATATGTATGTATGCATGTATACAAGGTTAGTATGTATGTATGTATTTCTATAAACTGAGTTAACCTATAACCTTTTACACACATGCATTCATACACCCTTTGACATCATGTATCCTATGTCACATACACCTACCTATCACTAAATTTTAGAACATTAACATATATCCTTTCACACACATGCCAAACACACACATACTTACTTACTCTTTTACCTCTCTTTCTCTCTCTATATATATGTATGTGCCTATATATATAGCTTTCCTATATATATCTATGTATATGAATATGTGAATGTGAATAATATATATACATTATATGACTAAGTTTGTGTGCCTTGTTAGCTTATGGTTTAGTTTTGTGCTTGGTTTAGCAAGTGACTTAGGCTATGAGTTAGTAGCTATCTTGGATACTTGATTTGCATATACTTAGTTTGTTTAGACCTAGAATAACTTGTTTGACATAATTTAGACTTGTTAGACCTAGTTTGACCATAGTTGACCTAGGTTTGACTTTCAGGATTGACCAAGTTGACCAAGAGTTGACTTTGGTCTAGATTGACCTAGAATAATGTAGAATGCATAATAGAACTTCATATTGCCATTTTGGACTTGTTGTGACTTGTGCTATTCTGATTAGGAGCCAGACAGCTCTTCTCGGACAGTATATTTACTTTGGACATTCAGACACCAGGCGAGTACATTCTCTGATCATTTTATAACTTGTTAGAATTATATTCCTGCTTTAGATTACTTTACTTGATGTTGTCACGAAATTATCACGGATTAGTACTATATGGATCTCTTTATGCGATATTATCCCCCTCGGGAGCATCGGGTACATTGTGTCATTTGCGTTTCACTTTCATCATGTACTCCTGTGCTTTCACCATACATGTACACTCTTGTAAATCATATACTCTCATGTTCACAGAGCCCTCATGTATACTATCATGTGTACCCTTTCATGGGCCCTCATGTGATATCATGTATAATAACATAACCTGCTTACCTTGTGTATTGATTGGGGAAATGGAGGAGTGCTAGTAGTCATGTGAACAATTCTATAGTAGTGTAGATCATGTAAAACTCTTTAGTGTATATCATGTACAAATCTGTCCTGTTCACATGTGCTATCCTGTACTCTACATCACTAGCCACTGTTAGTTCTCTATTTATAGTAGATATTTCTATTACAGTTCTCTCTCTGTTTACATCATGTACTTCCTTTTACTTTCCTGTATCTTACTCTACTGCATGTTTATATTTTCTAACCTGCCATGATCTGTTGAGGTGTATTGTGCTCGCTCCTGTCCTGACTGGACCTGTTGATAAATTTTACAGATAGCCTGGAGGTTGCCTGCTAGCCTAGAGGAGACACAGTAGAGGTTGTTTAGATAGTTATTTCATTTTGTCTGGAGTTGTATTTACTTTGTGGATTACTGTATTTGAGTTTTGAGATGTATTTCTGGATTTATGTATCTTAGACACTTAGTCTTCTATCTCCTGTATCTCTTTTGGATTTCATGTTTTATCTATCTTTATCATGCTCTACCTTAGATGTGATTGAGTTTGTATCTGCTATGTCACCCCATTCGGGGAGTATAAACTGCTTAGCATTATATTGTTAATTGTTGTGACCTAGGACAGCGTTCTACCGCCGACACTGCGACGTAGGTTGGGCGTAGTTACGTTCTCGTACCCTAACAGTGGGTGCGGGTCGTGACATAATATAACTCAATCACAGTCTAAGCACGATAGGATAACACATAATTCTATAACTAAAAGAAAACAAATAAAAACTAATAAATGATAATATCTCAAAACAACTCAAAACAAGTAAAGTCTCAAATTATTATAATTCAAGTTCTAAACATGAATTCTATAGCAAGTCTACTAGACTAGTCTCCCGATCACTCCTGAGAGTTGGGACCAAAGGTAGCTAATCCCTTTCCAGATCCATAGCAAGTAGGGCATGTATCCTCAGGGCTATCATCTGTAATATTTTCAACAGGTCCAGTTAGGACATGAACGAATACATCTCATCAAGAAAATCTAAGTAAATGACAAAGACTATAAAAAAATTATAGACAATTATATTGATGAAGCATGGGAGTTTTAGATAGTTTAAGATGTAAAGCAACATTTAAAAATAAGGAAAGTAAATGTTGTGAAATAGAAGATGATGTCAATGAAGACTGTAAATAAAAGCTAGTTGAACTAGAATAATATGATATGAGTCCATGTGGTACACTGTAGGTCAAGTGTGATTCCAATCAATAATTCAAGTAGGATGATTCTTTAATGATCCTTGCAATGATTCTAGTAACGATTCTTGTGGTGATTCTAGACAATACTCAAAGTGTGTTTTAAAATACTGAGATCGACATGTAAATGGCTAGGGGTCATCCGACACATCACACTCTGGCCAAGTATGGGATGGCTATCGTTTTTGCTTAATTCACAGGGAGGTGGTTCGAGTATTTGAGAATGTTTACATGTCTACTCAAGTATTTTCTCGCCCAACTAGTACGAGTGAATCCATAACACGACACGTAAATCGAGAATAAATCTAGCCAGAATATGAAGGTGCTTGTAGGTGATTCTTGAAGTGATTATTGTAATAGAGGCTAGACAAATAAGGTGTGTGTGTCGTATACATGAATTCCAGAAATATCAATACGTGTTTGTAACAGAGAATCAAATAGAACTGACTAGAACTGAAATATAGAAATCGACAATTAAATGAAAGAACTATCAAAGAATGTACTCGCCTGGTATCCCGAATGTCTGATAAGAATATAAGTCCAAACTGAAGTCACAAAGTCCTATTTTAAGCAACCACAGGTTACAAAGTGTCTAATATGAAATAAAAGTAATCTACAATGCATGCTAAATGATTCTAGGTCATTTTGGGTCAAATTCAACCCTTGGTCAACTCTGATCAACCATCCAGGTCAAACTAGGTCAACCCTAAGTCAACTAGTCCATTATTCTAAGTTTATGTCAAACTTAAGCTATATAGTCATTTCAAGTCCGTTTGAGTCAATTTTGTTCAAGTTTGACCCAAAGTTTACTTTTGTCAACTTGGTCAACTTGCTAGTCAACTGTGCCAAGTTAGGCCTATTGGGTCATTTCTGAGCTGACTCACTAATCCCTAGGCTATTTTCCTATATAATATAGCTATATACCACAAGTATATATAGCTTATATATATATATTTATATATATATATATATATATATATATATATATATATATATATATATATATATATATATATATATTGGAATAAGGGTAAATATTATTCCACGTAAATTACAATATACTATTATCACATCTCTCTTCCAGTTAAGGGGCCATTACAGATACATCGAATTCTATATTATGTAGAATTCCTACTGGCGGAGTAGCCAGTCCCTTAAAGATACGCCTGTTGCGCTCCCTCCAGACAAGCCAAATTGATGCTGTAAGTTAACTCTTGCCATCTTGGCCCAACCATGGTCCATGCCTCGGCTGTAGAGGCATAAAAAATATGGGATTCATGTGGATTACAAATTGCCGCATAGGTACTTTGGGCCACATAGGTCCGCATGATGGAAAGCCGTATGACTGTTCAAAAGACATATGCGGCCCGTCGACAAGCAGCTGTAGAAGAAAGATATACGGCCAAGAGAAGCAGTTCGACTGATAAAGCTGACAAGTCCTGGCAAGACATGACAGTTCTGACACTTCGACAAGAAAGATAAGACGTGAGATGTCGTCCAAAAGCAGGGTTCGTACGCCTCCATGCGGCCAGAAGTGTGTCATCTAAGCTACATGAACCCTATGCGGCTCAGACTTATACGGCCCCAAAAGTCTCCAAACTTTATACAGCCAAGAGCAACTATGATCCAAGCCGCATGAGTCTCATGCGACCCCATATGATTGAAGACTAAGAAAACTATACGCAACAGGACACGCGGCAATTTGACCAAGTCCTTAACTACCCAGATTTGCTGCAACAAAATCCCAACAAATCGACAGATGGTAGCCAAAGAGCTGGTCTTCGCATGCTAATCAGCCACGTGGCTGCAAACCGTCTATGCGGCTAAAAATACATCCTATTATAAATAGCAGGGTGCCACACCCCTGCAAAAGGCTGGCAACCTTCAAGAGAAAAGCAATTTCTTCACGAGCTAGAGACTGCATCAGATAGTCCACGGAGTAAGGAAGAGTTGATAGCACTTTCCAGAGCCTCCACCGTCACCCCCAGAATCAAAACTAAACAATTGTACTTAGATTGTTCCCTAGGATTTCTTTCTAGGCTTTCCTTTGTACAAACGAGTTTGCAATCAAGTTCAGTGTTCTGTAATACCTGTCTTTGATTTTTTATGGCAAACACGATGGCGACTCTGCTGGGGACATCTTTCTCTTCCAATGAGAAGTTGGTGACGCAATTTGACGCATCCAAGCTCGGCTCTACACAGCAGATGCCTGTGGTTCGCCTCGACCAACAAGCATTCGAAGAATTACTCTCTGAAGGGAGCGCCAGGCCGTCTCAGAAGCGAACTAACGCAAAGAGGACTTGCAAGGCGTCGGTGCACAAAACTATTGCCCCCGGCCAAGTTCTCGAAGAAGCTCCTTCTGTAGCCCAAGACGGTGACCTAAGCTCTCCTGCGACTTTGTCTCCAACCGCAGAGGACCCCACTGTCCCAAAACGAGCAGAGGAAAATACTACGATGCTGAGTTTTTGGGGACACAAGGGAACTCCATGTCGACAAAGAAGAAGCCGCATAGAGGAGATCGATAGTCTGTCCATGCGGCAACCAACTATGGTCGCAGGCAGACGACTCATGCGGTAGCCAACTCTGGTCGCAGGAAAATGATCCATGCGGCAGCCAACGCTAGCTGCAAGAAGATGGTCCATGCGACGACCAATCCTGGCCTCAAACAGGACGTCTCATACGGCCCTGTCAGAAGCTCTGTGTTCGACCGCCTCTCATGCGGGCCCGGTGCCATGTGGCTCACTAAATATGCGGGATGTATCAATCTGGACTCTTTTTACTACGCGTCTTTGGGTGCTAAGTCAAAAAAGTCTAGGACAGTGCGGGCCCAACCAGCCCAGTCAACTGTCCAAGTTGCTGACTGTCAGCGGGCTCCGTTGACTATTACACGGGCTCCTGACGAAAAGTTGTACAGAACCACCCGCGTCCAGTCCCCCAGGGCTAACGGACAGGGTAGGTTTTTAAAGTCTCCTTCTGAAGATCCAGAGCAAGTACTTTTACTAGCCACGAATCAGGGAGCAAACATGATGCCTAAGCACCCGTGCGCCCGGGATTCCCGAGTTCACAAGTTTGGAGCAAAGGTAGAGAGGCTTCCTACCGACTTGCGTGACGTGATTACTCATAAACGCAAGACGGCAGCATCAACATGCAATGAGTCCCTCTCGGGGCGTCGTTGTGCCCAAGTCATCATCAAACTGCTGCTGCGATAAATCAGCAGCACCTGAAGATCGGTAGTCAGTTTTTCAGCGACTGCAGCAGCCAGCACTTGTCCAAATTCCAGGGGACGAGGAGTTTCCTTTCGCCTCCTATAATTCAACTCAAAAGGTTCCTCCTAGCAAGGGAGAAAAGAAGATAGGCTCTTCCAGCTCGGCCATCTCGGCCAGTATTGCAAGGAGACCCTCATCTGGGGGGTTCCCATCAACCATACGGGGTGTCTATTTAGGTACTCGATCAAAAAAGAAGCTTCCGGCACCCGGGGGTGCACCTTCGGCCTCCTTGAGAGTAGATAAAGTTGGGGGTAGCAGCCTCCTCAATGTATGCGACAACCCGGTGTACCAAGAGCACACACAGGGGGTAGAGATCCCCCAGAACTCTACAACAGAATCGGATTTCCCTGAGGGCCACCACCCTCACCAAAATGATGCGCCTTCCTGGGTGTAGCAGCACTTCTGAGTCTGACGAAGATGATATTCTGACATTCCCTGACGATTTCTCTATTCAAGGGTACAGCACTGAGAGTACCTCCGCCACAATCCCTTTCACCTCTACCTACGTCAGGACAGTCTTTATGGCTGACGATGATCATGAAGCACCTTCTGACCAACAATGGCTAGAAGTGCTGGAGGCCATGCTCCTGTCCTTGATCAAGTCCGTGGAAGAGAACAAAGCCGCTTTGCTAGCTCAACCAGCAAGGATGCCCGGGCAAACAAGCTTGGGACCCGCAGTTAACGCAGACTCTAACACGATCGCCCCTCTTTTGGGTGATGACCCTTTAGCAGCATCCTTTCCTTCAGCTGCAGATGAAGCCAAGGAGGCAAGGAGGGAAGTCCAGGAGCTTCGGGCAATGTTCAATGCCCGAGACTCCTCTCGGGATATCAGAATATGACAGCCATATCCCGTTGCATGGAGAGATATGCCTTTTTTACCGTGGTACAAGCCGTTCCATATCAATTCTTATGATGGGAAGACCTCTGCTAGTCGGTACATGACTTACTTTGAAGTCACAAATGACCACTTGTCGTATAGTGATGCCATCCTTACGTGACTATTTATCGGAGCATTGGAGGGGATCGCGTTCGACTGGTATCGCAACCTTCCCGACAACTGCATTCACTCTTTTGACGGCTTCAAGCACATATTCCTGGAAAGATTCTATGAAGTGGGGCATGATGTAACGATGTCATCTCTCATGGACGTCGTTCAGGGAGAGAGGGAGCTAACGAGGAACTACATCGAGCGGTTTCGCCAAACCATAATAAGATTGCCCCAAGGCAATCCCGAGAGCTCCTTGATTGAAATCTGCCAGAAGAAGTTGCTCCCCGCAATTAGCCTTTGGATGGGCGACGATCAGTTCAGGGATTGGACAACCTTCATTATAAGTGCCACCAACGCAGAGGCAAAATTGTAGAAGGCTCGGCAGTTGCGATTACACATCCTAGATAGAGAAGATAAGAGCAGACGTCCTGGGTCCACCTCCAGTAACAGCAATAGTAGTGCCACCACTAACCGGAACAACAAGGGCAAACAGGCCATGGTCACTGATGCGACTCAGAAGCCCAAACAAAAATAGGCAGAAGGTCCATGGCCCAAGGTCAATTACTCATTTGAAGATAGCCATGTCAAAGCTATCTTCGATCTACTCTTACAAGGGGGTAGGATCCAGCTCCCTCCACCAAGACGCGAGCCCCGAGCAGCAGAGATGGAGGTCCGAAAGTATTATCACTTCTACCGCTATGTCCATCATACCACTCATGATTGCTTCCAATTGAAGTGGTACATTCAGAGTCTTATCAACTCCAAAGCTCTATCGATAGACTTTGAAGAGGTTACCATGGAAGCGAACATAGTATCTATTAAGTTCGGTTACTTTCCTCCGACAAGCACTCCAGACGGGGTTATACTTGTCCTCCGGGCAACGATGGAGGTTACTAATCTTCCACCCGTTCGGAGCCAAACATCTGGATTGGTACCTCTCACCACATCGCGAGGAGAGATCATGTGGGTGAATCCAGATTTGGTGTCCAAAATTACCCAGAGGGTGTCATCTCCTACCAACAAGAAGAAGGACAGGAAGTCTAGAGCCTGCCACACAATTTTAGCCGAAGCTGAAGAAGCTGCAGATATTGTTACCCGGTCTGGAGCACAAGTCCAGCCTGCACGGGATAGTCCAGCCGAAGATGCTCAGCCGACAACGTTGCCTCCCTCTGATATTCCAAGGCCACCTCAGCCTCCACTGGCGGATAAGTCCAAGACAAAGGAAACCCGCTTCGATAGGCCACTCCACAATGATGCACCTCAGGGACTGGAGATACCTTACAACTTTGATATATTAGCACAATTGGCTAATATGCCAGTAAAGTTGTCGCTATACAAGCTGCTAAGGCTCTCCAAGGATCTTCGTGTCGCATTAAGCGAAGCAATCCAGAATGCTGATGCCTACTTAGCGCAGGTCAAGCCTCCAGGGGAAGACCCGCCAGCAGATCTACAGGGCGGCGATAGTATAGATGTAATGCCGAACATCATATTTACTCCTCAGGACATGTTGATCAAGTCCAATTTGCATGATCGCCCCTATACTACACGGGATACATAGGCGACATTAAGGTGGATCGGATGCATATCGACCCTGGCTCGTTAATAAGCATCATCCCAAAAAGCCTGCTCCAACTTCTTAGCATTCCTATACATCGGCTAGCATCAACCAACACTGTCATTAGTAGTTTTAACTCAGGGAGAAGATATCCCCTAGGGAAGATCCGGTTGAAGTGCCAGATTGGTGACCTGAAGACAAAAGTTACCTGCTACATCATAGATGCAAACACCTCCTACAGTATCCTCCTGGGACGTCCGTGGATGCATGACTATATGATCGTGCCATCCACCCTTCACCAGTGTTTCAAATATGTCAGTAATCACGGTCCGTGAAGACCGAATTCGCCGACATTGATCCCTTCATAGGGGTTGAATCTTATTACTCTTCGAAGGCTTGTCTATATGACGAATCCAGGAAACATATAACAGACGAGCTGGAAGCCATCACAGGACCAGAAGAACCCTTGAGAATCCATCTCCAGGCTCGCAAACCGGGCAAGGTCGCACCCCTCGTCGCAACTTTGCACAAAGAGGTGCTCGGTTCTCCTGAATCACCTACGCAGTTGGAACCAATGGTCATCCGTCTCCCGAGATCCAGTCAGGAGCCAAAACCTATCGTAGGGCCAATGGTGATCCTACTGCCAACATCCAATCAAAGTCAACAGGAAGATGCAAGGCCCGCTGCAACACCGATGGTAATCCGATTACCAAAATCTACTCCAAAGCAACCAGAAGACACAAAGTCCCTTATTGAGCCCATTGTCATCCATCTGCCCAAGACGAGTCAGCAGCCAAGTGTCGATCCAACACTCTCAGGCAAATCAATACCTCAAGCAGAACCTCTAGTGGTCAAGCTGCCCAAGACAGCATCCCGACCCCTAAGCTCGCAGGAGGTAGCCAAGAAGGACGAAGAACTCGCCAAATACGTGGTTACACAGGTGGATAGCCTCTCTCCTGATGATGTAATCCCTATCGATAAAATTCTATATTTCATCAATAAGAGGCTGCCGTTAGACTATTCTGAGTATGATAAGCCTAGTCTAACGTATGCCATACGGGACTGTCTAGACGTTAGCCTGCACACACAGGTGACAACCGTCCATACCCTAAATCGACTTGCTCTCATGAAAGGCGCTTACTTCCCGGTCCCAGACAAAAGAGGATGGGATCACACAATCATCTTTGGCCGAAAAGAAGGTCCTCAATCTTTCACTCTACAAGAGTCCGGCTTCGGACCCGAAACTGGAAGACTACCGCTCTACTTGTATAGTCCTCAAGCCAAGTACTTCATGCAAAAGTAGGGGTACGACATGAAGGCTACCCTGGGTCTAAATTATGGCAGTGGTCGACGATTGCCTCTACAGCCGCCGGTACCAGCAAGAAAGTCTCAAGATCATTATCACAAATCCAGACGCGGCCTCGGGTATGTTACTCCACCAACAACGCCAGAAAGATCTGACAAAAAATGCGAGTGGCACTCTTATTCGTCTGAGTCACCCATTTACGACTTCGATAGCAGTATTGGAGATATATTCAGACAGACATTATCTGCCAATAAGACATCCGCTGATATCGAAGAAGAAGACGAAGACCTACTTGAACCACTTGAGTTGGAGCCGTGGGTCCAGCAACTAGATGCACAATGGGAGAAACGCTTTGAACTTCGCGATCCTCCCACTGAAGAAGAGGTTATGCAAGTTAACCTCTGCGATGAATCCTCTCCAAAGCCAATCTTCGTCAGTAAAAGTGTAAAACCCCTGAATTTTTGAATTTTTTATATTTAATTGCCTTAAATATGATTTTATGGAATTTATGAGTAGCTTTATATTAAAATTTTATTTTAATATGACCTTAGCCGTTGTTGAGTTTTAGAGCACAAGACGGCTAGGATTTGTGGCACAGAAGATGTAGCAGTGTGTCATGACTAGTGTATTAGTTATACTAGGAGAGGTCTAGCCATAGTGATGTCCGAACTAGAAAACCCGGCCAAGTTGTGTAATGATGCATTTAAATCATTTAATTAGTTATTATTTAATTTATTGATTTGTCGATGACCCGGTTGGATAAGTTCAGCCCGAACTGGACCCAAACCAATACCAAGCCTATGTAGGCCGGTAGTTGACCAAGGATGGTCATGTTGGCATATTTTATGTATGTACAAATATTTCTTAAACTATTTTAGAACTTGATGTATATTTTTCTAACTATTTTTATTATTGTACAAATAATTGTATTTTATTATTAAATAGGTGTTTGTCAATATTTATACAATTTTCGGGACTCGAATAAAGGGTGTAGTGTAAGTTCACTAAAACTTGGTATTTTTATTATTTTATTATTATTAAAGTGTTTTGTGATTTGATGATCATAATTATTATTAGATATTATCATTATTTGATTTTATGGCCAATTAATTTATATGCATATGTACATATAGGTAAATAGACTAAATATATGGATAGATAATATTAGGATTTTTTTTGATTTATTTGTGTATATTTAGATATATATAAGAATATATACATATTTTGATATTTAGATATATACATATAAAGATATTATGTATAAGCTTAAAAAAAAAAAGAAAGAAAACAATTGTGAACAGTGCCTACGGCACTGTTCATACTCACTTCAGCCGAGCCCGCGAGCTTTGCTCGATAGGAAGAAAACCGTAAATCCCAACTCCCTCAAATCATCATCAAATCTTTTCAAATTTTTTTTGGTACGATCCTAGATAGATTCTCCCCCGATCTAATCCAATATTAGATCCAAATCCTATTTAAATTTGGTTAAAAAAATTCGAGTATAAAACCAAGGATTTTCGGAAAACCGAAGTGAACTCCCTCGAATTAACGCTGTAGCCCAAGGCTCTCGACCCAGGACTCCCCCTCATTGCTGCGCACGCCCCCACCAGCCTGCTCGCCGCGATGATCATCGGAGCATCGCCGCACCAGTCAGGCCGACCGTAAGCAGGGGAGGCCCTGTTTCGACTGCATGTAAGTACCCCTCTTCCCGTCATGAGATCTCCTCTCATGATCCATCGATTCGTGTTCTGTAAAACCCTACTTAGAGCCTACATAACCATCTAACAACCCTGTCAAGTAGTTCGTATTTAACTGCTTCAAATTCATTGAGAAATAGAAACCAAATCAGGCCGAGAACTCAATTTCTCGAAAAACAGGGAACGAGTAAACCAATCCAAAGTGCTGTTTTGGAAGACCCTTTCTGGCCAAACCATCGACCAAATTAAAAATCTAATTGAACAACCTAGAAGTCAACCCATAGGGCTACAGAACCCAATTCGTAGATTTTGATTTCTTCGACTGAGCACCAAGAAAACTGATTTCGAAAATTTAGAAAAAAATTGCTTTTCAAAACAAAAATTTATGAAAATCCCCCGATACGACGTGCGCCCCGACAAACCGGGCGACGTGGTCATGCGCTATATGCATCGAAAGACGCGTATGAACGTTGCCGACGTGTGGGAACTGACGGAACTCAGTTTCGTCGCGTGTGGGCGACGAAATCAACGCGTATCCGTCAACATACCCCCGTATCGACGCTTTGCAAACTTGGCCCTAACTTTGTGCACGTTCGTCAAATCAAGACGAAACTTACGCCAACAGGTCCAAATCGAAATTCTGGTCCTGCATGCTAAGTTTGGTCCGATTCTGAGAAGGTTGATCGGAACGCCAAAATTGGCGGGCCTGCGACCCGATCCAACGGGCGATTTTGTGCACGGCTCATCGGAATCCAAAATTTGACATACCGTTGAGTTCCTCTCCTCAAACTGAACCCCTAGACATGTATTTTGACGACTTTAGAGACCATAGACTTTGGCAAACATTTCGGTGCAAAGCGGGTCCAACGACGGACATCGTTTTGACCGAAATTACGATTTTGCCCCTGTTCCAGAATTGGACTTTTGGACAGGCATTTCCTAGGTATATCTTCTTCATCGAGATCATTTTTCATATTTGTTTCAGCATCTGGAGTCATCTGTGATTTGTGAGCTTTGGTGCTGACACTTGTTACTCTTGGATTACCCTTCTCGCACCGTAGGCAAGTATACCTTGCTGTGATTTTTGATTATGCATATTTATTTCAGTATGTTTATTTATTTATTTTCTATTTATTTGTTTAAACTGCGCATCCAAGTCACACTTGGGTGCAAGCGACTATATTAGTCGTTCTTTTCGTTTCTTTTCTTTATTTATGCATATCTACCTAGAGTTAAGAGACGACCTCATGTGTATGAAGTATTCTATGCTTCATTGGCCCTGACACTCGTGTATCACAAGTCACGAGTCTCATATAGATCTCGAACGTACGTATCAACTGGCCATCGGTGCACACATGCCGTACGATAGGCAATAACTGCTAATAGTTATGGTTATCTAGAAGACTTAGCAGTTATTAGGAATGACGTGATGTGGATACAACACGTGTAGTGCATGGGATGGAAGGAGAAAGTTATTAGGCGCAGGGGCTTTCACTTATTTACTTTTCTCTAGATGCCCTTAGTGACTCAGTCGAGTGCTAATGGACCGTGCATTTACTTTTCTCTAGCTGCCGTTAGTGACTCACCCAAGAGCTAGTGGCCGTGCATTTATTTTTCTCTAGACGCCCCTTAGTTCTCGCTCGAGTGCTAATGGGCCGTGCATTTACTTTTCTCTAGACGCCACTAGTGTCTTGGTTGAAACGCTAACGCGCCGTGTATCTAGCTTAGGAAGGCCCCTGTGTGGAATGTTGTCTTCTAATTATATTTTCACATAGACGGTTAGGTAGCCCAGTTGTTGTTTATATTACAGTTATTGTAGCATGTTTTTCTGTATATTGTTACGTTCCTCTGAGGACCTGGTGATCTCTCCAGGATTAGACGAGCAGGACTATCCTGAGGAGTACGGTGCAGCATTAGATCCATCATACATCGGTGACGAGGCATCTCCTGCTCATATATAGTTTTTCTCTTTATTATCTGCGACCATGTATTGGACATCTTTTACATTTCCTTTCTTGCTATTTGAGGAGGTTGGACACCATTTTATTTGAGACTATTTTCATAGCTGTTTGGAGTGGGTATGTCCACCCGGCTATATTTTGACATCATCATTTATATTATTTAGTGGACTTTATTATATTCTCTGTGTTGAGCTGTGGATGAGATTTAGTTATATTATTGTGGCTTATCATGTATTATTATTACAGCTTATGTACCAATACGGAGATTACCATATATTAGTGTATTCTTTGTATAAGTACAGCTGGTATGTACGTATTTCTAGTCCTACGTATTTGGGACTGGGGCGTTACATATTTTTGTGGTGGCCCATGCAGGTCAAGATAAATTGGTTGGTTACTTTACCGTACCAAGCAAGCCTGCATATAGGAATAGAGTTTAGGAATCTCATCCACATGCTAAATCAACTTCCTTGATTTCAAATTTCGGATTTTCGATTGACTGCTTATCTTGCATCTAGCTTGATCTCGTCCTAACGTAACCTCTGTTTTCATGCCAATAGGATGAATCTTCATAGTGGTCGCACTACTCCTCTCCCCGTTACGGATGGGAACACCACTGCTCAAGAAGGACCAGTGGGCCAGCCACCCCTGTCCCCTACCACTCCAGCACCATCCGGACTGCAGCCTGTGATGACACCACCCACTACTCAACAGCAAGCCCCGGAGCCCCAAGTGGGACAGACAGGCCCCAAAAACCCTGTATCTCAAGAAGAGTACCTGCCATCCCCGCCACCCTATCCACCTCAGTTTCTACCACAGATTCCACCCCCATATCCACCTCAATATCCACCTCCCTATCCACCATCATATCCACCACAGCAGCCTCCACAACATCCTCCATCATATCCACCCCAGTATCCTCCGCAGTATCCACCCCAATACCCTCCAGACTACCCCCATCCATATCCTTCGTATTTCCCGTAGTACGGACCACAGTTTGTGCCCCAGATGCCATACATGTTTCCGCAGCAGCCCATGGCTCATGCTGGTGGGACTACTACAGATCAGATCCTCCATAGCTTAGTACAGGCTCATATGCAGCAAAGTGAGACTATTAGGAGGAGTTTGGAGACAGCATTGACCCGAGCACCCCAAGCCTCTGTGGGTACTATCGAAGGGTTCCGCAACATGAATCCTCCGCACTTCAAGGGCACTGAAGACGTCATTGGGATCACCAATTGGCTGGTTAAGACAGAAAATCTCCTGAAAGCTTCAGAGTTATCCACAGATCTATGGATGACGGCAGTGAAGTTACAGCTGGAAGGAAATGCTTATGATTGGTGGGCCGCAGAGAAAAGACGACTAGGACTTGATCAAACATGGGAGGCGTTCAAAGTGCTATTCAATAAGAAGTACTTCTTCGACACTGCCAAGGACGCACTTTATGACCAGTTCCTACACTTAGAGCAAGGAAGCATGACAGTTGATGAATATGATGCCGAGATCAGTCGGTTGAGTCATTTTGCTCCCGGATTAGTGTCGATGGAGTTGGAGAAGGCCAAGAGGTTTCATAGAGGCTTGAGCATAGAGCTACAGAGATATACTAGTTCGGAGTCGCGAGTTTCACAGGCAGCCGTCTTGGCAGAGGCTAGGACTCAGGAGGCAATAAACAAAAAGGCACCAAGTCGACGATCAACAACCACAGTTGGACCAGCTAAAGATACTCAAGTAGGACCAGTGAAGCGACCCCTAGCACACCAACAACATCAACTACAGAGGGCAGGACCATATCAGGTGCAGGAGAAGATCATATGCCACTATTGTGGCAAGATGGGTCATGTTTAGAGAGATTGCCGACGACGTCTAGGGCATTGCTTAGCTTGTGGTTCTAGTCAGCATCATGCCAAAGATTGTCCATAGCGGAGAACTACTGTAACGCAACAGACGCCAAGGCCAGCAGCAATTGAAAACCCAAGGGGCAACCAAAACATGGGTCAGGCGTTCAACATGATAGCGATAGGACCACCAAACCAAGGAGCCATAGAGACATGTATGACGTCTTAGTTAAATTTTCAATTGCATGACCATGATCATAGAATGACTTAGAAATTTTATGATATAAACCTTGTTAGGGATAGAAACACGAGGGTATCCTATATAGTAGTAATCACACCAGTAACCCTTGTCAGCACCATAGATAGTTCTACTTCCTCGGTTCGCATGTCATCGTAGTGCCCTGCTAAAATACGGAAGTGCGAGGACGACATACACAACCGTATATCTCTTTTACACGAAAATCGTAACACGATCTTCGCGTTCTGTTCCTTCTCCATCTTGCTCTTTGTTTCCCTCAATCGTACGTTATCTCTAATTTCATGGACGAAATTCTTATAAGTTAGGTAGGATGTAAAACGCCTGAATTTTTAAAATTTTTTATTATTTAATTGCCTTAAATATGATTTTATGGAATTTATGAGTAGCTTTATATTAAAATTTTATTTTAATATGACCTTAGCCGTTGTTGAGTTTTAGAGCACAAGACGGCTAGGATTTGTGGCACAGAAGATGTAGCAGTGTGTCATGACTAGTGTATTGGTTATATACTAGGAGAGGTCTAGCCATAGTGATGTCCGAACTAGAAAAACCAGGCCAAGTTGTGTAATGACGCATTAAAATCATTTAATTAGTTATTATTTAATTTATTGATTTGTCGATGACCCGGTTGGATAAATTCAGCCCGAACTGGACCCAAACTAATACCAAGCCTATGTAGGCCGATAGTTGACCAAGGATGGTCATGTTGACATATTTTATGTATGTACAAATATTTCTTAAACTATTTTAGAACTTGATGTATATTTTTCTAACTATTTTTATCATTGTACAAATAATTGTATTTTATTATTAAATAGGTGTTTGTCAATATTTATACAATTTTCGGGACTCGAATAAAGGGTGTAGTGTAAGTTCACTAAAACTTGGTATTTTTGTTATTTTATTAATATTAAAGTGTTTTGTGATTTAATAATCATAATTATTATTAGATATTATCATTATTTGATTTTATGGCCAATTAATTTATACGCATATTTACATATAGGTAAATAGACTAAATATATAGATAGATAATATTAGGATTTTTTTGATTTATTTGTGTATATTTAGATATATATATAAGAATATATATATACATATTTAGATATTTAGATATATACATATAAAGATATTATGTATAAGCTTTAAAAAAAAGAAAGAAAACATTTGTGAACAGTGCCTATGGCACTGTTCACACTCACTTCAGCCGAGCCCGCGAGCTTTGCTCGATAGGAAGCAAACCGTAAATCCCAACTCCCTCAAATCATCATCAAATCTTTTCAAATTTTTTTGGTATGATCCTAGATAGATTCTCCCCCGATCTAATCCAATATTAGATCCAAATCCTATTTAAATTCGGCTAAAAAAGTTCGAGTATAAAACCAAGGATTTTTGAAAACCGAAGTGAACTCCCTCGAATTAACGCCGTAGCCCAAGGCTCTCGACCCAGGACTCCTCCTCATTGCTGCGCACGCCCCCACCAGCCTGCTCGCCGCCGACGATCGTCGAAGCATCGTCGCACCAGTCAGGCCGACCGCAAGCAGGGGAGGCCCTGTTTCGACTACATGTAAGTACCCATCTTCCCGTCATGAGATCTCCTCTCATGATCCATCGATTCGTGTTCTGTAAAACCCTACTTAGAGCCTACATAACCATCTAATAACCCTGTCAAGTAGTTCATATTTAACTGCTTCGAATTCATTGAGAAATAGAAACCAAATCAGGCCGAGAACTCAATTTCTCGAAAAACAGGGAACGAGTAAACCAATCCAAAGTGCTGTTTTGGAAGACCCTTTCTGGCCAAGCCATCGACCAAATTAAAAATCTAATTGAGCAACCTAGAAGTCAACCCATAGGGCTACAGAAACCCCTTCGTAGATTCTGATTTCTTCGACTGAGCACCAAAAAAACTGATTTAGAAAATTTAGAAAAAAATTGCTTTTTAAAACAGAAATTTGTGAAAATCCCCCGATACGACGTGCGCCCCGATAAACCGGGCGACGTGGTCGTGCGCTATATGCATCGAAAGACGCGTATGAACGTTGTCGACATGTGGGAACTGACGGAACTCAGTTTCGTCGCGTGTGCGCGACGAAATCAACGCGTATCCGTCAAGATACCCCCGTATCGACGTATTGCAAACTTGGCCCTAACTTTGTGTATATTCGTCAAATCGAGACGAAACTTGTGCCAACAGGTCCGAATCGAAATTCTGGTCCTACATGCCAAGTTTGGTCTGATTCTGAGAAGGTTGATCGGAACGCCAAAATTGGCGGGCCCGCGACCCGATCCAACGGGCGATTTTGTGCACGGCTCATCAGAATCTAAAATTTGACATACCATTGAGTTCCTCTACTCAAACTGAACCCATAGACATATAGTTTGATGACTTTAGAGACCATAGACTTTGGCACGCGTTTCGGTGCAAAGCGGGTCCAACGACGGACATCGTTTTGACCGAATTACGATTTTGCCCCTGTTCAAGAATTGGACTTTTGGACAGGCATTTCCTAGGTATATCTTCTTCACCGAGATTATTTTTGATATTTGTTTCAGCGTTTGGAGTCATCTATGATTTGTGAGCTTTGGTGCTGACACTTGTTACTCTTGGATTGCCCTTCTCGCACCGCAGGCAAGTATACCTTGCTGTGATTTCTGATTATGCATATTTATTTCAGTATGTTTATTTATTTATTTTCTATTCATTTGTTTAAACTGCGCATCCAAGTCATACTTGGGTGCAAGCGACTATATTAGTCGTTCTTTTCGTTTCTTTTCTTTATTTATGCATATCTACCTAGAGTTAAGAGACGACCTCATGTGTATAAAGTATTCTATGCTTCATTGGCCCTGACACTTGTGTATCATGAGTCACGAGTCTCATATAGATCTCGGACGTACGTATCGACTGGCCATCGGTGCGCACATGCCGTACGATAGGCAATAACTGCTAATAGTTATGGTTGTCTAGAAGACTTAGCAGTTATTAGAAATGACGTGATGTGGATACAACACGTGTAGTGCATGGGATGGGAGGAGACAGTTAATAGGCGCAGGGGCTTTCACTTATTTACTTTTCTCTAGATGCCCTTAGTGACTTAGTCGAGTGCTAATGGGCCGTGCATTTACTTTTTTCTAGCTGTAAAGTTAGTGACTCACCCAAGAGCTAGTAGCCGTGCATTTATTTTTCTCTAGACGCCCCTTAGTTCTCGCTCGAGTGCTAATGGGCCGTGCATTTACTTTTCTCTAGACGCCACTAGTGCCATGGTTGAAATGCTAATGCACCGTGTATCTAGCTTAGGAAGGCCCCTGTGTGGAACGTTGTCTTCTAATTGCATTTTCACATAGACGGTTAGGTAGCCCAGTTATTGTTTATATTACAGTTATTGTAGCATGTTTTTATGTATCTTATTACGTCTCTCTGAGGACCTGGTGATCTCTCCAGGATTAGACGAGCAGGACTATCCTGAGGAGTACGGTACAGCATTGGATCCATCATACATCGGTGACGAGGCATCTCCTGCTCATACATAGTTTTTCTCTTTATTATCTGTGACCATGTATTTGACATCTTTTATATTTCCTTTCTTGCTATTTGAGGAGGTTGGACTCCATTTTATTTGAGACTATTTTCATAGCTGTTTGGAGTGGGTATGTCCACCCGGCTATATTTTGACATCATCATTTATATTATTTAGTGGACTTTATTATATTCTCTGTGTTGAGATGTGGATGAGATTTAGTTATATTATTGTGGCTTATCATGTATTATTATTACAGCTTATGTACCAATACGGAGATTACCACATATTGGTGTATTCTTCGTATAAGTACAGCTGGCATGTACGTATTTCTAGTCCTACGTATTTGGGACTGGGGCGTTACAAAAAGTCTGACAGTCGACGAACGGGAGTCGTTGTTACAACTTGTCAGAATACATCGACGTCTTCGTTTGGAGCTATGAAGACATGCCAGGGCTAAACCCCGAGATTGCACTCCATAAGCTCAACATTTATCCGGACGCAAAACCAGTCAAGCAACAACAGCGGCGATTTTGTCCAGACATCATGAATTCCATCGAAGCGGAAGTGAATAAACTTATAGCTAGCGGTTTCATCTATGAAGAGCAGCACCCAGACTGGGTAGCTAACATAGTGCCAGTCATTAAGAAGAATGAGAAAATCAGAATGCATCAATTTCTGCAATCTGAACGCGGCATGCCCTAAGGATGAATTCTCTCTTTCGATCACCGACATAATGATCGATAATATGTGTGGCTTCGAGCGCATGTCCTTTATGGATGGCTTTTCAGGATATAATCAAATCAAGATGGCTCCTGATGATGAGAAGCATACATCATTCTGAACGCCGATCGGCGTATATTGTTATACGGTCATGCCCTTTGGCCTGAAGAATGCCGGTGCTCCATATCAATAGGCTATGAGTGTCATCTTCAGAGATCATTTACGCAAGATGGTGGAGTGTTACGTAGACGACATCGTCGTCAAGAGCCGCACCAAAAATGATCATTTACATGATTTGAGAACAATGTTCGACCTCATGCGGGCACACAACCTGAAGATGAATCCCACTAAGTCTTTTCTGGGGGTGTCCAGTGGAAAGTTATTGGGCTTTGTCATTACTTCCCGGGACATTCACATAGATCCTGACAAAACTAAAGCGAATCCACCAAAGAACCTCCGCGAACTCCGCGGCCTTCAGGGAAGACTAGCCTATATCAGGAGGTTTATATCTAACCTCTCTAGGCGATGCCAACCCTTCACTCAACTCATGAGGTAAGGTGTCTCTTTTGTATGGAATGAGGAATGTCAGCGTGCCTTTGATGATATTAAGGAGTACCTGATAAATCTGCCAGTTCCGGTAGTCCTAGTCGCCGAAAAGCCCATCCTGCTCTATGTACGGGCGATAGAACACTCCCTCGGTGCTCTGCTAGCACAGAATAATGACGTAGGACATGAACAAGCCATTTACTATCTCAGCCGGATGATAGTAGGACTGGAACGTAGGTACACTGCCGTGGAGAAGAAGTGCCTTGCCCTAGTGTTCGCCATTCAGAAAACACGACACTATGTGACAGGGCAGACCATCCATGTTATTTCATGAGTTAATCCCCTCAGGGTTCTCATGACCAAGCCAGGCGCACTCAGTTCTCGTCTAGCCACCTGGGCGGTACTGTTATCCCTATACGACATGGTCTTTGTTCCGCAGAAGGCTATCAAATGTCAAGCCCTGGCTGACTTCTTAGCAGCCCACCCAGGCTCAGAAACAGCCTTAGCCAGAATTTAGGAAGAAATTCCTGATGAAGTCGTCGCCTCGAACATGACTTCGTACAATGTAATTTGGCGAATGTTCTTCGACAGTGCTTCAAGAACGGGGCTACAAGGTGATATCATCACTGGAGTCAGGGTGGTATTAATTTCTTCCTCCGGACTAGTAGTCAATCGGGCGTATTCTCTTACAGAACCCCGTTCGAACAACGTAGCCGAATATAATGCTCTAGTCATTGGGCTCCAACTCACAAAAGAAGTAGGGATCAGATACTTTGAAGCTTATGGTGACTAGTAGTTGGTTGTTAACCAGATCCTAGATTCATACGAGGTTCGCAATGAGGACCTGATTCCCTATTATCAGACAGCAATTGCCATCATTACAACCATGGAGGGGCCAACAGCAAGCTATTCCCATGGTGCATCACCAGCCTCTTCGTGACAAGGCCTGGGAACGTGATGGGATAATCAATTTGCTGATATAAGTCAGAATAGAACCTAACTGCCTCCTCCTGAATCTCTACTAGGTTGCAAACAAGCCTGTTCTCGCCGTTAAGCAGCCTGGGGATGCTGTTCCGGTGCTGTCTGGCACAGATCCCATCATAGAAGAACTTGGTGCACCGATCCCCATCCATGAGCCATGAACACTTGGCCCTCTGGGCTGCACTAATCTCCTGCTGAAACCTCATGATATTGACCTCCGTAATCAGGTCCCTCTCCCTAGCCGCCAACTTCCCGCTCAGCATGTCAGACTGCAAAGCTTCCTGAACCTTACGAAGATCGGCCTCCTTATCCTCCAGGAAAGACCGCGACATCTTCTTCATCCAATCCCGAATAGCTCTCTTGACCTGTTTGAGTTTCTAAGCCATGCGAAACTGAGTCGTGCCTTCCCGAGTATACTACAGCCCTCGCATAACAACCTCCTCATATCCAGCAGAAAGGTACCAGCCATTGTTGTACCGGAATGGTCGAGTCTTCCAAGTAGGACTCTCAGAGATACCAACCCGGATAGGGGAGTGATCGCTGGTCCCTGCCGCTAGCCCTTCCACCATAGAATTCGGATAGTAGCTAAACCATTCGCTATTTCCCAAATCCCGATCCAGCTGACAGGCAATCCTATTGTGAACCGCCTTATTGTGCCAGGTCCAGATGTATCTATCTCTCTCCAGTCCCCTCAGCCCAGACAAGAGGAGACACCTCTGGAAGTCGTATAAGATCGGATCCAGCACTGGATGACCTCCCACCTTCTCTTGTCGATACAGCATGGCATTGTAGTCTCCCATAAGAAGCAGGAGAAGATGCAGGTGCTCGCTATATGACCTACTGACACAATGTCCTCCCACAAGGTCTTTCGAAGCCGCCTATCATTGTGCTCATAAACTGCTCCAAAAATGAAGTAGAATCCTCCCTTGCTTACAAAGGAAATGTCAATAAGCTGCTCTGTCATCAGAACCTGTTCCCCTTCCAACTATCTCTGTTCCACCGAATCCAGATCCTAGCCATATCACAAAGATCCAGGTTGTGGATATGCTCCCAGTTTGCAGGCGTCCTGCGAGATAACATAGTCTCCCCTCTAATCTTCGTCTCAAAAAGAATCAAAATGTCACACTTCTCCCTCTTCAGAACTCCACTAATCTCCCTCCATCTCCCAATGGAACACCCACCACGAATGTTCCATGCAAGGATCGACATTAATTAATTAATGTGGGGTCCCCCTGAACTCCATCTGGACTGACACCCGAGGAAAGTGTCCCGTCCGTCAGATCTATGTCCTCCTCCATCCCCGTCCTCGAGGAAGGTGCAAGATAGGCCTAAATCCTGGAGAGAGTCAAGGTCCAATCTGGGTTGGCCATGGTCTGAACATCGAGCCCCTTTGGCTGGAGCTCCTCTTCCGGTGGGGACGGGGCATACCTTTTCCTGCTATAGACCTTTTCCACCATAGAAGTCTCCATCCCATCATGTCTGCTATCCAGGGAACTCATACCCCTGGTCACCATACTCCTCTGGGGCCTGAAAGGGACTATCGTGCCCTGAGAACCCTCCTATCTCTGCGGGGTGTCAGTCACGGACCTCTTGGCCCCCTCCATCAGGGAGACCTCCTCCATCGACCTGACTGTCACCGCCACTCCTACGATGGGACTGGGTTCCACCTTTGGCTCAACTACCTCCATCTGTGCTACCGAGGACCTAGCTGTCTCCATCCCTCTAGTCAGGCAAGCACTAGATGAGTGACCAAAGCACTCACAGAAGGAACACATTAGGGGGACCCAATCATACTGCACAACCTGAGTAATAACCTCCCCGGATGCCACATGATACTCGAGAATACTCGGAAGCTCCGTCCCGACCTTTACCTCTACAAATACTCTGGCGTACATTAGTCTGGTACGGAAAGCTATAGCCTCATCCGCCTTGATCGGCTTATCGACCAAGCTAGCTAATCGCATAAGCAGAGGGATGCTCCAGTATTTCACCGGGAACTCAGAAAAGTGAATCCAGATGGGAATCGCGTTCAATAGCTCCTTCTCATATCTCAACTCAGGTGTCCACTCCTTCAGGATAATAAGTCGCCCGTCAAAGGACCAGGGCCCTCCTTGAATAATCCTGGACACATCCTCCTCCAAGCCGAATTTCACATAGTAAAACCCATTCTCACTTGAGAAGAACTCCATACTCCCCTTGGGCCGCCATACCCTCTCTGCATAACCCCATTTCTGCCCCATAGAACGGTTTACTTCCCAACAGATATACCACCAGCGTGTTCTTCCAGAAGTCTGTGAACTCCACTATCTCTTCCGCCGGGAAATATGCTCGAAGGCCTTCTCTTACCTGCATCGGTGGCACATACTCCATCGACACCGAGCACTTGTTCCCACCCAGCATACACACATCCTTCCAGGATTTGGGACGAGGCCCGTCTGAGCCCGTCCGGGGAGTGGTAGACGGAGGCCTCTGACTCCAGACATCTCCAGCAATACTCTTTCCTTCCTCCGCCGCCGACGCCTTTGACCGCCATCCAGCAGCAGTGGGCCCCAGACCTCCTCCTTGTCGTCGTGTGCTACCAAGGCCGATGGTAGACCTACGCCCGCTCCTTCCAGGGCTCGTCCGACTCATACCTTGATTTGGAGCCCCTCTTTCCCTTCCCGGACGTCGTCTCACCACCGTCGTCCAACCATCATTATCAATCCGGCCATCCCTAGCCCCGAATCCCGATCTAAATTTGAAAATAGGTGCATGGGACCCAGAGCCCGCCACCGACGGAGTAACCGTAGGTCCCCGGGCTGCCCTGCCTGCCGCCACCGCTTGGGAGGGGTCGACCGCCCCCCTGGCCGTCGCCGGACCCTCCTGAGGCTCCGTTAGCATGTGTGGGGGTCCGCCTGACCCCCTGCTTTCGCCGCCAGGCCTCCTCCGCCCGGGGGGCCGCCGCCGCCTGCTAGGGAGGGCTGCCCGCCCGCCCCTCATTTCCTCACCGGCCTCCTCCTCCCCTCCGCGAGTGGGTCCGACGGACGGGGAGGAGGCGATAGCGGAACCCTAGAAATCACTTGTTCGCGGGAGAGAGCTATATATATATATATATATTTTATATATATATATATATATATATATATACTTGCAATGTTATACAGGAATATATATATATATATATTCCTGTATAACATTGCAAGTATATATATATATATATATATATATATATATATATAAAATATATATATATATATATATATATATATATATATATATATATATATATATATATAAAGAGAAAAGGAAAGGTAAATGAATATGTGGGTGTATGCTGTGTGAGGGATGTTGCCCTCTCTTCTTGCAATGCTTCTACTGCAACACCAACTTTCTCTTCTCTCTAACTCTGTCTATTATCTCACACTCTAACACTACAACTATAACATAAATTAGTCTATTCTTAAACCCTCAACTCAAGCATCAACCTACCTATATGTTAATATCAACTCTTACCAATCTAACACCCAGTCTTTCAAATCTGAAATTCAAATTAAACATCAAATCCTATATGCAAAACCTAACAGCTAACCTATTACTCAATCAATCAATCACGATAACCAAATCTTACGGAACTAGAATACTTAAATCAAAATTTACATCCTAACTGAAACTCAAAAACTGGAATTCAACTCAACGTCAATTTCTAAGTATCAATATATCAACAGAAAAATGAAAACTAATCCCAAACCCTATTCTCAAATATCCAACCAATTTTAATATCAAACACAACCGATACTCAAACCCAACCCGATATCCAAAATCCAAATTACACAACTAGAACTCGTAAAACTTGGCAAATACGAAGGTTTATACGTGTGTGACATGCTCGGGTACTCACTGTGTTGAACCCATGTCCGTATCGTGTCCAATTAGTACGTATCGCACGGGCACGTACGCGCGTGTACGGTTTCAGCCGAATCAGTACAGACACGATAACTTCGTGAATACTCAACAAAATCTCATAAAATTTCACGAGCACGTGGGTAGAGGTTCCCCACGTGTCCCTAAAATTTCATGCCAAACTGTATCGTATCCATCGAGTTATGACACTCATACTGCAGGGGCTGTACGTATGCGCACGCGCGGCCTCGTGGGCGTGTGTCGACGTCCGTTGCTCGTGACATGAGCTACATCGTGCCACGTGGTCGAGTCTAGGGCTTCATATTCATGCTCCTGGAATGAGTTCTCATCGCGTCGTGTCCCTGAACGAAGGTCGTATCAGCGATAATTTCTTACGCGGGTGCACAATGGGCTGAACCCACGCGGGTTGGATTTCTTCGCGCATGCTCCACGAAATGCCATAAAATTTTAGGAGCACGTAGGCAAAGGTTTCCCCCATGTTCCATCAAATTTCAAGCAAAACCGTGCCCTGTGCGTCGAGTTATGACACTCGTACAGCAGGGCATGCAAGGGGCTGTGCACGGGCCTCGTGCACGCGTGTCTGTATCCGATTTAGACACCAAAAATGTGTCAAATCGAGATCCGTCTTCACAAAAGTTGTTTCAAATATACACAACAACAAATTCGTGAAAACAAAATCGTAAAATACAAACTTTCAATTCTAAGCGGCATTTCGTCGAACACGTATCCTAATACACCGACACACGTTCGAAACGCCTATCAAACGAATACGAAAATCTACCAAACTTCATGTACAGGTCCGGGGTACCTATATGGATGCATCTACGAAGAAAAATCAGAATTTACAGGTGTTTAGCGAGGTTTACCTATTGAGAGCCAAATCTCAATGAAAAGAGCCTCCAAACGCGTCGATACCGATTTCCTTCGGTCCAACGCCTCCGATTCCTTGCTATCAAGTCTCCAGCAGGTTCCTCTCCTCCCAACGATCACAACACACTTCGTTTGGATGGACTTGGATGAGAAATGAGAAAGTTGGACTTTTGGAGGACAAGGAGAATTCTAGGGTTTTGAAGAACTTGACGGCTACAATTTTTATGAATCCAAGAGGGGGGGCTGCTGTTTGTGGTCGGCCAAGTTTGCTAGGGATAGATTAGGGTTTATGATGGGCCACCATGCAATTAAAACCTATGTGAAGCCCATTAGCAAAAAGGCCAAAAAACCACATGTAAAATAGCCTAAAAAATGATTTAGTTGTTTCCTAATGTGGACTAAAGCTCTAATTTAAAATCTAATTAGCTAAAATGGATTCTAATAATATGGTTAATCTTCTAATCAAGGTTATCTATGGTTAAACCATCTGCTACTACCAAAAGCACTACTCAAAACCAAAATACCAATCAATTAATAATAAAATAATCAAAAATTTAAAATTATCACACAATTACTAAAATACCCCAATTTAGAAAAGTGTTAGTGACAAATCTACCCTCTTAGAAAAATTTTGTCCTCAAAATTTAAGATGGTTGTACTCTAGATTAAACCTCCGACAATCAAGGTCAAGAAGATTATATCTAAAATATGCAAAACATGGTCCTACTGGTCATAATTTCACAGTCTCGAACATCACTATACTATCTAGTACATAACAAGAATATCTTGACAGGTACTAATAAAATCACACAACAAGATGGGGAAAAAGAATATGAAAGACAGACCTGCTAACCCATCACCTCCAGCATCGGTCTCCTCGACCCTCAGTACAAAAGCTCCACCCCTCTGGTGGTGGGTATGGTGCTGTGATACAGATGGCCTAGCTCCCTCTCTCTGACCCTGTGCTCCACCAAATGGGAGTGCCGAGGGGCAATCCTTATCTGGTAAGCGCCGGATCCACAAAATAGGTAAACCTTTAACCTTCTCCTACAAGACTCCCAAATGTGTCCTGGCTTCTTGTAGTAGGCACAACTTTGTATCTTCTGAACCTGACCTCGAGGCTGATGCTGTGCTTGCTGAACTCGAGCTGGTGCCTGCGTCTGTTGAGGCTGGTGCACTATCTTCTGCACAAAGGGATGCTTTCTACTTCTACTGGCCCCTCCTAAATCATCCCGACTCCTCTTGGACTTGAGCTCCAAGTCATCCTCTCCTGCCATGGCTCCTGCCAATATCTGCTTAAAGGTAGCATCTATGTCACTCTTGGTCAAGGACTTGACTTCGTTGACCAAACCCTTCTTGAACCTCCTAGCTTTCACCGTCTCACTTAGGCCCTCAACGAATCTCCCCAGGCAGCAGAATTCTCTGGCATACTCCTCTACTGTCTGGTTCCCCTGAACCAGGTTCTCGAACTGCGTCTCCAAAGCGCCAAGTGCTGTGTCGGGAAAGAATTTTTTCTTGAAGATCTTCTTGAAAGCCTTCCATGTCTGCCCCTATGTACCAACTTTGGGGTCGGTCTGGTACCATGTGCGGGCAAGGTCCTGCATCTGGCTGCCCGCTGCCTCTATCTGAATCCTAGCTAGTATCTGCACGAGGCAAAAGATCTCCTTTATATGCTCAATCCAGTCGTCGGCATATAGGATACCCTAAGTACCCTTGAAGTCTCGCGGCCGCATCTTCTGAAAGTCCTGAAGCGCAGGGTCTTTGGCTGGTACTGTTGTATCTGCCCTCCTTGCGGCTGGGTAGTTACCTTCTCCACTGCTACCATGGCCAGCTGATGGACATTGTCAATACCCTGCCTCATATCTTCCGACTAGCGCCGCTGAGGCTCCATCATCTGCTGCATGAAGGTAAGAAACAATGCTATATCAACTGTCCCCTGAGGCGATGGTGGTAGCATTCCCTGAATCCCTAGGGTAGTCCTCGGAACTGGTGGAGGATCGTCCCCAAAAGCTGTAGACGCTCCCACCTGAGCAGGAATGGAAGGTGCTGTGGTCCTACCATCTGCCTGAACCAGACGAAAAGTGGCAGACCTCTCAGTAGTGTCTGTTGCTGCAAAGCGTTGAGATCGTGTCTGCACCATCCTGGAGATAGATCAAAATATGAATCAATTACTGAGAAAGAAGCGATATAATCAAAGGAGGACAGTTTATTTCAAGGAAGGCAATTATCAGCAAGGAGATATAGATGGCAAGAATTTGATCAGAATTTTTTTTAACTGTGATTGAGTACCTTTCCGCTAAAGCCTATTTCTTAATTCGTATCGCAAACTCGTAACAGTACGACTAAGTTGTCGTACTATCACGATATCGGACTAATGCGAATCTCGACCTGTATGGGCCACCACTAAAAATATGTCACGATCCGCAACCAGTGTAAGGGTACAAGTACGTAACAATGCCCAACCTACGCCACAGAATCGGCGGTAGAACGCTATTCTAGGTCACTATCTAAAACAACTCACACAATTATATAATGTACTTGTCTTAAATCTCAACTTCCAACAGAGGACAAGTATAGAAATAATATAACTCAATCACAGTCTAAGCACGATGGGATAACACATAATTCTATAACTAAAAGAAAACAAATAAAAACTAATAAATGATAATATCTCAAAACAACTCAAAACAAGTCAAGTCTCAAATTATTACAATTCAAGTTCTAAACATGAATTCTATAGCAAGTCTACTAGACTAGTCTCCCGATCAGTCCTGAGAGTCGGGGCCAAAGGTAGCTAATCCCTCTCCAGATCCATAGCAAGTAGGGCATGTATCCTCAGGTTTATCATCTGTAATATTTTTAACAGGTCCAGTCAGGACAGGAACGAATACATCTCATAAAGAAAATCCAAGTAAATGACAAAGACTATAAAACAATTATAGACAATTATATTGATGAAGCATGGGAGTTTTAGACAGTTTAAGATGTAAAGCAACAGTTAAAAATAAAGAAAGTAAATGCTGTGAAACAGAAGATCATGTCAATGAAGACTATAAATAAAAGCTAGTTGAACTAGAATAATGTGATATGAGTCCAGGTGGTACACTGTAGGTCAAGTGTGATTCCAATCAATGATTCAAGTAGGGCGATTCTTTAATGATCCTTGCGATGATTCTAGTAAAGATTCTTGTGGTGATTCTAGTAATGATTCTAGACAATACTCAAAGTATGTTTTAAAATACTAAGATCGACATGTAAACGGCTAGTGGTCATCCGACACATCACACACTGGCCAAGTGTGGGATGGCTGTCGTTCTTACATAATTCACAGGGAGGTGGTTCGAGTATTTGGGAATGTTTAAATGTCTACTAAAGTATTTCCCTGCCCAACTAGTACGAGTGAATCCATAACACGACACGTAAATCGAGAATAAATCTAGCCAGAACATGAAGGTGCTTGTAGGTGATTCTTGTAGTGGTTCTTGTAATAGAGGCTAGAAAAATAAGGCATTTTTGTCGTATACATGAATTCCAGAAATATCAATCCATATTTGTAAAAGAGAATCAAATAGAACTGACTAGAACAGAAATATAAAAATCGACAAGTAAATGAAAGAACTATCAGAGAATGTACCCGCTTGGTATCCCGATTGTCTGATGAGAATATAAGTCCAAACTGAAGTCACAAAGTCCTATTTAAAGCAACCACAGGTTACAAAGTGTCTAATATGAAATAAAATTAATCTACAATGCATGATAAATGATTCTAGGTCATTTTGGGTCAAAGTCAACCCATGGTCAACCCTGGTCAACTCTGGTCAACTCTGGTCAACCCTGGTCAACCATCCTGGTCAAACTAGGTCAACCTTAAGTCAACTAGTCCATTATTCTAAGTTTAAGTCAAACTTAAGCTATCTAGTCATTTCAAGTCCATTTGAGTCAATTTAGATCAAGTTTGACCCAAAGTTGACTTTTGTCAACTTGGTCAACTTGCTAGTCAACTGTGCCAAGTTAGGCCCATTGGGTCATTTCTGAGTTGACTCACTAATCCCTAGGCTTATATATATATATATATATATATATATATATATATATATATATATATATATATATATATATATATATATATATAAGAGAAAAGGAAAGGTAAATGAATATGTGGGTGTATGCTGTAAGAGGGCAGCAGGCTGCTGCCCTCTATTCTTGCAATGCTGCTACTATAACTCCAACTCTCTCTTCTCTCTAACTCTCTCCTTTAATTCACACTCTAACACTACAACTATAACAGAAATTAGTCTACTCTTAAACCCTCAACTCATGCATCAACCTTCCTATATGTTAATATCAACTCTTACCAATCTAACACCTAGTCTTTCAAATCTGAAATTCAAATTAAACATCAAATCCTATATGCAAAACCTAACAACTAACCTATTACTCAATCAATCAATCTCGATAACCAAATCTTACCGAACTAGAATACTTAAATCAAAATTCACATCCTAATTGAAAATCGAAAACTGGAATTCAACTCAACATCAATTTCTAAGTATCAACTTATCAACCGAAAACTAAAAACTAATCCCAAACCCTATTCTCAAATATCCAACCAATTTTAATATCAAACACAACCGATACTCAAACCCAACTCGATACTCAAAATCCAAATTACACAACTAGAAGTCGTGAAACTTGGCAAACACGAAGGTTTATACGTGTGTGACATGTTCGAATACTCACAGGGTCGAACCTGTGTCTGTATCTTGTCCAGTCTGTGTGTATCGCACGGGCACGTACGCGCATGCACGGTATCAGCCGAATCAGTACAGACGTGATAACTTCACGAATACTCAACAAAATCTCATGAAATTTCACGAGCACATGGGCAGAGTTTGCCCCCAAGTGTCCATAAAATTTCATGCCAAACCGTATCATATACATCGAGTTATTATACTTAGACTGCAGGGGCTGTAAGTTCGCGCACATGCGGCCTCGTGGGCGCGTGTCGACGTCCGTAGCTCGCGACACGAGCCACGTCGTGCAACATGGTCGAGTCTATGGCTAGCCTAGGTCTAGGGCTTCGTGTTCGTGCTCCTGGAACGAGTCCTCGTCGTGTCATGTTCGCGAACGAAGGCCGTATCAGCGACAATTTCTCACGCGCGTGCACAGTGGACTGAACCCGTGCGGGTTGGATTTCTTCGTGCACGCTTCACAAAATGCCATTAAATTTTTGGAGCACGTGGGCAGAGGTTTCCCCCACGTGTCCATGAAATTTCATGCGAAACTGTGTCCTGTGCATCGAGTTATGACACTCGTACAACAGGGCATGCACGGGGCTGTGCACGGACCTCGTGCACGCGTGTCCGTGTCCGATTTGGACACCAAAAATGTGTCAAATCGAGATCCATCTTCAAGAAAGTTGTTTCAAATGTACATAGCAACATATTCGTGAAAATGGAATCGAAAAATACGAACTTTCAATTCTAAGTGGCATTTCGTCGAACACATGTCCCAATACACCGACACGCGTTCGATACGCCTATCAAACAAATACAAAAACCTTCCAAACTTCATGTACAGGTCTGGGGTACCTATATGGATGCATATACGAAGAAAAATTGGAATTTATAGGTGTTTAGAGGGGTTTACCTATTGACAGTCAATATCTCAATGAAACGAGCCTCCAAACGCGTCGATACCGATTTCCTCCGGTCCAACGCCTCCGATCCCTTGCTAGCAAGTCTCCAGCAGGTTCCTCTCCTCCAATGATCGCAATGCACTTCGTTTGGATGGATTTGGATAAGAAATGAGAAAGTTGGACTTTTGGAGGAGAAGGAGAATTATAGGGTTTTGAAGAACTTGACGGCTACAATTTTTATGACTCCAAAGGGGGGGCTGCTGTTTGTGGCCGGCCAGGTTTGCTAGGGTTAGGTTAGGGTTTAGGATGGGCCACCATACAATTAAAACCCATGTGAAGCCCATTAGCAAAAAGGCCAAAAAGCCACATGTAAAATAGCCTAAAACATGATTTAATTGTTTTCTAATGTGGACTAAAGCTCTAATTTAAAATATAATTAGCTAAAAAAGATTCTATTCGCATGGTTAGTCTTCTAATCAAGGTTATCTATGGTTAAACAATCTGCTACTATCAAAAGCACTGCTCAAAAACAAAATACCAATCAATTAATAATAAAATAATCAAAAATTTAAAATTATAACACAATTACTAAAATAACCTAATTTAGAAAAGTGGTAATGACACACATGGTCGGGAGCATTCTGGTTGACAAATCCAGGTGGTTGACTCATATAAACCTCTTCATTGAGCGTCCCTTGAAGGAACGCATTATTGATATCAAGCTGCTTCACGGACCAACCACGACTCACTACAAGGGTAAGAACAATACGAATCGTGACAGGCTTTACCAATGGACTGAAGGTCTCTGTATAGTCCCAGCCAGGTCTTTGATAAAAGCCTTTTGCGACTAACTGCGCCTTGAAGCGATCAACCGAACCATCCGAAAGACGTTTGATTCTGTAGACCCACTTGCATCCTACTAAATTTTGTGCAGAGGATGGCAGAACCAGGTCCCATGTATTGTTGGAGAGGAGGGCATCAAATTCTTGCTGCATCACCGTGTGCTACTTCGGTGATTTCAAGGCCTGCGAAATGGTGCTGGGTTCTTGTGGGTGAGAGATATGGGCATGGATGTTGAGCTTTTTGATGGGTTTAATGATATTATTTTTGGATATGGTAATGATGCCACGGTCAGGGAACAACATAGGACGATTGTGGTTTAGGCAAGCTTGAGGCGAGGGAATAGGGCGTGTGTGATGAGAGGGAGGAGGTTGCTGATTTCCTGGAGAGTGGGGATTGGAGGTATCAGGTCGTGGGTTGGAAGGAGAAGAAAGAGGGTTCATTTGATTTGTAGTGGTATGAGTGTAAAACCCCTATATTTTTGGGATTTTTTACTGATATTTTAAATTTCTTTGGGCTTGTTTTATATTTTTCTTTTCGAAATTTTTTCTTTTTAAATAAATATACGTAACTAGAATTTGTGTTAGTAGATTTTTATACCTTGAATAATAGTTCCTAACTTGGTACAAATATTTATCAAAATATGATTAGAAAATATTTGATAATATTAGAATTATTTTTATTATTATTTATATACATTATTAGATGTCAAATGTTTTATTTTAATGTATTGTTTATATGAGGAAAGGCAATAAAAAGTTTTATTTACATATATAGATATAAGTTATAAATTAATTATTAGAAATTTATTTTTGTAATAAATATAAGGACGTATTAGTATGAATAAATAATTATAAAATGTTTATTCAAATATAAATGAATAGATATAAGCTCAATATATGAGTATATTATTGAAATCAAATTCTTTGTATAAATTTTTGCTAAATTAGGTTACTAGTAAGATTTTGAATATATGATAAAATATATGCCTATATAATAATAGCTTAAATTAGATTTAGAAATTTTTTTTTGTGAAATATCTGTTAACAATAGTTATTATATTTCATATATCCCATTAATACCCAGGTATACCATAAAACCTATGGCATGTGTATATAAGTCCTCTATCACACGTGTTGATGGAGACTCGTGAGATTTTACAAATCTTACGATTCACAGAACACAGACTCTCCCGATCATTCAGACATTGTCCATGATGATGATTCACGAATTTACAGAACCCAAACTATCATCGGATAGCTGCTCACGAATGGGCAAGGATTTAAACCAATCCTCGCAATCTTTTAAACTCCTTGTTCCTATGTATCCCAAGGCCAATTCTCTATTGGATTGAATTGAAACCAGGTTTAAATCGGATTCAAATTTGATTATAGATCAATTCAGACGACAGACATAAAGAGACCAGTCCCCGATCGGAAGAGAAAGTTTTCTTAAAATTCTATCTTTTTTCGACTACTCTCGCTGAACCGCAGTCTTTCCTTCATCACCATACATCCCCTCGGTGCCTGAACATAGCCCTTGACCGCCTGACGAAGCCGTGCGACCCCGAAGTGGACGTCGGACCGAGCCCAAACAGGGCACTTTGTTTCTACGCATCATCAGGTACACAAGTTCACACCAACCTCTCTTAAATCCTACTTGATAAGATTATGATCTAGAAGATCCAAGGCAAAGCCTATACGACCCTCTTCAAACCCCTTCTAAGAAATTTTTTCATACCCCATCAGATCGACCAAAAATACGACACAAAATCGAGTTTAAACCTGCCAAAATCAGAGCAGTAAAGCTGTCCAATCACCCTACTTGGAAGATAAATTCTGATCTAGTCTCTAAGGATTTTTCCAAACTAATTGAATACAGTTAAACACAACCTATAGGCCTGCAAATTCCTTTTTTTAGATTCTAATTTCATCAATTATGTGCCAAGTTATTGGATTTCAAAATTTAAGAAAAAACTGGTTTTCGAACATTAAAATTTCAATAAATTTTCCAATACGGCGTGCGTCCCGACAAATCGGGCGACGTGGTCATGCACTATATACATCGGAAGGCACTTATGGATGTTGCCGACGTGTGTGAACTGACGGAACTCGATTTTGTTGCGCGTGCGCGACGAAACTAGTGCGTATCCGTCGAGATACCTCCATGTCAACGTTTTGCAAACTTGACCATAACTTTGTGCACGTTCATCGTATCAAGACGAAACTTGCGCTATCAGGACCGTATCATTTTTCTGGTCATGTATGCCAAGTTTGGTCCGATTCTAAGAAGGTTGATCGGAACGTCAAATTGGCGGGCCCGCGACCCGATCGAACGAGCGATTTTTTGCACGACCTACCGAAATCCAACTTTGGACATATGGTTGGGTTCGTCTCCTCAAACCTAATCCATAAACATATAGTTTGACAACTTTAGAGACCGTAGGTTCTGGCACTCATTTCGGTGCAAAATGGGTCCAACGACGGACATCATTTTGACCCAAAATTATGATTTTGCCCCTGTTCCAGAATTAGACTTTTAGACAGGCGTTTCCTAGGTATTTCTTTTATGCCAAATCTGTTCGTGATATTTATTTCAGCATCCAAGGTCGTTCGTAAAAGTTGGCTTTCAGTGCTTCCCTATTTTGACGTAAAAGTTCGCCATTCTGCACACTACCTTCAGACAAGATACCTTGCCACCAGCTGTTTATTTATTTTAGCTCATATTTCAGGCATTATTCATTATTTTTTATGTAAAATAAACTGTGATACATGGCATAACTTGTTAGAACTTACTGTTCAGTTATATTACCTGCTATGTATTATTTTCTTACACATTAAACTTAGAGTTAAGGGACCACCCTGTGTGTATTTCATTCATAGGCCTTGACACATTTATACCATATGGTTGTGAGTCACATATAGAACTCGTACATGCGTGATTGGTTGGCCACCAGTACGTATAAGCCGTGCGATAGGAAAAACTGCTAATTGATGTTGCATGCTTAGTTTGACTTAGCTGTTAATAGAGGTTTTGTATTGTGGATACAACATAGTAGGCATTGGGCGGGGAGGACAATACCTTGGCATATGGGCTACTATGCACTTTTCCTTTTGTAACCCATGAGCTCCGCCGGAGACGCGGGTAAGATTACCCATGATTACTGACGGCTACTGGCGTTCTGCGGAATGTCATACTCTTATTGATTGGGCCTCTGATACCCAAGGGGGGACTATGCCGATCCTATTTTAGCTAGGGCCCCTGCGTTGAAGGATGTTCTTAAAACTGCATTCACTTAGATTGGTTTGGCACCTTTATCCGTTAGGTACGAGTACTTTTGGTTTGGGTACTTGTATCTGACCGTGGCTTGGAACAATAACTTGTCACGGATTAGTTCGCCACATCTTGTCCTTGTTTGGTTGTAGGTGTGGCTTACTGCTCCGATGAGAAGGTATTGAACCTTGTTGGGGTCCGGATACCACAACGGATTCGTGACTTGGGAAGATACTTCACCGTAGGTTAGTGTACCATCTCCTGTCCTTGTTTGGTTGGGGGGATGGTACGCGACTCCAAAGGGTAAGGTATTGGACCATGGTATGGTCTGACCTTACTTATTCTTATTGAGCAGTATTTATTCAATTTATGTGGCATGTTCTTTTTGTATCTTGTTACGTCCCTCTGAGGACCTGGTGATCTCTCCAGGTATAGGTGTGCAGGACTTCCCGCAGGAGTATGGCTCCACCATAGACTCATCCTTCACGTTCGAGCGAGTCGTACCTTCTGATAACAGCTGTCCCTATTGGGTCGAAGAGCCTATTTAGTCATCATTTCTTATTTTATTTATCTTAGAGGTTGGACTCTATTTTCTTTCAGTTTATTCTAGTGTTGGTAGTGGATTTGTCTTCGTCCGGCCAACAACTATATTTTGACATTTACTTTGATTCGTGAGTTACCATTTTCTTTATATTTTCTGTGGATGAGATTTAGCTTTTACCTGTGACTGTCTATTATTATTATTCATAATACAACTTATGTGTATATTTGAGATTTCCATATATTGGAGTATATCTCATATATATGCAGCTGGCATGCTTCGTTCCTGGTCCTACGTATTTTGGGACTGGGGCGTTACATGTTTTTGTGGTGGCGCATACAGGTCGAGATAAATTGTTTGGTTACCTTACCGTACCAAGCAAGCCTGCGTATAGGATTAAAAATTTAGGATCTCATCCACATATATGACATTTTATCTCGCCTTCATTTTGAACTCCCAAATATCTATCTTGATTGCTTCTTGCTTGAATTATTCTTCCGTAAACCTTTATCCCTCTTTCGTGCGTACTAGGTTATCATGTTCCACCATTCAATCACATTACTAGTCCAACTCTTATAAGTTGGGTAGGAAGCCTTACAACCTAACTTCTTTTGACTTTAACCAAGGCCTTAGACAAGAAGACAGTAGGACGACTGCATAGGCACGAATACCGGATACGACTTAGATTCTTAAGTAGCTTAAGCTATTTATATTTTCTTTCATCAATATCTCGCATATTTGTAATTGGACTACCTTGACTAATGTTGCTATTATAGCCTAGTTTTGCGAGATTACTCTCTCATCGAGCTTGTTCAGGACAGAAGTTTTATTGTGGGAGCCCACTGATACATTGTCTTATAGAACCTGTGTTGTGTGGTCTGATCAACCATAGTGTATTTTGTTCGTCTTTCGTATGATTTTACGTGGATTGAGATATAGTCAGCTTAACATATTCGCCCTCTAGGATCTCATCTACGAGTTGTTGACATTTTAAAATTTCCTTATTAAACTCTCTTTCAATTGCTTGACTTGCAACATATCTGAATCTATTCTGACATTGCCCTTATCTTTATGCCAGCAATATGACTTCACACAGCGGACACACCTCTCGCCTGGCCATCACATCTGGTGATGCGATTACCCAGGAGGGACATGCTTCCCAAATAACTTCGGTGACCCCGCATCAGCTAGAACAGCAGCAGGATACTACGATCCCATCGACAGTACAGTAGGAGGCCTAAGTACCCCCAGTCAGCCACGAAGGGTAGACTACTACAGTACCCTCAGGAGAGAATGCACCATCACCTTTTCCTTGATAGCTTTCACCACAGCCCGGACCCCAACTGCCTCCACTTCCGGCTGATGCGGACCCGACCACCCAGTTTATGTATGCTATGCTACAATCTCAGTGACAACAAATGGAACTGCTGAAGCAGAGTATGATGACCTACTTAGCTGGACCACCACCACCAACCCCGGTACCAGATCCAACCCCAGCTCCACAACCATATCTAGGCTCCATTACGAACTTCATCGACATGGGCCCTAAGAATTTTAATGGTATCGAGGGTCCCTTAGAAGTTTTAGCATGGCTTATCAGCACCGAGAAATACTTGAAGGCATCCCAGTTGCCAGCACATGATTGGTCGATAGCAGTGGACTTACTCTTAGAAGATAATGCTTACCACTGGTGGTAGGCTAAAGAAAGGCGACTGGGCACTGGGGTCACATGGAAGGAGTTGTATTACCTCTTTTATGAGAGATTTTTCCCCATCCAAGTTCGAGACGCTCTCTATGACCAGTTCCTTCATTTGAAGCAGGGGAACATGTCGGTAGACGAGTACGATACAGAGTTCAGCCGTTTGAGTAGATTTGGTACGACATTAATCCCGACAGAGCTGGAGAAGGCAAGGAGATTCCATCAGGGGCTCGCACCAGAACTCAAGACCTTCACTATTACACAGTCTCGAGTCTCTCATGCAGCTGTCTTGGAGGAAGTACATACCCTGGAGCTCCTTCGTAAGGAACAACAGGCACAGAGACGCCCCATACCAGTAGCTGTACCAGTTAGGGCGACTCCGGATGGACCCACGAGGGGGTCTATAGGACAGTACCAGCAGAGGCCCATACCCTATGAGAAGCCCACCTGCAACTACTGTGGGAAGACGGGCCACATTCGAGATAGATGTCAGATTCGTCTTGGCTTATGCTTGAGGTACGGATCAGAACGATACCGGATTATTGATTGTCCCGAGCCGCCGAGGCAAGGGCAAGCATTTACCATGGTTGTGATAGGCCCCCTTCTTGAGATTAGAGATCTGACAAGTATTATTCTACTATTCATTATTTAAGTCATGGCTTAGCATTTGAGCAATACATTCATCAATTTGGTCAGCATGCATGAGCACAATCTTGGTACCATTAGAAATATCATGGCTATAGTTTAGCAAGCTTGTAAATAGAACTCTTGGCTTCACCGTGAGAATTCTGGAATGACGTGCCTTAAAAACCTGTGCCTCCGTCGACAACACTCGTATGCCTTAGATGAGAGAAAATCACCCAATCTCTACGCATATCCTTTCGATACCTTACCGTGACTTTGATGTTTGAAGCACAACATTAGCCATTTACTTCCAACAACCTACACCTACATAGACTAGACGAGCCTCCCTACACGCATGGCATACCTGTCCCACACAAACCCACCATCCTATACTCCAGTTCAACAACACCACATGTATGACACATTTTCCTTAAAAAAACCACTGATGCCTATTTTTGTCCCAATTGATTTCTACCGTGCAACATCGAAACATTTCCTCAAACGACCTAAATAACCATGACCCATGCAAGACTAAGGATATCCTATCTTGTAGAAAATAGTGTCAGTTCGAATTTTATTATGACTATCTCCACCCTCTTTATAGAGACCAAGTTACGAAATGACTACCTGCTCTCCCTTCGTATTCAGCCGCACTATATTCTCCCATTAAGATTCGATTGTTATATTTTATATTAAGTTTTATTTTAATTTCGAGGACAAAATTTTTATAAGTTGGATAGGATGTAAAACCCCTATATTTTTGGGATTTTTTACTGATATTTTAAATTTCTTTGGGCTTGTTTTATATTTTTTTTTTCGAAATTTTTTCTTTTTAAATAAATATACGTAACTAGAATTTGTGTTAGTAGATTTTTATACCTTGAATAATAGTTCCTGACTTGGTACAAATATTTATCAAAATATGATTAGGAAATATTTGATAATATTAGAATTATTTTTATTATTATTTATATACGTTATTAGATGTCAAATGTTTCATTTTAATGTATTGTTTATATGAGGAAAGGCAATGAAAAGTTTTATTTACATATATAGATATAAATTATAAATTAATTATTGGAAATTTATTTTTATAATAAATATAAAGAGGTATTAGTATGAATAAGTAATTATAAAATGTTTATTCAAACATAAATGAATAGATATAAGCTCAATATATGAGTATATTATTGAAATCAAATTCTTTGTATAAATTTTTGCTAAATTAGGTCACTAGTAAGCTTTTGAATATATGATAAAATATATGCCTATTTATTAATAGCTTAAATTAGATTTAGAAATTTTTTCTTGTGAAATATCTGTTAACAATAGTTATTATATTTCATATATTCCATTAATACCCAGGTATACCATAAAACCTATGGCATGTGTATATAAGCCCTCTATCTCACGTGTTGATGGAGACTCGTGAGATTTTGCAAATCTCACGATTCACAAAACCCAGACTCTCCCAATCATTCAGACATTGTCCATGATGATGATTCACGAATGCACAGAACCCAGACTACCATCGGATAACTGATCACGAATGGGCAAGGATTTAAACCAATCCTCGTAATCTTTTAAATTCCTTGTTCCTATATATCCCAAGGCCGATTATCCATTGGATTGAATTGAAACCAGATTTAAATCGTATTCAAATTCGATTATAGATCAATTTAAATGACAGACCTAAAGAGACCAGTCCCCGATCGGAAGAGGAAGTTTTCTGAAAATTCTCTCTATTTTTGACTACTCTCGCGGAACCACAGTCTTCCCTCCATCACCGCACATCCCCTCGGTGCCTGAACACAACCCTTGACCGCCTGACGCGGCCGTACGACCCCGAAGTAGACGTCGGACCGAGCCCAAATAGGGCACTCTGTTTCTGCGCATCATCAGGTACACAAGTTCACACCACCTCTCTTAAATCCTACTCGATAAGATTACGATCTAGAAGGTCCTATGTAAATCCTATATGACCCTCTTCAAACCCCTTACAAGTAATTTTGTCATACCCCATCAGATCGACCAGAAAAATAACACAAAGTCAAGCTTAAACCTACCGAAATCAGAGCAGTAAAGCTGTCCAACCATTGGAAGACAGATTCTGATCTAGTCTCTAAGGATTTTTCCAAACTAATTGAATACAATTAAACACAACCTATAGGCCTACAAATTCCTTTTTGTAGATTCTAATTTCATCAATTATGTGCCAAGTTATTGGATTTCAATTTTAAGGAAAAACTGGTTTTCGAACTTTAAAATTTCAATAATTTTTTTGATACGGTCTGCGTTCCGACAAATTGGGTGACGTGGTCGCGCACTATACGCATCGAAAGGCGCGTATGGATGTTGCCAACGTGTGGAAATTGACGGAACTCGATTTTGTTGCGCGTGCGCGACGAAATCACTACGTATCCGTCGAGATACTTTCGTATCGACGTTTTACAAACTTGACCATAACTTTGTGCACGTTCGTCGTATCGAGACAAAACTTGCGCCATCAGGACCGTATCATTTTTTTGGTTCTGTATGACAAGTTTGGTCCGATTCTGAGAAGGTTGATCGGAACGTCAAATTGGCGGGCCCGCGACCCGACCCAACGAACGATTTTGTGCACGACCTGTCGGAATCCAACTTTGGACATACGGTTGAGTTCGTCTCCTCAAACTGGATCAATAGACATATAGTTTGATGACTTTAGAGACTGTAGGTTCTGGCACACGTTTCGGTACAAAACGGGTCTAACGTCGGACATCATTTTGACCCGAAATTACAATTTTGCCCCCGTTCCAGAATTATACTGTTGGACAGGCATTTCCTAGGTATTTATTTTATGCCAAATCTGTTCGTGATGTTTATTTCAGAATCCGAGGTCGTTCTTAAAAGTTGGCTTTTAGTGCTTCCCTATTCTGATGATTTGAGTCATCAGGCGTCACCATTCTGCACACTACCTCCAGGCAAGATACCTTGCCACCAGCTATTTATTTATTTTAGCTCATATTTCATGCATTATTTATTATTTTTAATGCAAAATAAACTGTGATACATGGCATAACTTGTTAGAACTTACTGTTCAGTTATATTACCTGCAATGTATACATTGAACTTAGAGTTAAGGGACTACCCTGTGTGTGTTGCATTCATAGGCCTTGACACATTTGTACCACATAGTTGTGAGCCATATATAGAACTCGAACATGCGTGATTGGCTGGCCACCGGTACGTATAAGTCATGCGATAGGAATAACCGCTAATAGAGGTTGTATGCTTAGTTTGATTTAGCGGTTAATAGAGGTTTTGTATTGTGGATACAACATAGTAGGCATTGGGCGGGAAGGACAATACCTTAGCGTATGGGCTACTATGCACTTTCCCTTTTGTAACCCATGAGCTCCGCCGGAGACGCGGGTAATATTACCCATGATTACTAACGACCACTGGCGTTCTGCGGAACGTCATGCTCTTATTGATTGGGCCTCTGGTGCCCAAGGGGAGGGGACTATGCCGATCCTATTTTAGTTAGGGCCCATGCATTGAGGGATGTTCTTAAAATTGCATTCACTTAGATTGGTTAGGCACCTTTATCCGTTAGGTATGAGTACTTTTGGTTTGGGTACTTGTATCTGACCGTGGCTTAGAACAATAACTTATCGCAGATTAGTTTGCCACATCTTGTCCTTGTTTGGTTGTAGGTGTGGCTTACTACTCCGATGAGAAGGTATTGAACCTTGTTGGGGTCCGAATACCACAATGAATTCGTGACTTGGAAAGATACTTCACCTTGGGTTAGTTTACCATATCCTGTCCTTATTTGGTTGGGGGATGGTACGCTACTCCAAAGGGTGAGGTATTGGACCATGTTATGATCTGATCTTACTTATTCTTATTGAGAAGTATTTATTCAGTTTATGTGGCATGTTCTTTTTGTATCTTGTTAGGTCACTTTGAGGACCTGGTGATCTCTCCAGGTATAGGTGTGCAGGACTTCCTGCAGGAGTATGGCTCCACCATAGACTCATCCTTTACGTTCGAGCGAGTCGTACCTTCTGATCACAGCTGTCCCTATTGGATCGAGGAGCCTATTTATTCATTATTTCTTATTTTATTTATCTTAGAGGTTGGACTCTATTTCCTTTCAGTTTATTCTGGTACCGGTAGAGGATTTGTCTCCGCCCAGCCAACAGCTATATTTTGACATTTACTTTGATTCATGAGTTACCATTTTCTTTATATTTATTGTGGATGAGATTTAGCTTTTACCTGTGACTGTCTGTTATTATTATTCACAATACAGCTTATGTGTATATTTGAGATTTCCATATATTGGAGTATATCTCATATATATGCAGCTGGCATGCTTCGTTCCTAGTCCTATGTATTTTTGGGAATGGGGCGTTACAATGAGAGTTTGAGGAGCTAGGGCTGGCAGGTATGGGAGGGAAATTAGTAGGCTGGGAGACAAAGCAGGGGTTAGTTGGGATGATGTATTTGGGGAGGTAGTAACCAAGATTTCAGAAGGTAGGGCCACAGGGTACGGTAGTGGCTGGAGAACAGGAAGCTGATAAGTGGTATACTCATCTCCAACTGGGTCAGTGGGGCTGGATTTTGGCGGATGACTGCGATATGGGTACTCCGTTTCAAGAAAGCGGACATGGCGGAAGGAATAAATTTGTCGCGTCTGTGGATCCAGGCAAAGATAAGGATGTTGGGTGGCCGAGTAACCTACAAAAACACGTATAACAGACCTGGGTGCAAGTTTATGATTAGTATACGGTTTAATCCAAGGAAAGCATAAACAACCAAAACTCTACTACTTATGATAATTAGGAGGCATTTTTAATAATTTAGAAAACGACAATTCGTAATGAAGGACATGGGTGGGAAGACGGTTGATAAGGTACACCGTCGTTATCAAGGCGTGATGCCAATGATCAAGGGGCATACCCGAATATGTGAGCATGGAGAGGCCAGTTTCAACTATATACCGGTGTCAAAGTTCGGAGATGCCATTGTGCTCAGGTGTGTTAGGAGGAGAGGTGTAGTGGCTGATGCCATGGGAGCTTAGGACCGACCGAAGGGCTATGTATTCACCACCATTATCAGAATATAATATTTTAATTTTGTGTTTGAAATAATTTTCAACTAGGGATTTAAATTTAATAAAAACAGATTGCGTGTCAGATTTTCTTTTGAGGGGATAGAGCCAAATATATCTTGTAAAGTGGTCAATAAAAATATAGTAATATATAAGACCATCATAAGACATAACAGGAGATGACTAAATATCAAAAAATATAATTTCCAAAGGGTGTGTGGACACAAGACTCGATTCATGAAAGGGGAGCTTGTGGCTCTTGTTTATTTGACACGAGGTGCAATCTGAATTCAAAAAATTAGAAGTCCCTAAACTAAATTGCTTCTGGATGAACTTGAAAATGGTAGAGGAAGGATGGCCTAGTTTGTGGTGCCAGGTTGCAGAGAAGGACAAATGGAGATTGTTGATGGTCGGCGGAGATGACGGCCAGACGTAGGCACCTTCGACACAGGCCCCTTAAGATTTATCATTCCCGTTTGGATTTCCTTCACAAGAAATGAGTCAGGTAAGAACACAATAGCTAATTTAGTTTGTTTTGTGAATTGAGAAACAGATAGAACATTTTTTGACATGGAGGGAACACAAAGAACATTAGACAATTAGAAATCATGAAGCTTAAGAGAGCCAGTGTATGTAATGCTTAAACCCTTACCGTTATCCATAAATAATTGATCAGGGCCATTACATGGATAGTGCAGGACAATGTTACTGAGGTCATGGGCGACATGGTGGGAGGCCCTACTGTCAACAAGCCAGTTCGGATCAGCAGATGTTGTAGCTAAGGTATTTTCTTGTGGGGGTTGTGGAGCGGGAAAACGGGCTGAGGGTGGCAGTTGGAGGTGCAGATGTTGTTAACGGAAAGTATAACACCCAGTTTTCCAGATGAGGGTAATTTTGAAATTTTATAATTATAATTATTATTTATTGATAATTATTTCATATTATGATTTTTGGTGATTTTTAATCATTTTTAAACTATTTAAAATTATGACTTGTGATTTTGACATTTTACTATTGTTTGGTTTTAATTTCGAGGAATTTGTTACCCCCAGTTTTCAGGAACAGGAGTATTTTGTCATTTTGTATTTTTGAAATATTTTTGAAATTTATTTTATTATTTATGATATTGTTTTGGGATTATTTGAGTCGGGTTCGAATTTCAACTCAATCCGACTTGAAATGGGGACCCGGGGGTAGTTTGACTCTAGTGGGACCCACACACTAGTTAGGCATGGCCCACATGATATTAATTTTAGTCCACATGATAGAAATATTTTAGTTAGAGATTAGACTAATTATTATGGATAAGGTTAGTATGATTAGAGACTTTAGAATGACTAATTTAGCCCCAACCAATTAGCCCTTTCCTAATACTCATAGAATAGGTTAGTGGGGGCATTTTGGACCTTACCATAATAGGATAAATAGCCCATATGGCCAGCCACTTTGGGAGAGGATAGGCTCAAGTTCATTTCATTATTCTCATCCACACTCTCTCTCTTGTTCTTCCCCAAATTCCTAGAGAGCAATCCCTAGCAATTTCTCAACCAAATCCTTCCATTTTGCCACCAAATCTTCTTCTTTCCTTCTCCATTCTAGCCAAGGAGGAAGCTACCCAAGTTTGGGAGGATTCGGAGATCGTTCGTGTCCTTTTGGAATCTCTACGTGTCGGTGTCGCTCCGGGAAGGCTTTTCTTCGATTCGATCTACCGGGAGGTATAAATCCCTTCTTCTTTTCATTTTCTCATGCATATATGTCTATTTTGAACCCATAGGAATGACCCCCATGGTTGTATCTCCATTTGTGTCCATTTCGTGTCCATTTGGAGGTCATAGGAGTGTCCTTTGTGTTGTGGTTGTGTCCATGTGGGAAAATCCCAAATTTGGACACACTATGTGTTGTTGTTATGTATGAATGAATTATTACATGTTTAATCTCATATTTTTGTATTGGAGATGTGTTCTATAGTGTCTCATATATATATATATATATATATATTAGTGTAGAGAGTGAGTTCTTGATATATTATGTTATATACTTGTGTTCTTTTGTCTCAAACTACCCAAATCCGTCATGATTTTTATCCACGTTTTTAATTTCAGTCCTAACTTAGAAATATCATAACTTCTAGCTCAAAGCTCGGTTTAATCTCTCGTTTTTTTTTAGAAGAAGCGTATTGAAGTTAGCTTTTCAAAACATGTATTAATAGGCCTAATTCTTTTTGTAACTTTCTGGAGAATTATTTGAGTGTCAGCTGTACGAAAGACAAACACGTTCTCGGTGTTTTCGCGATTTCGGGAGTTTTCGAAAACAAAAACGCGATCCGTTTGAAGTTCGGAATGCTAACACATAGATCTATAACATACTTTAATTCTAGATTTTAATTTGTGCTGAGATGGTACAGTATTGATTATTAGTAGGAGTTACTATTCAACATATGCATTTTGTGCACCCTTGTGTGTAATATAATGTTCTATTTAATTTTAACCCATGTTAATGTATATACATTATGTAATTAAATAGAGAATGCAAGCATGAGTAAATGGTTAAATAAATGATGTATGAGGTGTAAGTATCCTATCTAATGTAAGCATGTATAAGTATGGCTTGTAATGAATATGTAGGTTCCATAGTATGTAATATATGTAAGCAATGCATAAATGCATGAATAAAAGAATGATATACAATGCATGTATGAAAGTATATAATGAATGCTAGATATAAATGCAAGGTATATATGTAATGATAGATATGAATGCATAATGTATAAATATTGTAAATACAATATCAGATTTTATATGTAGACATAGAACCAATGCATGAGCTGTATGCATATGGGATGTTGGCTTAATGGCAGATTTCAGATAACATGGTTCATTTTATGTGGTTAGTTACACCAGTTTATGAGATAGCTCACTTTAGTTTATATGTAAATGTGGAACTAAACTGAGAATGAACTTCACCCTCTGCACAAAGACACCCCCCTCTATATCAACCACCATGCCATGTAACCCTTCTCTAAATGATTGCTATAATATATATAGATTTATGTAAAGTATAGATGCATGTTAGTCACAACTTAAATAGTCTCTACTCTAATGTATCTAGATGTATACTTGTAGCCATGCATGTTAAGTATAATATACATATGTAATGTAGATGGGTTAGCTTTGTGCCATGTGTAGTGTAAACTCATAACTAGTGTTGATTTCTTTTTTTATGTACACCTCCATGTTCACACACACACATAGCTTTACATGTTAGTTCTTTTCTCTTATATATATATATATATATATATATATATATATATATAATATTGAATATGTATGAATGTGATGTATCTTGATATGTGACTTGTGTTGGCTTGTATAGCCTTGGATTTGTATGGTGTGTACTAGCTAGGGTAGACTGGTTAGGCCTAGTGAGACTTGACTGGACTAGGATGGACCTAGTTGACTAGAGTGTTGACCTAGTTTGACCTAGACAGTTGACCAGGTTTGACTTAGAGTTGACTTTGACCTAGATTGGCCTAGAAATCATGTAGATTACATCATAAACTTTATTTACCATATTTTAAACACATTATAACCTGTACTGCTGTATTTAGGACATTGTGACTCCGGTGCAGACATCTGATATTACACTACTCTTTTCAGAGTAGCAGGCGAGTACATTCTCTGATAGTTCTCTTATTTATTTGTCAATTACTGTACTTCAGTTCTAGTTAGCTGTATGTGATTCTCTGCTACAAACACGTATTTTTATTTCTGAATCCATGTATACGACACACATACTTACTCGTCTTACCTCTATTATTCGAATCACCATACGAATCGCCATACGAATCACTATTCAAATCACCCTATTCGTATCTTTATATATTGGTTGGACTTTTATTCGATTGATGTGTCAGATTTTGGATTCATTTGTATTAGATGGGTGCAAAAATACTTGATTAGACATGTGAACATTCCCACTATTCGAACCACCCCCTGTGAATATATTCGAACGATAGCCATTCCACACCCGGCCAGGTGTGTGATGTGTCGGATTTACCCATAGCCGTTTACATGTCTGACTAAGTATTTTAAAACACACTTGGAGAATTTATTCGAATCATTATTAGAACATCATGTGAATCACTATTCGTATCACCTTATTCGTATCACCTTATTCGATTCACCTTATTAGAATAATGATTAGAATTACATTCGACTTATCTAATATTAGACTCACATTGGGATTACACTCGACTTATATTGTACCATCTGAACTCATTATGTTACTCTAGTTCAGCTAGATTTTATTTTACAGTCTTTATTGCTATGATTTCTTCTCTTGTTTAGTTGCTTACTTTCTTTGTACTTTATCTGTCTCTCCATACCATCACCTGAATATAAACTACCATATTCATCAATACAACTGTCTATAATTGCTTTATAGTTCTCTGTCATTTACTTGGGTTTTCTAGATAAGATGTGCTCGTTCCTGTCCTGACTGGACCTGTTGATAAATTTTACAGATAGCTTGGAGGTTGCCTGCTAGCCTAGAGGAGACACAGTAGAGATTGTATAGATAGATATTTTAGTTGTCTTGAGTTGTATTTGCTTTATGGATTACTGTATTTGAGATTTGAGATATTTTCTGGGTTTGTGACACAGACTTCTATCTGCGATATCTCTTTGTGGATTTTATATTTTATCTATCTTTTATCATGCTCTACCTTAGATGTGATTGAGACTGTATTTGCTATGTCACCTCCATTCGGAGTGTATATACTGTAAATGTACCTTCATATTGTTACATGTTTGACCTAGGACAGCATTCTACCGCCGACGCTGCGGCGTAGGCTGGACGTACCCACTTCTCGTGCCCTTACTTTAGGGTGCGGGTCGTGACATATTTTTAGTGGTGGCCCATACAGATCGAGTTTATGTAGTGGCATTCGAACTAGAGTATCACTACAGCCTGCAGTAGGATTAGGATATTTTGAAGGTACTCAATCACATTAGGAAAAACTCCTTATCAGATCCCTTTTATCTAAATTTGCTGCTTGTTGTTTTCCCTTTAATATAAACTGTCCTCCTTGAATTTCGCTTCATTCTCAGAAATTGTTTCTTGTTTGATCAGTTTTCATGATGGTTATGAAGACACGTTCTCATCGCTTCGGTTTGGGGGATACTATCGAGAGGCTGGCCACCTCTCGTCCTGTTCATCAGGGCCTCGAGACCGCAGCTTCTGTTGTGCCGACTAAGGTTGGATTTTCTGCTACATTGGAGGTGCACCTCTATCTGTACATAGATTTTCTCCCGTCATTTTTGATTTCTCTCAGCAGCGGTGATTCATGCAGCATCAACAGTAGACCAGAGAAAACTAGCAGGACGAGCTATCGTCAGGACAGTCAAGGATGTGCAGACCATTGGAGATCTTGCTGTAAGTTCCGTTCTTCTCAATTCAATTCCCGCAATTGTCTTTTATAATTACCTTGAAATCCAATTCCATTTGTTCCTTGTTGATTGATTAATTTTGTCATGTTACTCTTTTGTTGTGTTTGTTTTTTTCTTCTGAGAAAATCATATGGGTTAGGTCGCCTAAATCATGAAATCTAGAATCCTCGATAGTCGTGTTAGTTGGCATAGTGAGGACATGTAGTCAGATTTTGGATGTATTCTCGGGTATGGGAATTTAAGGTTTTTGCCGTCGCATGCGGCAGTGCGAAAATTTTAAATACCATGAACCTAGAGGTACGTACCTTAGTCAAGGACTCTATGATTATCGTAGCCTTGCTCACTAGCATGATGAAGACTCTGGACAACATGATTTTGGACAGACGCATATGATTAACAGATTGTATCTTGAGAAGGTTTAAACATCATACCCTTTTGATTGTTATAAATGACTTAGGAGTAGGGATATTTAGTTTTGTAGAGCTTATTCATATGTAGTTCCTTCATAGTATAATGATATGATGACTTGTAGAGTGTCTGTACCCTAGAGGTGATAGTTAGCATTGGTGTTAGAATAGTAACCCATTGCAGATAATTCTCCTGTTATCTATAATACCAACCAGTTACACATAGGATGTTAGTATGCCTTACATCCTTGATGATTATTACTACTTTTCCTTACCTTTTCCAGTAAGGCACCCATGACCAGAGCCTGCCTTTGAGTATAGTTGTAGTTTCACCTAAGACCAAGAGGTCTATTTGCATAGATAGATTGCAGATGATATTGGCATATGGGATATAGGTTAGTTAATATCTATAGGCCATTGTTGTATAGGGTTATAAACATGTTGTTTAGCCTATACTTGGTTCGATTTTCCATTTTAGTTAAGTTCCCTTCGTGTTGAGTTCCTTTGTGTTTATCACCTTTATAGGCAGTGTGCAGACCCTTCACTAGATACCATGTCCCCTTGATTCAGACCATTCATCCTTAGCCTACTTCTAAGCATTGTTTCAGACCCTTATAAGTTTAGTCTGCCTTAACCCTTGGTTGATTAGTCATGTATATATATATATATGATATACTTAGGATATATGTGATGAGTTGTTGTTCTTGAGCATATATATATATATATATGTGGTATTTGGTATTCATGTGCTTAGCTTGTAGGTATTTTAGTTATAGGTGACTTGATAGGATTGGAAAGTTAAGAGCTAGTCTATTATAGAGTTTCTCTTTTGCTAAATTCTAGTTGCCAACACCTAGATAGCTAGCATAGGTAAAACCCTAAGAAGTTGACCAGTTGATGACCAAGTACTTGGATGTTGAGAAATTGACTAGTGATTGACCCTTGACTATGTTTGACCTAGAAGGGGGTGCGATCATCTTAATTTCGAGGACGAAATTTTTATAAGATGGGTAGGATTGTAACACCCAGTTTTCCAGATGAAAGTAATTTTGAAATTTTATAATTATAATAATTATTTATTGATAATTATTTCATATTATGATTTTTGGTGATTTTTAATCATTTTTAAACTATTTAAAATTATGACTTGTGATTTTGACATTTTACTATTGTTTGGTTTTAATTTCAAGGAATTTGTCACCCCCAGTTTTCAGAAATAGGAGTATTTTTATCATTTTGTATTTTTGAAATATTTTTGAAATTTATTTTATTATTTATGATATTGTTTTGGGATTATTTGAGTCGGGTTCGAATTTTAACTCAATCCGACTTGAAACGGGGACCCGGGGGTAGTTTGACTCTAGTGGGACCCACACACTAGTTATGCATGGCCCACATGATATTAATTTTAGTCCACATGATAGAAATATTTTAGTTAAAGATTAGACTAATTATTATGGATAAGGTTAGTGTGATTAGAGACTTTAGAATGACTAATTTAGCCCCAACCAATTAGCCCTTTCCTAATACTCATAGAATAGGTTAGTGGGGGCATTTTGGACCTTACCATAATAGGACAAATAGCCCATATGGCCAGCCACTTTGGGAGAGGATAGGCTCAAGTTCATTTCATTATTCTCATCCACACTCTCTCTCTTGTTCTTCCCCAAATTCCTAGAGAGCAATCCCTAGCAATTTCTTCACCAAATCCTCCAATTTCGCCACCAAATCTTCTTCTTTCCTTCTCCATTCAAGCCAAGGAGGAAGCTACCAAAGTTTGGGAGGATTCGGAGCTCGTTCGTGTTCTTTTGGAATCTCTACGTGTCGGTGTCGCTCCGGGAAGGCTTTTCTTCGATTCGATCTACCGGGAGGTATAAATCCCTTCTCCTTTTCATTTTCTCATGCATATATGTCTATTTTGAACCCATAGGAATGACCTCCATGGTTGTATCTCCATTTGTGTCTATTTCGTGTCCATTTGGAGGTCATAGGAGTGTCCTTTGTGTTGTGGTTGTGTCCATGTGGGAAAATCCCAAATTTGGACACACTATGTGTTGTTGTTATGTATGAATGAATTATTACATGTTTAATCTCATATTTTTGTATTGGAGATGTGTTCTATAGTGTCTCATATATATATATTAGTGTAGAGAGTGAGTTCTTGATATATTATGTTATATACTTGTGTTCTTTTGTCTCAAACTACCCAAATCCGTCATTATTTTATCCACGTTTTTAATTTCAGCCCTAACTTAGAAATGTCATAACTTCTAGCTCAAAGCTTGGTTTAATCTCTCGTTTTTTTTAAAAGAAGTGTATTGAAGTTAGCTTTCCAAAAATTTTTATTAATAGGCCTAATTCTTTCTGTAACTTTCTGGAGAATTATTTGAGTGTCAGCTGTACGAAAGACAAACGCGTTCTCGGTGTTTTCACGATTCCGGGAGTTTTCGGAAACAAAAACGCAATCCGTTTGAAGTTTCGGAAAGCTAACACATAGATCTATAACATAATTTAATCCTAGATTTTATTTCATGCTGAGATGGTACAGTATTGATTATTAGTAGGAATTACTATTCGACATATGCATTTTGTGCACCCTTGTGTGTAATATAATGTTCTATTTGATTTTAACCCATGTTAATGTATATACATTATGTAATTAAATAGAGAATGCAAGCATGAGTAAATAGTTAAATAAATGATGTATGAGGTATAAGTATCATATCTAATGTAAGCATGTATAAGTAAGGCTTGTAATGAATATGTAGGTTTCATAGTATGTAATATATGTAAGCAATGCATAAATGCATGAATGAAAGAATGATATACAATGCATGCATGAAAGTATATAATGAATGCTAGATATAAATGCAAGGTATATATGTAATGATAGATATGAATGCATAATGTATAAATATTGTAAATGCAATATCAGATTTTATATGTAGACATAGAACCAATGCATGAGCTGTATGCATATGGAATGTTGGCTTAATGGCAGATTTCAGATAACATGGTTCATTTTATGTGGTTAGTTACACCAGTTTATGGGATAGCTCACTTTAGTTTATATGTAAATGTGGAACTAAACTGAGAATGAACTTCGCCCTCTGCACAAAGACACCCCCCTCTATATCAACCACCATGCCATGTAACCCTTCTCTAAATGATTGCTATAATATATATAGATTTATGTAAAGTATAGATGCATGTTAGTTACAACTTAAATAGTCTCTACTCTAATGTATCTAGATGTATACTTGTAGCCATACATGTTAAGTATAATACATATGTAATGTAGATGGGTTAGCTTTGTGCCATGTGTAGTGTAAACTCATAACTAGTGTTGATTTCTCTTTTCATGTACACCTCCATGTTCACACACACACACATAGCTTTACATGTTAGTTCTTTTCTCTTATATATATATATATATATATATATATATAATGTTGAATATGCATGAATGTGATGTATCTTGATATGTGACTTGTGTTAGCTTGTATAGCCTTGGATTTGTATGGTGTGTACTAGCTAGGGTATACTGGTTAGGCCTAGTGAGACTTGACTGGACTAGGATGGACCTAGTTGACTAGAGTGTTGACCTAGTTTGACCTAGACAGTTGACCAAGTTTGACTTAGAGTTGACTTTGACCTAGATTGGCCTAGAAATCATGTAGATTGCATCATAAACTTTATTTACCTTATTTTAAACACATTATAACCTGTACTGCTGTATTTAGGACATTGTGACTCCGGTGCAGACATCTGATATTACACTACTCTTTTCAGAGTAGCAGGCGAGTACATTCTCTGGTAGTTCTCTCATTTATTTGTCAATTACTGTACTTCAGTTCTAGTTAGCTGTATGTGATTCTCTGCTACAAATACGTATTTTTATTTCTGAATCCATGTATACGACACACATACTTACTCGTCTTACCTCTATTATTCGAATCACTATACGAATCACCATACGAATCACTATTCGAATCACCCTATTCGTATCTTCATATGTTGGTTGGACTTTTATTCGATTGATGTGTCAGATTTTGGATTTATTTGTATTAGATGGGCGAGAAAATACTTGATTAGACATGTGAACATTCCCACTATTCGAACCACCCCCTGTGAATATATTCGAACGATAGCCATTCCACACCCGGCCAGGTGTGTGATGTGCCGGATTTATCCATAGCCGTTTACATGTCTAACTAAGTATTTTAAAACACACTTGGAGAATTTATTCGAATCATTATTAGAACATCATGTGAATCACTATTTGTATCACCTTATTCGTTTCACCTTATTCGATTCACCTTATTAGAATAATGATTAGAATTACATTCGACTCATCTAATATTAGGCTCACATTGGGATTACACTCGACTTATATTGTACCATCTGAACTCATTATGTTACTCTAGTTCAGCTAGATTTTATTTTACAGTCTTTATTGCTATGATTTCTTCTCTTGTTTAGTTACTTACTTTCTTTGTACTTTATCTGTCTTTCCATACCATCACCTGAATATAAACTGCCATATTCATCAATACAACTGTCTATAACTGCTTTATAGTTCTCTGTCATTTACTTGGGTTTTCTAGATGAGATGTGCTCGTTCCTGTCCTGACTGGACCTGTTGATAAATTTTACAAATAGTTTGGAAGTTGCCTGCTAGGCTAGAGGAGACACAGTAGAGATTGTATAGATAGATATTTTAGTTGTCTTGAGTTGTATTTGCTTTATGGATTACTGTATTTGAGATTTGAGATATTTTCTGGGTTTGTGTATCTTAGACACTTAGACTTCTATCTGCGGTATCTCTTTGTGGATTTCATATTTTATCTATCTTTTATCATGCTCTACCTTAGATGTGATTGAGACTGTATTTGCTATGTCACCTCCATTCGGAGTGTATATACTGTAAATGTACCTTCATATTGTTAGATGTTTGACCTAGGACAGCGTTCTACTGTCGACACTGTGGCGCAGGCTGGACGTACCCACTTCTCGTGCCCTTACTCTAGGGTGCGGATCGTGACAGAAAGTTGGGCATTATGTGAGTATATGACCAAGAACTTTACACCATTGGCACCGACCAAGGAAAGATTTTGGTTGGTGTGACTTTGACTGGACCGGGGTTGAGTACGAGGGGGATTGGCAGGCCAGGAGGGTAAAGAGGAAGAAAAAAATGACCGCGGCATGGGAGCATGGTGGCGAGGCTTTGTTTTCTAGGATTTGGACTGCACATTAAGAGTAGTAGCGGGACCAGACAGGGCCTTCTATTCAGTTTTGATGGACAATTCCTGGTTGATAAGCTTCTCATGAAGCTCCTCGAACGAGATCAGGGTGACCCTCGCATTAACACCATTGACCACCGGCTTGTATGCAGCATCAAGGCCTCACAGAATATAGTCGGTGAGATCCTCGGAGTTGACGGGGTTGCCAGTGGAGGCAAGATGATCAGTAGTTACCTTCAGAGAGTGCATATAGTCGGTAATGGAGAGCGAGCCTTTGTCAGAGGAGTGTAACTTATCTTTGAGTTGTTTGATATGTCCGCGAGATGCTTTAGCATAGGTGTGCTGAAGCAAATCCCATATTTCATAAGTGTACTTCGTTTGGGTTACTAAAGAAGCAACCGATGGGGATAGATTGCTAAGAACAGAGGCATACAAGAGACGATCTTGCTACTTCCAGGAGAGAAAAGCCGGGTTGGGGATCGTGGATGGCGGTGTTGTGGTTGTGCTGACGGTGGGCTCCGGAAGTGGGTGTAAACCATCTAGGAACTTGAATAAATCACGTCCCTCAAGAGTAGCCTGAATCTGAAGCTTCCAATTCAGATAATTTGTAGCAGTAAGCTTTATGATGTTGGAAAGATGGATCACTGTGAAAGGTTGGGATGTTTCGTATGGGTTAGGGAGGTGAAAGGTGAAGTCAGTAGCCATGAGAGAGATGCGTGAGGGAGCTTTTGTATTTTGTGGGGGGACCAGGAGTGTTTAGGCTCTAATACCATATGGAGAAATCAGATAATGCATACTTTCTTATTGAATGAAGCAGATACTTATACAAGAGAGTTTTAACAAATTTGGAGATAAAGTCTCCAAGTGGTTGCAAGGGATAATGACATCTCCTAGTGGTTGCTGGTTGTTACAAGGGATAACAACTAAATTCAAACTAAATAACAAATAACAAAAACTAGGATAATTTTAAACACTATTATTGTTAACAAAAGCTCTATTATCTGAACAAACATCTTACAAAGAAAGGACTGAACACTTCTCTAATTCAGAACATTATTTTTTGTGTTTAGAGTGCAATAAAAAGGGGATTTCTCCTAAATATATACAAGGTGCAGTAATAGACACTACACGTGGTTTGAGTGAGAATGTACTACATGGAAAAGACGACCATATTGATGATTGACTGAAGGTGAAAATGCAATAGATGCTTCAAATAGTGAAATCTCGATTGTAAATGATACTCCAGATTCTCAAAGAGAGGGAAAAGAGGAGCCTGGAACCCTTAGCAAGCCATTGGACCTTGCATTCGGAACCAATTTTGAGCAATGCAGTTTCTTCAGAAAGGAGCAAAAGAATGAACATGTCTCGAGTAGTGGAAACTCCAAACAACTTTTAATATACCATAGTGTGCATGATTGCAATCAAGACAAACAATCTAGCCCTCTAGGAACAAAGTATCTAGAAGATCATACTGTCGCACTTTGGGTAAAGGTACATGCTATCCTAGATATCTCATATTTTTACTAGTTATTTGAGTTGGCTCATGAAATTGTATATTGACTACTAGATGAAGATCACTGCAATTTACTTATGAACTGTTCTTCTTGGGCTCGGCCCAAGATAGTTTAATTTTGGTAGTGTATAATACTTTTGGCAAATTGGGCAATTTCAGCAGAATCTAGGCTTGTTTTTCAGCTTACTAAGGCATGTTTTGGCCATTTCCGTTATGTTTTTGGACAACATAAGGCTTATTTCAGCTAATTCAGACGTGTTTTTTTATGTTCAACTGAAGTTCAGTTTTTATTTTTGCCTATTTGGACCAACATTCAGCCTAGATCGACCTTTTTGTGTGTGCAAGTTTTGACCTTTTTCCTCCTGAATTTAAGCCAAATTTTGTATCTACCATGCAACGGCTTGTAATTGTAAGTTTGACCAAATTTCTTCTAGTTTTCTCATATTATTGCCAAATTATGGTTTGTATCGGTGATGTATCACCCTATATTTGCAAGTTTTGTCTAATGTTAGCCTACTCACACCAATTTTGGCTTGGTCTGTGTTGGCATATATTTGCCTGTATATGGCATGTATCAGTATGTTCTTGCAAGTTTGGAACATAGTTTAGCTACTTTTCACTAACTTTGACCAAAGTTTGCTTTGTATTAGTTTGTATAGGCCATAATCTGCTTGTATATATATATATATATATATATATATATATATTTATATATATATATATATATATATATATATATATATATATATATATATATATATATATATATATATATATATATATATATATATATATATATATATATTATATATATATATATATATATATATATATATATATATATATATATATATATATATATATATATATATATATATATATATATACAGGTTCCTTCAGGTACGGTCCTCTCACTACTGGAAAGTTACAGAAAAGGGGAAAAATAGTCCCGTGCTCACTTTGTTTAGAGTTGTTGCCTCATTAAATGTGCACTCTTTCCAAAACTATTATTCCTTCTCCTCTTCCTCCATTTTTTTTCTTTTCCTGTAACTTTCCAACTTCCCTTGGAAATGAAGCTGTGTCCCATCGTCTCTTTTGGAGAGATGAAGCTTCACTTCTTTCATTTTTTTCTCTTTCCATGTTCTCTTCTACTTTTCTTTTGGAGATGAAGCCCTCTCCCATCGTCAGCCTCTTCTCCTTTGGAGATGAAGCTTTAGTTCTCTTCTCTTCCATTGTACAGACAGAGCACCATGCTCAGGCTCCTCCGTGGGGTAGGGGAAGAGGCAGACCGCGATGCGCTGCAGGATAGGGATGGCGGTGCAGAGGGTGGTGTCCTTGGCGACGGGCGGGGGAGGGCTCGACGCAAATCTGGACATGGAAACTCATGACGGAAGTCGACGTCGGAGAAGTGTGGGTAGCTGACTCGATCACACCTGGTAAGTCTTGAAGCAAAAAATGAAGAGAAAGATTCTTTGTTGGCCCGTCCAGATGTATAAAACAAATTTCTACAAATCATTCTATTTTAAAACAAATTTGGGAATGGCAGAGGTTAGTAGCACAACTTTATAATGGAGTAATTTGGTAGATATTTGATTTTTAAAATCTCTTTAAAACAAGTCTCTACATATCTTCTTTATTTGTAAACAAACCTCTCTTTCAAAAAAAAAACTAAACGTTGGTATTTCTTCCACATCTTTCGCTTCGAATGCAAATCTCTATGCAAATCTCTATAAATTCTCTCTTCTAAAACAAAGCTTTACTCTTGCAAATCTCTCTCTCTTTTCCATGCCTTTAGTTTTCGTTGGAGTAACATAGGTTTACTCTTCCAAATCTCTCTCTCTCTCTAAAATTCTCTCTTTTAAAACCATCCAAACTATTAACTCTCTCTATTACATGCAAGGCCCTCTCTTTTGCACGCGCACTTGAACGAATTCTAATTTGCTGTTGAAACTCTAAGTTGCTTCTGGAACTCAAGGTTAGAAGAAATACATCTTAAATTTCCTATCAAATTACATACAATTAGATTGCAAATAATGTTATTTTTTAACATTTTTTTGTTCTGGACGTAAGTTCTTAGATTGCAGTATATTGCTATTAGATTGCAGTATTCATGTGAACAATCAGAATATTTTATTGAAATCTTTTATGTGAAACATAGACCATAATATTTATTTAGAAGGTACAAAATCACTATTGAAGGAGACATGTTTCACGAGTATTTGAAACTCGAAAAAGTTAAGAATCCGTCATTCACTTTTGAGATTAAATCTGATGAGGAGCACAAGATAACTCACTATTTTTGGGCCGATGCGACTTCTCGGCGAGCTTATAAGTTTTATGGTGACGTTGTGGTATTTGATACAACTTATAATACTAATCGGTATGGTTTGATTTTTGCTCCACTTATGGGTGTAAATAACCACAATGAGGTAGTGCATTTTTAGGTGATGAGACATGTGATTCTTTAATTGGTTATTTTATCGATTTCTCGAGTCTATGCCTGGTGATGCCCCTACAATGATTATCACTGATCAAGATCCGACAATGACAAAGGCAATAGCGGTGACTCTTTCCAATACCTTTCATAGGTATTATAGTTGGCATATTTTGAAAAAGTTCTCTAAGAAGATTGACGCTGTTAAGTACGGTGCATATTATAAAGAGTTTTCAGATTGCATTTGGAAAACAGAGGTTAAGGAAGAATTTGAAATAAAGTGGAGAGAGCTTGTTGAAAAGAGTGACTTGTGTTCCAATGAGTGGCTAGAAAGTATGTTTAATATGCGTGAGAAATGGATTCCTTGTTATATGCACCACATATTTTCGGCCAACATGTCGAGTAGCCAACGAGCGGAAGGTGCTCACTCATTCTTTAAAGGCTATGTCCAAAAGAAAAATTCATTGGTTGATTTTATGATTCAATTTGGTAAGGGGTCTTGAGCGTCTACGTCATGATGAGAAGGTATCAGATCACAAAGACATAGTGGAAAGTCCTAAGTTGAAATTACAAAATGATGTGGTGATCCAAATGGTTGACATCTACACGAATGAAATGTCTCATAAATTTTAAGAGGAGATGTGTGTTTGTTCAAATTACAAATTTGAGCTTATAAATGATAAGGGCACTAAAATTGTTTATAAAATCAAAAGGAATTTTTTTGTTAACCACAAATCTCGTGAAATTGTGTACGATAAGGAATTGGATTTTGCAACATGTACATGCAAAATGTTTGAGAGTTCGGGGATCCCATGTCGACATGTGTTGTCTTATTTGCAAAAATTCCATGATTTCGAATCATTGCCTAGCCAATACATTTTAAAGAGGTGGACAAAAATGACAAAATACGGGGACATTTTTCTCGAGGGTTGCATAAAAATAAGTGATAACAAATCACATTTTTTGAACCGGAGTCGTTTGATTCAACAAGCCTTGAAATTGGTTGATAGAGCCCTTACAAATCAAGAAACAATGAAAACATACTCAATGCTTTCGATGGTGCAAAGGATAGAATCGATGAGATTATTAGTGGTGTTGTAATTGGTGATGAGATAATGGAGCCTACAGTTGGAGGTATTGTATTGTCGGGGCGGATGAGTTGTAATGTTGAACCTACTTATAAAGAACCAATCCAAGTACGTGCTAAAGGATACGGAAAAAGGCTCAAGGGGGGAAAAGAGCGCGCATTAAAAAAGGCAAAAACCATCAAAGACCGAAAATGTAATGGATGTGGATTGTATAGACAAAACCATGACAAGAAAAATTGTCCGAATATAAAAAATCGGTACGTACATTTAGTATATTGATGACTTTTTTTTTAAAATTCTATTCCAAAATAGTTGTATTAACTTAATTTTATTTACATTTGGTTAGATCTTCCCAAGCCATCATGACAGAGAAAAGCTTGGAAGACACGAAATATTCTGTAGAAGGTATAAAATCACTATTGATTTGCATTTTATCTATTTTTATTTTTCAAGTGTTATCTAATATTATTTTCTTGAATTTTTTCTAGGTTTATCAAGTTAATATGGTGTTGAGCCAAAAGCGTTGCATGCTACAAAGTTGATATCCACTTTTGTTTTGAATAGGAGGTGTATCACATTTTTTCTTTATTGTTTTGTATTGATAAATAAATTAGTTTTCCTGTGTAAGATGTGTTGTGGCCCTCCTGCTAAACCACATACCACCATGGTGCCACTATTTGTGTCACATACTCACAGTAAATTATTTTCATGTCATTTTCAGCTCCTGCAGATGTGGTGGATGTAGTAGAACAGGTACAGGCAAATGCAGCTGTACAAAAGAACCAAGGAAGGAAATGTACATGATGTATTTTGACTTTTGAAAATGTACCCAATCAACCCGAGTAAGAAATTTTTTTTCTTCATTCATCCAATAAAACTAATGGACTTTAGATATGTGGATAATACATAAACATTTTGCCAATTCGCCTGGGTTTCAGTTGATTTTAGTATACTCTGATTACTTGCAGATATTTAGAGAATGGGATAGTGTCAGGCGTGCCTATTTTCGTCAATGAGAGGGAGCAATCTACAATCAAGCTGATACCGCTGGGTTTATTAGGCTCTATGGGCTTCCTACCAGAGTCCGCATAATGCTTGAGAAGGTTATCTGAGGGGTTATTTTGCTTTTTGCTCATTCAAGAAATTTTATGGTAATTGAGGTTGTATAAGTCCTTAAGGTACTTTTAAGTTGGTAGGTGTAGTGTGGATGCTTTCATTCTTGAACTTTCTTATGGAATTATCTAGAATATATAACTGGAGCAGTTTATCAGTTTATTGCCTTTGTTTCACTTATGTGCTCGTTAAAGTTTAGTTTAAGGTTGCAAGATCGAAGAGGTTTGCCGAACAGTCTAGAATTAGAATCAAGAAATTACAAGCTTTCTTGAAGATTTGTTTATTTGGTGAGGAAAAGCTTTTGAATATTAAACTGAGAGCTAATTAACTGTCTTTGTATTCTGTAATTGCAGCTGGTAAATGTTTCTTTCAATTGTATTGATTTTAGAGCCGTGTTGTGTTGGTGCCTGTAGTTTGGTGCAGTTGATGGCGTATTCATTGATTTTTGTTTGGGAGAATGTGGTAGTTTATAAGCATTTGTTCGATCGTGAGTGCAACGTTACCAAGTGTTCCCATGGTAGTACTTGTTTTGTTATGGAACAGTGCAATTGCTCAGTAAGCTTTGGACAATATGATAAATATTTTCATCAGCATAGTGACTCCAGGAGGGGTTGTTACTGTTGCAAGAATTTTGGTCCTTCTTTTCATAGCCAGCATTTTTTAATGGGCTCTTCTTCGTCCTTTTCTACTCAAAACTGAGTCTTACAAATACATTTACTACAAATTGATTCTTACAAACATTTTATATTTTTTTCCTTGATCACAATTATCAATATCCATGATTCAAATAAGAAACAATTTAAAGCTGCAGAAAAACTCTGCATGTTTCCTAAGCTTCATATGGATCTACAACAATATATGCCTTCTGCACAGAATGTGCACACCCCGACGCCGACTTCTGCTGCAATTTCAATACTACCTCCGCGCCTAGTCCTTTCCCTAACCTTCTTTCTTCTTCCTTTTTTTTCTTCTTCTGTCGATACAAGCCTTCTTCTTCCTTTCTTTCTATCGATATATGCCCAAGATCGAAAGCAAAGAATTTCAAACAAGCATCATTTTTTGCTTCTGGAATACATATGAAGAGAGATCTTTAGAAATATCTAAGAAACATGCTCAGTAGCACATTGAACAACATCATTCATATAAAAGAAACAAGTTTAAAGACTTAGCAGGTGTGACTGGGTCAACTACCCACACTTCTCCGGCGCCGACTTCCATCGCGAGTTTCCATGTCTAGATTCGTGCCGAGCCCTCCTCCGCCCGTCGTCGAGGACACCACCCTCCGCACCGCCATCCCTATCCTCCAGTGCATCGCGGTCTGCCTCTTCCCCCACCCCACAGGGAGCCAGAGCATGGTGCTCTGTCTGTACAATGGGAGAGAAGAGAACTGAAGCTTCATCTCCAAAGGAGAAGAGGCTGACGATGGGAGAGGGCTTCATCTCCAAAAGGAAAGTAGAAGGGAACATGGAAAGAGAAAAAAAATTGAAAGAACTGAAGCTTCATCTCTCCAAAGGAGACGATGGGACTCAGCTTCATTTGCAAGGAAAGTTGGAAAGTTACAGGGAAAGATAAAAAATGGAGGAGGACGAGATGGAATAATAATTTTGGAAAGAGTGCACATTTAATGAGGCAACAACTCTAAACAAAGTGAGCCCGGGACTTTTTTTCCCTTCTCCCGTAACTTTCCCGTAGTGAGAGGACTGTACCTGAAGCAACCTATATATATATATATATATATATATATATATATATATATATATATATATATATATATATATATATATGTCTGTCTTGGCCATATCGGGTGTGTATGACTTGATACTATTAACTTTATGTTATTTTGGATCATATATGCTCACATGTGATCTGATATGTCTAAATATGTATCAGTATCGGCAGATTTTTGGAAACTTACTTTAAATTTGAGGTTGCACTCAGCATCAACATTTTAGTGCATGTAGGCTACTAGGTAAAAATATAATCCGTTGTCATCGTTAAGACAATCCAGATCATTACATGTATCATTTACCTGGACAAGTTTCTCCAAATTCTCCTTGAGGGTCTTCTCCTCTAGTTCAACATAAACTGTCAAATGTACTTCAAAAGATGATGATATAATACCATGAAAATTGAACTGCATATAATAGATATATAGAAATTGTGATAAAGTAGATGTTTTGTGTAAAAGAAATCAAATATAAGAAGTTAACCATATTATCGCTTAGTAAGCAAATGTTCCCGTGCACTAGTAACTAACAACTCTTTGTGTTTGTCCTTTTCCTGATACCAAAAAAGAGAAATGTTAGAGCAATAACTATAACCAAATCCTATCAACATTTGCAGCATTATATAATGCATACCTGTTCAGTTCCATATCTGCAGCCAAATTGTTTCTCATACTTCTTCCTAATAATATCTGAAACAGTTTTGTTGTTATGTTCAACTCTTTGTGTTTGTCCTTTTCCTGATACCAAAAAAGAGAAATGTTAGAACAATAACTATAACAGAATCCTATCAACATTTCCAGCATTATGTAATGTATACCTGTTCAGTTCCACATCTGCAGCTAAATTGTTTCTCATACTTCTTCCTAATAATATCTGAAACAGTTTTGTTGTTATGTTCCCCATCATTTGTTTCCTCTATTTTACTTCCTAACTATCTATTTTGAGTGTTTGTAGTTCCTCCGTTAAATTTCTCTGCCAACTCTTCCTCAAATTCAAGGGTCCTTTGAAGTGCCTTAAATGGTAGGACAGATTAAACACCAGCCAGGTTAAGCCTATAGTGGACCTATGTACTTTGAAAGAAAAATAACTCATAGACCACTTCACCGCAATAGATTGTTTCTCACCCAATAATTTTTACAACAATATATTCTTTATTCTTTTGGAAGCTTATGTCAATTTGTAACTTGTTTATAGGCCAGTAAAGACTTATTCGGAGAAATTATCGAGCTTGAGTTCTTATTTCTAAAACAAAAAATTGAAAGTAATTTAGTCAGTCTTCTGGAAATTATCGAGCTTGTGAATAATTTCAAATACTTTAAATGCATATCTAATCAAACGAGGGAATTATCAATAGAGATTAAACCCTAGAAAATAAACACGTGCAAATCCAAAAAAATGGTGAATAATTTAAATTCTGAATCCTAGAAAATAAATAAAACCAAATCCTACGAAATAAACCCTAGAAAATAAACAAGAGGTTCTCCATCACCTCCATCCACCGCATCAGCATCAAGCGGGGCGGAGGAGGGTGTGAAGGGGATCCGAACGGCAGCTGTTCCATCAGCGGTGTGAAGGAGATCCGAGCGGATGAGTTTTGAGAGAAGAAGAAAAGAGAGGATTACCTGATGATAGGGTTCCAACGACGGTTCCAGCATGGGGAGTGGCGGTTCCAGCGCGGTGCAGCGGTTGTAGCATGGGTGCGGCGACAGAGATGTTATGAAATGAGGAGAAAAATGGAGAAGAAAATATAGAAGTTTTGGGAGGAGAACTTTTGGGAAAAGGTTTCAGCGAGATATTTTGGGGACACGACGACCCCGATCTTTGGGTGCAAGAGGCACCCAAGGCCATCTCGTTGAAGAACACTGCCGATAAGGGGCTCGAACATAAGCTGTTGTGTCCATAGCTCTCCCGGGACATCTCAGTCTTCTGAAAGAGTTCATCATCAAAATTAAAGCTTCTTTTAACGAGGAGATCCACAACCCGCAGTGCAACATCTTGGCAAGGAGGAGGATCGGTCGAGTTTATTTCAAATAGGAAGTTTGGATGAAAAGAATAAGCAAACTCTCTATACTGCTATTTATAGGCCAGGCAAAACCCATGTGCCAAGTGGAAATTTCTCCGAAGTTAATACAATGAACTTGCATTTAATAACAATGAATTTTCCACCTCAAACTAAGCTAAGTCAAAGAGTCATCAATGCCTTGAAAGACTCAACAAAGCTGACTAAAGCAGATGCGCCACGCTGTTTATTCGCTCGTGAGCTTCATGCGCCGTACATCTGATACACCCACTCAAAGATCTCTGCCCATCAAAGCATTTAATGCTAAAGTGACTGAAATGACAGCAACATGCATCTCAAAGTCGGAGGAGACTGATCTCTTGCATGCGCTCCTGTAGCCATGCGCTCAAACTCTTCTTGCGCCTCAAAAGCCATGTGCCCAGACTTGCTCTTGTCACAATCTAAGTCTCCTCATGTGCCATATTTTAGGCGCATCCACTCAAATCAACCAACAAAGGTCTTTGAGTAATGGACACGCGCCACGTGTCTTTGACTCAGTTCTGCCTACGAACAGGTGCCAACTACCCAAGATTTTAGCAACAACTAAATCTCAGGAACTGCCTCATGTCAGCTCCTCCGAAGCCCAACAGTGCAGTTCAAATATATTTAGTTCCAGCTTCCCAGCGTATCATTCAAGCGCCCAACAAAGACAGGCACATGGTGTTCCTACGTGCAAAACCTCTATGCGTGCGTCGCATATGTGCGCATATGCAGATTATTTTGCTGCCTATAAATAGAAGGATCACTCCTTCATTCAATCGGTTCTGTTCTTCAACTTTTTTAACCACTTCAGCATCCAGAGCAGTTACAAGAGTTCCAATCCTCTTCAAGTCCCTACCCGTTCTAGAATAACTCAGACATTCAGAGAGTTCGAGATTATCGTCCGATCGTCAACGGAGTCAAAGAATTACCACTTGCTCCATCGACACGATTTCCAGATAAAAACAAAAGTGCACTCCTAGGATCCCAATGAGATCCTACATTGTACTATGTTCTATTTATGATTAAATATAAATATTTATTCTATAATTTTTTTAATGGTAAATAAGTTGGCGACTCTGCTGGGGACCACTTTTTCTTCCAACGAAAAGGTCGTGTCACAGTCTGACAACAACATGCTCGGCTCCTCCCATAAGTCACTTATGGTACGATTCGATCATCAAGCGTATGAGGGGTTTCTCTCTGAAGGCACCACGAGTCCTTCGAAGCGGCTGCCAAAGTCGAAGAAGACTCGCCAAGTCTAGGTGCGCAAAGACAATACGCCAAGCACCATAACTGAAGAAGTCGTGCCGGCGCAGCCAATCCTTCATGCTGATGTTTTCAGCAATCAAAATGTTGCATCTAGTGTAATGCATCTACCAGGGAAGCGCAGTGCTAACTGTAGCTCCCAACCTTCTTCTTTCCAGTCGAAGAAGATGTACCGACGGAACATGGGTGCATTCGCTCTCCCGCGTATGAGCTCTGAGGGGCAGGAGAAGACTCCTATCTTTGACATAATCACTCACTGTTACGGTGAGGACAAATTGGATTCTGAGTACTATGCGCCTTTACGGGCTAGTACAAAGAAGTCCAAGGCAGTACGGGCTATGCGCCATCAACATGTTATGCTAACAGCGGTCAAACAATGCATGCTGAAAGTCATACGTGCAACTGATAAAAATTTGTACAGAGTCGACTCATACACTTTGGCACCATCAACGAGTCAACTCTTAAAGTCTCCCTCCCATTTGGGTGCATTTCATGCGCTTGAACCAAGTTAGGGGCCAAAACTTATAGCTCTGAACCCATGCGCCCACGTGGGCTGTACACATAAAGTGGGTTCGATTTGCAATACATGTTGCTCTCCCACCAATGATCTGGGTGCATCTCATGCGCTGGAACTAGATCAGGAGGCACAGCATTCACATGACCACCGCGACGCTTGGCCCTGCCATGTACCTAAAAAGGGTACGAATGTAAAACTCTCTTCACAAGATAGGTGTAATATGATCACTCACAGATGTAGATCGGGGGAGATGACCTCTATACACAATACACCCTCTGTGGGGCATACTTGTGCAATGGTCACCATCAACTGCTGTTGTTGTAAGACAATGGTTGCACTATCAAGACAGTTTGTCTTCCAGCGATTGCAATCAGCTGCACCTGTACGATGTCGCCTCGGAAAGACGGTGCCAATTGATGACAAGGAGGAACCCTTGGTCTCCTCGTGCCATGTCATCTCCAACTTTCCTGCACCCGGGAGGAAAGCAAACACCTCAAACCCTCCAGCCTCGATAGGTTCAGCGAAGGGCCGACCAAAGAGAAGGAAAGCGATAGTCCCGTCGACCAGGGTATTCCCTAGTACCCAGTTAAGGATAAAAGCGGCATCAGCGGCACAAGCTGGGGGTGATCAAACCTCGACTGTCCATGACAACCCCTCATTCGAGGATGAGGCTCTCCATCAAGAAACTAACACCGAGGTGACTGGGGGTAGCCAGGTCGAGGGGTCAGAAGAAGAAGCACGTATGCCAACCTTTTCACAAGAAAGCAAGGTTGAAAGTGAAGCGTCGACCAATCCATCCACTTCGGCCCATGTCATGGCTGTATTCATGGCAGGTGTTACTACCGTTTTCCGTTGTACGTATTTTTCAGTATGCATATACAGATTTCTGACATTTGTCAGGTGACCCGTATTTTGACTTATCTTGCATAGCCTAGTCTTTGTTTTAACCTTGACTTGGTTTGGTTCACCTTTGTTCAACTTGGCTTGGCTTTGCTTTGTTTGGTTTGGTTTGGGTTGAGATGAGAGGGTTGATATATACCAAACTCCTCTCTTCTCCATTAATTTTATTTACTTTTTCTTCTTCTTCATTTACTCCTCCCACCTACCAAGCCTGAGGCAAGTGCAACATTGTTCATGATGGATCTCAAATTTTATTATTCCATTGTCTTCCTTGCTTGATTCTAAGCCTCTTTAGAACTAGGAGTTTTTGGTTTTGATGTTTACATTTTTGTAGATCTAAGTTTGTAGTTTTTTTTTGATCTCTTAAACTTTGATTTTTTCGAAAACTAATGGTTCAATGTTGTGGGGAATTCAATTCTACCCAATTTGGCTTTTGACCGCTTGATTTTAACTTATTTTAAAAAAGTTATGGCATTTTTGTGTTCACGGTTTCCCGCACATCTTCGGTGCTGTTACGACGATAAATAGTACCGCGTGCCCAAGCGCCGCGTATCTGCGCCTCGCATGCCGTGGGCAGCTTTATCCGTGCATGCTGCACATTTTGCGTGCTGCGCGTCCACGTGATTCTTTTACTGCATGCCTGTGCACCGTGCTCTCGTGCTCTGTATGTTGTGCATCAGCACGCTGCGCGTTTCGCACCCCTGCGCAATTCGTTCGCCGTACGCCTGCGTGCCATGCTCTTGCGCCCTGCATGCCGTACATCCGCATGCTGCACGTTTTACGTACCGTGCGCCTGCGTGATTCGTTCGTCTTGCGCCTGCCCGCCGTGCTCTCGTACCCCGTGCGTCTGCGAGATTTATTAGTCGCGCGCCTGCGCGCCATGCTCTCTCGTCCCGTGTGCCTAGCATCCGTGCGCTGCACATTTTGGTACGTCGCATGCCCACACGATTTGTTTGTTGTGCGCTAGCGTGCCATGCTCTCGTGCCCCGTGTGCCATGGCCTGTTTTGTCTGCGTGCGCGCGCGCGAATGACTGTTTTTGCCTGTTTAGGCTGTTTTGTAGCTAGAATCTTGTAAAACTCAAAGCCTGAAAGTTGTAGATCTTTGGCTTGGCTTCAAGAATCTTCCTGTCTTACTTTAATTAGATTTCATATACGACTGATAGTTTCTATCACCCACAGGTGTTCTCGATCTTCTTTGCATGTTTTATATACTTAACCTAAATTACGATGACCCGACTTGACAACTTGGTAAACTGAGCTAGTAACTTGCTTGAACATTATAAGATGATCCCGTCTTGATAATCATGATTGCGGCCCGTCGAGGCGCACTGCTGACAAGTATTCTTGACATGACAAGTAAACTTGACATGACATGTATAATCTTGATCGCTGTTGGACAACCAATCCTGACTTGCTACGTGTAACTCTTGTCTTGACTCCATGGTTGATTTTTCTGATTGTGCCTGTACAAGCTACCTTTCTCATCTTGTATCATGTCTAGGGCATGGATTCCTGGTTACCACGGTCAGTGATTTATAATGAATCTGACTAGGTTAACGACTAGATTGATCAAGTAGTTCATATAGAGAGATTTCCCAGTTACAGACGATCTCGTTATCCCGGTGACACCTGTGGACTTATAGCCTGCCGTCGAGTAGGGTGCATTTTCAGCACACTGTCATGCGTTGTACTATAAGTCACCTAATAATTCTCTTAATTCTTGATAACTCTTGTAACCCCACCTGGATAACCTGGATAGTCTGCAGGGCTTATGACTGCGGGAAATATCTCAACTGCTTCTTGTTAGTAACTAGGCCTATGGTAACCCTAGTTAGCTAACGATAGCAAGTCGTAGGACTTGATTGGCCGTGCCTGAATGATTGTCTTATGATTAACTTGGAAATTATATTCCACCTCATGTTTTTTAATGCAAGCTAGTATTTTCTTTAAAGCATGTCTTTTATGTTATTTAATTATGCTCTTTTATCAGTTTTTCTATTCTTTATATGCTGGTTTTGGTTCCTAAGTGGAGCCTCCCTTGTGGCACTTGCTCTTTCTGGGTTCTGACCCAGTTGGTTTTGTGTGGCCAGATTTCGGAGTAGCACCCGAGGATTTACCTGCCTTCCAGCTATATGGTGATCTCTAGAAGTAACCGTGGCAACGAGTGGGTGCATTTATTTTGCTATCCACTCTATTGTAAATTATTCTTTTAAGGTGTTTAGCCGCCGAGCATGTGTTAGCTCATGTTGTAACTTAATTTCTGTCTGCCTAAGGGCTGTTACATGATTGGCAAATCCTAGGGTTGATCATGTATGACTTAACTATTGCTAGTTTTCGTATTTTGTATGACTAGCTTCATGATCATTTGAATATGTTATGTTTGGGATGCCTTACTTTGTATGTCTGATGATCTAACATCTTGTAATATTTATTTTCTTGCTTGAGATTGGGACACTAGGTTTGTTCTTGATCATAAGAGACTGTTGGCTTGTAGATAAACCCTCATGCATCTAGACAACCGTGACCATATTGCAAGGTGAGTTGCACTTCAATGTACGTAGTTGGCTATGTCTGTCCCCCGCTCTCCAGTATTCTGGCTCTGCGGCGTGACAGCAGGGGTAGCGACGAAGAAAAAGTAGACGCTTCAGCTCCGGATCTCGTACGACGCATGAACAACCTTGAAGATGGCCTTAAAACCCTCTCCACTACCATACAGTCTTTAAATCAGGTTATATTCGAGATCCGGAGTACCCTGACAGCCCAACCATCAATAAGGGCCCCTATATCTATCAGTCCCGATCCTGGGGCTAATGGAGAATCGAATGACCCCCTTCAATGGGTATCTTCAGGGACGTTCCATCACACTCTGCCCTGAGTATCAGCCCCCTCAAGAGCTGAATATTGTACCTTGCCCCAATCACTTGCTCCTAAGTCTACTGAAGAATTGTTCGAGATAGTGAGGGACTTACGCGACCGTTTCGAGGCAAGAAACAAACAGGAGGAACGCTAGAAGTTCGGGATCTGACAACCCTATCCTCCCGAATGGAACAATGTGGTTTATCCTCCCAAGTACAAACCACAATCACTGATACCATTTGGTGAGAAGGAGTCCCCCGTCAATACCTGACCTACTTCCACTCCATGATAGTGCACCTACCGAAAGAGGATGCCCTACTCACAAGCCTATTTATCGGGGCGCTGAAAGGGGTAGCCTACGACTGGTACTGTAGCCTCCCCAATAATTCTATATCTTCCTTCGATGATTTGAAGTGTCTCTTCCTCTCCCGATTTTATGACGGTAGAAAGGACATGACCATGTCTTCCCTCATAGAGATAACCCAGAAGGACAAGGAGACAGTTCGAGCCTTCATCGAACGTTTTCGACAAGCATGTCTGAGGTTACCTTCTGGTATCCCTGAGTTTATACTAATATGTAGGACCGTTGAGCACCTCTAGGGGGGTTAATAAAGTGAGTGCGAGTGCAGCGAAATAAATCACCGCTTAAAAATTAAAGGCAAATAACTATGGCAGTAAATAAAGAGACAATAAATAAATGTAGCAAGAGATAAGAGAATCAAACTCAATAAACACCGTGATATATACTGGTTTCCCTCTTGGAGGACTAATCCAGTCGCAGGTACTCTTGCCTACTGTTAATCCACTATTCACAAGCTAATTGAGAGCTTGCAGTCTCTTTACAACACCGTGCTTGGTGACAAGTGCATGACCAACTTCACAACACCGTGCTTGGTGACGAGCGCATGACCAGCTCTTAAAACAGAGATGATTTCTGAACTTGAACGACCTTTTTACAACTCTGAGAACCGAAGAACTCTAAATCGAATCGATATTACTGGCTTTGGCTAAGAGATGTATAGGTGGAGTATGAAAGCTTTTAGAACACTGAAAAAACACTTTAGGAATAGATACCCTCTCATATCCACTCATCAACTCCAACTTTCAGAGTCCCACATCCAGCTTGCTAACTGTCTGTAACAGAAACCTGTAACAAAAACCGAATGTATCAGATAATATAAATAGAGGTAATAAGAAGAGAAAGACATGGAAAAAGTATGGAATTACTTAGCTTTAGTTCATTAGTTTCTTGTATAGCTTTCCTTTAGATGCCTGTAAACCTTCTTTCCAGCAATTCAATAAATCCCATTTATGTTTTTCCCCTTTAGATAGCAGTCCAAGAACACAATATATCCAGAGTTTTGATTACATTCACCATCAGAATCATGGGCACCCAAGCTTCACTCAAGGACATGTGTTAACCCAGCAGCCTAACCATTAACCAAGAGTAACACAAGAGACACTATCAGTTGGGATTAATTTTTCTCCATTAAATTCATCATTTGGGAATGTAACTACTGGACATGCTTTATTTGGGATTCCATCAGCACAATACCCATTGAATACTTCATTTGAGAACCCGTCAGCTCAACAACATACATGTTATACTTATGAAGGAATTCCTACATACACTAACCCAATAACTGCATATGTGGGTCATTTGAATTCCTAAACCTTGCACAGATGGGATCAATTCCTGCACAGTTTGAACCCAAACCTTACTTATATGTTCAGACACCACAAGAGTCTCTACAGCAGGTATCTCAAGGATTTCACCCAATTGGAGTATCAGAAAACCCACATACAGGGTATGCACAGATGGGTGTCAGTAGTCCAGCCATGCATACCTATGTGCAAACACCACAAGAATCTCAAACACTAGCTAAGTTATCAACATTATATGTAGTTATGAAACAACCTGCATTTACAATTGTACTGATATTAGTCACTTGAATAAGTTGAGAAATGCAACTTAGATGGAAAAAAGGTGAACACCTGATATTTTAACTATAGTGCTCTTAAATTTCAAGTATCACATAAGACGCATATATTTTACTTCAATTTAATAGGCCTTTACTAGTTTGTTTACTATATCCCATTAGCATTATTTTGTAGCATTTGAGACTTCGAGTTTTCAGTTTGAAAGTAGGAAAGAGGACAAATTTGTTAGATGATTGAAATATCAACAAATGCTTTTTTGATATTATTTTTGACCTTCTCAAACATCTGCCAAATTGAATAAACATCAAATGACAACTGAACCATCATATTTGTTCTATATATATTGGATTAGCCATATTGCTATCCATTTGTTAGCCTTCATCTTAACATGAGAGGCCACTTCCAATTGGCACTCTCGAATCAAAATACTTTGCACTGAGAGTTATTTAGAATTGATCGATAAAGTAATGCACAACAAAGAAAATTTTGGGATCAATGATTAGTATATGTTGGCCGACAATAATTACTTTCCAGTAAATTCAAATTCAAATGTAAGCAATCTTTCTTTGTATTATCGGAATGAACTATTATGATATCACTTCTATCATGATACCAACTTGATACAGCCCCTCCATTGGTGCATGAACAGCTCCCTTTAATAATGCAACTAATAGCTATAAGGCATCTTCCTCACTAATATAAAGAAGTAGCAGATGTACCAAAATTCCCATTCCCTCTAATTAATACTCAAAGAAATGCACCATTATTTGTAGTTGTTGTTGTTTTTCTAACTCGTGAAATGCTTAAATATATATATCATTGTTTTCATACAATCTAAAATAACCAGTTTTGATTCAAACCTGAACATAGACAACTTCCCGGTCGTACACAGAGTATGCTTTCAAAACATTGTACAGGGAGGGAACTCTGACCTGGCTCATACCTCTGTTGGAAGAAAACATGTGAAGGAAAAGTTCTGGATATATCTCATATTATGTCAAACTCTGATACTGATGTCTCATATATTAGAAGTTGCTGCAAGGAAACATGTTAATACGCTATGAGCATCTTGAGGAAAAATTAGAAAATAATGAAACCAGAAACTTAGAACTGATATGAGGAACACAGAAGAAGAAATGTATATTTGAACAAATGCATGAGAGACAACCATATAGCAAAAACAAAAAACATTAGCACAAAGCATTATTTTCCTATATATTCGAATAGAGACATACATCATGTAAAACCACTTATGAAACTACAATGGAGGTTTCAATAAATGAGTCTAAATGATCGCTGTAATTCCTAGAGACATAGAAAGCAACATTCTTTTCAACATAGAATGCAACATTCTCTAAACTCCTCCCTCGGGACATTTTGTGTTGACATAGGGACAAGATACCCCACATTAGAGCTAAGCAAACAGAGAAAATATGGAGCCAAATAACATACTTTGGAGAAGATATTGCTGTCAAATAAAAGATAATGGACAAAAAGAATAAGTTTATTCTAATATTACTAAGTAGCTACGATTTTCTACCGAGTAATGCACCGGTATAAAACATCATACGATGGAAGACGATATCACAAACTAAATTAATAATCGATAAGGTTGCTCGGTACATAATTCAAATTTTCCACAAGCAAGAGAATTATGGACATTCGAAGTATATAGGAGCAAGAGAAGACATCACCGGGAAGTAGTAATATCATGTTAGCATCAAATTCCTTATATTTAGGTCCCCATACCAAATCAAGGGCCTCTCCATTTATTGAACAAAATCAAGAATTCTTTTATCCTATTTTCTTCTTCTTTTAAAAGAATTTTCCTCCTCTTTCCAGCCATTATTTGGTGCTAAGTATTTAATATGAAATATGACTCAAATTCAGCCAACATCATACAACCATCTGGTTCATGTTTTGTAAGCACATAGGATGTATGCAAGTAAATATGACCAAAAAAATAATAATCTCCATAACAACCAACCGATTCACAAAATATTAACCATGGAGAAAACAAAATATTCCACAAATACCAATAATCACACTATTCAATAAATCTATACATAAAGTTTGAAATGTAGAATATCCACTTAACTGAGACTAGGTTTAGAAAGACTAATAAAGAATCACGATATCAATGAGGTTACACCAAAAGAAGCTAATGCCGCTTGGATTACCAAATTATCAGTATACAGATCAGGGCGCTTGCTTGCTTGCTTGCTTGATAACTCAAGCCTTATTTCATAAAACAATTTTAGATAGTTACATAAGATCATGACAAAGGCATGAACAAAGTTTTACCTGTTGCAACTCAAAAAGTTTCCTCTCTAATCCCTCATAGTGTCATGTCGCTCCTGGATTTCTACAAGGGCGTCTATTACCTGCCAAATCCAATATTCTACTCATAATATCCAATTACTTTAGGACAAACAAACTAGCAGAAAGTTGATTCATAAGCAAAAGTTAAATTTCTCGCTAAACCATAAAATTTATAACTAAAGAAAAGTATAAACCTGGCCTTGTCCTTGAATTGTTAATTGGTCAATTATCTATAGGACAGATAAAACGAAAATGTGGGCATCCCAAAATCACAACTTTCTACAGCACACAATGTGGGCATCCCAAAATCACAACTCTCTAGAGAAGCGTAATGTGGGCATCCCAAAATCACACTTTCTACAGCAGCACAATGTGGGCATTCTCATATTGCACCTTGGACGAAATCATAACATGACCTCTCTCGAAGAACGAAAACTTTCCTACACATGCATTGCATCAAACAACATCCATGCAAAAGAACAAAACATTTAACATACACAATCTGGACCAAAACTATCATTTTCATCCAAGAGAACACTCACCATATATAAAGCGTAGCACCGGAGGAACACCGACTTCTTCTTGTTCTGTCCCCGGAGCGCGTAGGCGGCCTGCCGGTACTCCCTGCAGAGGGAACAATATGGAGGTCAACAGAGTAAATATTACTCACAAAATATACTCCTAAATATTCTCGTAAAATCCTCTCAAACCCTAAGTTCAAATACTCCTAAATATTCTCGCAAAACAAAGCAAAATCCTCTCAATAATACTCACAAATAACCCTAAGTTCACTCAAGAAAATCAAAACTTAAGTTCATTCAGGAAGATACCCAAAAATAAAAAGAATGGAAAGAGAAACCAAACCTGGGTCGACCTCCTCATCATCGTGGTCGACGTCGTCCTTGAGCCACAGAGGATGATGAGGGTCTGTCGGAAGAGTCGTGCAGCGATTGGGACTTGCGGTACCTGGGATTCTTCGGAAGAGACGTCGCCAAAATGTTTCCAAAGTGTCAGAGGAGGAGAAGGAGGACACGACGGTGGAAGAAGGTCGGATCTCGCGAAGCCCTAACCCTAGATTGGGAAAGGGCGAAGAAATTTTTTGGAGTATGAAGGAGTTTGGTTTAGGATTTTTCTCTTAGGGAGGAGAAATAGGAGAGGAGTAGGGGCTCTGTGGGAGACTCTTTAGAGGAGAGGAGTGGGGGATCTCTCTCTTAGATTAGGGAGAGAGGAGGAAAGAAAGGGACGATCGGGAAAAAATTTGCTGGGTTCATTGATTAAAAAGAACCACAACCGTCAACAAATATAAAAGGTTTGAAAAAATTACAAAAATGGCAGCTAAAAAAATTTTGCCAAGTTTTTCGCACATACATTCGTTGACGGTTATCACCAGATCGTCAACAAATAAATTGATGTTTCTTGACAGATCATCTAAAATGGTCAACTATTATGCTATAAAATTGCTACATTAACGAAAAAAGGTCATCTCTTGACGTAAGCCTAAATACGTCAAGAAAACCCTCTATTGTTGACGGCTTTTGACGACCGTCAACTTATACACCGTCAAGAATGGCCATTTTTCTTGTAGTGTGAGCCATTTCTTCTTCTCCTTTCCAATGTGGGACTAAAAGCAATATCCATGCTTCTACAATGGCAGTGTCATTCAAATGTTTTATTGCAATTTATCGGTCACAAACGGGAAGGTGAAATCAAAGGTTCATGGAATCGATATTGAGTTTGATAGTGATGACTTAGCTATCATACTTAACATTCCCAATACTGGAGAAGCCCTGGTGGATATCACTTCTGTCCAGTTCCCCGAAGGGACAACCTTTGACTCCTTTTGTGACTCGTTATGTGAACCAAACTCTCGACTGAAAGGCACCCTTTGCCCTAGGCATCTGAACAACTACTTCTATGAGAATGGTATTCTCCACTATTATTCCAAATAATATCGCCACTGATGATATTTCATACTTAGAGCTTTCAGCTATTTATCATCTCCATTTTTATGTACCTTTTAGTCTACCTAAGACTTTTATCTCTGCTATGGAACAGTGTCGCAAGAAATCACGATGTCTTATGTATGCGATGTATCTCTTTCAGTACTTTGAGGTCAGTCTTGAGGATTGTGCTGAGGATGGTGCTCCTACTTACCTTCATAAGCATCATCGTTCTGCACCTGCTCCTACTATTCTGGCTCCTCCTCCAGTTGACCCCTTAGCTGCTGATACTCATCCTCCTACTCATCCTCCCGGTGGTGTTATTCTTGAGTCACTTCAGACTCTTATGTTGGATCAGTTTTGCTCCATGGACTTCCGTACCATTCTTCAGCTCCAGGCCATATCCAATTCTATATGGGTTATGTCTTATATTCTTGCTCATAGCCCTAGTGGACCCCATCCCTATGGTTCGTGATCCTACCAAACTTGGCTATCGGATTGATGATCCAGAGGCTCAGAGATTCTTTGACCCTGCTGCGGCCCGATATGATCCCAATCGTTCAGCTGAGACCGGTCCTTCTAGTGCTGCTGCTACTACTGATGATGAGGATGATGATTGAGGATATGTTACCTCGTGATAGTTCACTACTAGTTATGTTTTTCATTTTTTGGTGTGACTTTGTATTAGTGATAAATGCTTCTTTCAAGCATTATCAGCTTTATTAGTGATGTATGAACTCTCTTTGTGCCTTCGTTAAGGACTTATACTGAAATAAAGAGACGAAGAGAGTTATGCTGCCGCTGCCAATGGAGTCCATTGGAGTTCTTCGAGTTCGTGAAAGAAGGTGACAGCGAGCGTTCCAGAAGTTCTTTCGAACTTGCTGGTTCCTGGGAGCAGATCACAATAGAACAAATCTTGCTTTGAGCAACGGTGATCTTTATCACCCCAACAATACTGATCTTAATCAATCTAGCATAATTGCGGTGATTTATTTCACCTGCTAAGTTGCTTTTAATCCAGCAGAATTGCGATGATTTATTTCGCCTGTTTTCATCTAACGATCTGTTTCGGAAATAATAATCTTAAAGCAAGATTCAGATCTAATGGAGAACAACCATACACAACTTCTCGTTTCAAGTTTTAAACTTGAAAAGTTTGATGCGGAGCATTTCAACGTCTGGAAGAGAAAGGTCAGCCTTAATCTTTAACTCATGAGTGTCGACTATGTGTTGACAGATCATGTGCCTTTGATTCCAGAGGGTAAAAATGCTTGAAGAGTTGCTAAGCCACGGCTTTTTAGTCGAAGTGGAGACGGGATAACAACCTCTGCAAGTTGTTGATCTAGAACTCGATAGAGGACTCTCTGGCGGAGTCATACAGCAAGACAGTCCATGCAATGGATGTCTAGGAGTCTATAGAGAATCTCTACAAGGTAGATGAGAACAGAAATAAGATCCACGTGACCGAAAAGGTCTGGAGGATGCATTTTGAGGACGACAAAACTCAAGTCAAAGAATTCTCAAGTTACGTCAGAAGCTGGCGGATGACGGCATGCCCTTAGTCGATGATTTTGTCGTCGAGGATATTATCGCCAAACTTCCACCTGGGTAGAGCAACTTCATCATGGACATGCTCCACAAGAAGATAGAAGTGGATCTGAAATGCCTCTTTCACTGGATACATGTTGAAGACAAGTTGAGGGCTCAACTCAAAGTGGACGTCTTGCCCAAGCAGATGGCTAAGGCGAACATAGTGCAAGAAGAAAATTCTAAAGGAAAACAGAAGGCTCCCTACCAAAAGAAGAAAGATGTTTACCATCTAAAGGTGAAGTCGGCTCAGTTTAAGCCCTGGTCCAAAGAACCCGGGACTTGTTTCAACTATGGCAAGAAAGGCCACTGGAAGAGAAACTGGAAAGAAAAAACAAAACAAAAGGAGCAAGGTGAGGCTAACTTTATAGCTATGATTGTGCAGGTTAACTCAGCTAGGATTGACACGTACTAGTGGATAGACACTGGGCCTCATGTTATGTTTGCTCAAAGAAGGAGTAGTTCACCACATACCAACTTGTTACTGAGAAGGTTATGATGGCAAACCAGACACAAACTGAAGTACACGGGATCGAGATGGTGGCATTGCAACTGACTTTAGAGAAGTCGCTGATGCTTCAGAATATGAAGCACGTACCTGCTGTAGCCAAGAACCTGGTCTCTAGAAGCCTGCTTTGCAACGCAGGCTTGAGGATGGACATTAACGTTGGTCAAGTCGTTATGTCCTATAAAGGAACATACTTCGGGAAGGCCTTTTTTACCGAAGGGATGTTCAAACTTCAACTTGTAACTCCTATGGAGATAGTGAATGCAGTTTCTTCTTATGGTTATTCTCTTGAGTTGTGGCATAATATACTTGAACATGTTCATTGTAAAAGAATTAACAAGATTTTTAGTCTAGGGCTTATCTCCAAATATGGGGGTAAGGAGTTGGAGAAGTGTGAGGTTTGTGCGAAGACAAAGATCACAAAAAATCTTTCAAGCGGGTAAACCGAAGTACATATCTTCTGGAGTTGGTACACTCAGATATCTGTGACTTCAAACAATTCTCCACAAAGGCCGGAATAAAGTATTTTATTACTTTTATCGACAACTTCTCAAAGTACGCGTTCGTTTATCTGCTCAAGTCTAAAGATGGAGCATTTGAGGAGTTTAAGGACTTCAAGGCTGAAGCTGAGCATCAAACCGGACAACTCAAGAGATTCAGAAGTGATCAAGGTGGCGAGTATAGGTCTCATGAATTTGCATCATTCTGCAGAGAACATGGAATTATTAACAAGAAAACTACTCCGTACTTTCCTCAATCAAATGGTATTGCAGAAAGGAATAATAGAACATTAACAGAGATGATGAACTCAATACTGTTGACTATAAGGCTTCCAAATTGCTTCTGGGGTGAAGCAGTGCTTACAGCTACGTTCATATTGAAAAGAGTGCCAGATGTAACTTCGAAAGTCACTCCTCATGAACTCTGGTTCAAGGTCAGACCCAACTTGAATGTTATTCGAATGTGGGGGTGTCTGGCGTATGTGAAGCTTCTAGATTTAAAGATTCAAAAGTTGGGAACAAGGACTACGAAGACTATATTCCTGGGTTATGCTGATAAGAGTGATGCTCGGAGGTTCCTTGATATTGAGTCTTATCATTGAATCTTGCGATGCAAAATTCTTTGAATATAAATTTTTAAGGCACAAGAACATTATTCTCGCGGATATTTAGAAAAATAATATAAGTGCACAAAAGGCTCAAGTTCCTTACGAAGAGGTAGTCCAAGAAGATGTTGTTGCTACAGAAACAACTATTGAACTATAACTCGCAGAACCTATATCTAAGCGAGTGAGGAGACAAAAGGACATCAGAAAGGATTTTGTCACCTCTCATGTGGAAGCAGACCCGCTTACTTATGATGAGGCGATGAAGACCACAGATGCTATCTTGTGGAAGGAGGCTATTAATAGTGAGTACGACTCGATAACCTCCAACAACACGTGGGTGCTGGTCGACCTGCCTGAAGGAGAAAAACCAATTGGATGTAAATAGATCTTTAAGAAGAAGATGAAGGCCGATGGAACTGTTGACAAGTTTAAGGCAAGGTTAGTTTCCAAGGGATTTTCTCAGAAGCAGGGGATAGTATATTTTGACACGTATGCTCTAATAGCACGGATGACGACCATCAAGATGTTGATTGCTCTGAGCGCAATTCATAAGCTGGTAATTCATCAGATGGATGTTAAGACTACTTTCCTGAATGGTGAATTGACTAAAGAGATCTACATGCAACAACCATAAGGATTCATCGTCAATGGCCTCGAAGACAAAGTCTATAAGTTGGTAAAATCTCTTTATGGAAGTAAGCTCCCAAGATGTGGCATGAGAAGTTTGATAAAATCATAAGATCAGACGGCTATAGGGTCAGTGAGACGGAAAAGTATGTATAGACAAAGTTCATTGATGGGAGAGGAGTTATTGTTTGTCTCTACATAAATGACATGTTGATCTTGGGTACAGATCTAGCAAGTGTCACTAAGACAAAGAAGTTCCTCTCATCTAAGTTCAGCATGAAGGACTTAGAGGAAGCTGATGTTATCCTGGGGATAAAGATCATTCAGACGAAAACTGGAGTGGTATTATCACAGTCTCATTACATTGAGAAAATGCTCACACGCTATACGTATCAGGATCTTCTATGGATCGATAGACCGTATAGGTGTGACAAGAAGCTGAAGCCAAATGTAAAGGAAAGCATCAGACGTTGGAGTATTTAAGCGTCGTCGGGAGTTTGATGTATGCAACTATTGCTACAAGACTTGACATAGGTTTTGTCGTGGGGATGCTGAGTCGGTTCACGAGCAATCCGGGTGTGGAGCACTGGAAAGCTTTGAAGAGGGTTCTGAGATACCTCAAAAGGACTCAGAAGTATGTATTACACTACTGCGGAGATCCAAAAGTAGTGGAAGGCTTCAGTGATGCAAGCTGGTACTCAGAAGTAGAGAGTGAAAGGTCCACATGAGGAAAGGTCTTCTCCATGGGTGGAGCTGCTATATCATGGAAGTCGAAGAAACAGAGTATGGTATCTCACTCTTCTATAGAGTCTTAGTTCTATGCACTAGTGGCTGCAGTAGAGGAAGCATAGTAGCTTTAGGAGCTCATATATAATCTTCCAATGGTTGGTGCACAGATACCAGCGATACCGATATACTGCGACAACCAGGCGACTTCTGTCACGCCCTGACCCGGAATCACCCGAATTATCGTCCTCGCTGGGGCGTGATGCCGCACGAGCCTGGAGTTGCGCTCGTGTAAGACAAGATGATAAGTTCTCAAATAATTATCTTTGAGTTGAACATTAACAACGAAAGGAAAACAGAGTATGTGAAACGATTCTCTTTATTGATATTCAAAATAAGATTACAAAGGCTTTCAATAGCCCAACAAAATTTGCCAGATTGGCTACAACACTTAGGTTCTCTCTTGCCCACAAAGGATTTTACCGTTCCATACATCATGCCTTCTATATCTCGGCCGCATCAATCCTGTTGCATATCCGAGCGTCAATGCTATCGCACGCTTTAATACGCTTCGGCATTCCAAGCCTCAACGCGTTCAAGTGAAGCTCCGCCGCGAGCAGACCAATCCCGGAACCTGCTAGCAAACTAGTGGAGGATTAGTACTTTCGTCCTCGCTGTACTGATCAAAAACCTACTTAACAAACCGACATTTAGTATTGTATTGATTCATGCAAACATACAATTTAGTTCTCTTTCTATGTTCTCCTTAGGATGAGTTCATGGCATATTCGAAGACTTGTAAAGCATGGCAAGCATGTTATTCAATTTGCGTAAGTAAACAGGCAAGCAATCTCATGTTTGATTCGTGGCACAATATAGCAATATCGACGCACTCGCCCTTGCACCGACGCTAGGTGAATACGCCTATCCGTTTTCCCTGTCATGTTATAAGTGCTCGCTATTCAGGATCCGTCCATGTAGGATATATGCACACCTTGCACTTCCAAACCCGTCGCCCTTAACTATATGAAGGTCACTATCTTTTCGGGCTAGAATGGACTTATATTCATCGAATCGAAATATAAGACGATGTTAACTCCGTGCAGTTACTAACCAACATCGGAGGCCACCGAAATAATAGCAGCAAGTGGCTTATCACATTCACCAGAAGGTCGCTACCCTTCTAAATGATGTGCACCAACAATACCGAAAACGAATTCCTTCTAGGCCGAACGGTCCCAGCGCCCTGGCGTACCGCGTTCGAGGGAATACCCATGCACGGGCTTTTATATCTTTAAGTCCATTTGACCATGCAACGAATCGTATCTTTTATACAACCAAACAAGTTTGCTTATCTCTATTTCAATTGGCACAACGCCCGAATGTTCTCATCGAACGCCCGAAGGCCCCGAACATTTCGAAGGGCACCATGTCGCATTATCGTCTTGTATTTCTTTCGTTAACTTTCTATGTTCTTACGTTTCATACTTCGTTTTAATGTTTCAATGGCATCATGCCTCAACTCAATGCTCGTCAACCGAACGACCCGAAGGTCTCGAACACCTTTCGAGGCATTATGTCATATCCGACAGTTCCGCCACATTCATGCCACAACTGTATTCTTTCGCAACGAAGCCATCTTTTATTATCTCATGCACGAAGGCACGTTTTGACCGTATTTTCGATGTTCTATGACTTAGGATTCAATGTCCGTGGCTTGCGCACTAGGGCGCTTGCTTATTGTCTTTCAATGTTTTAGCCGTTCTAACGCGTGCACGAAGGCACGGTATGGTTCGTGCACTAAGGCACTCGCCGAGTACAGTTATCCCATGTTCTTGCGGCTTGCGCACCGAAGGACTCGCCTTTGCGATATCCAATGTTCCATAGCGACTCGTACGTTTGCCATACAATTTATTTTAATTGTTCTATCTAATGTTCGACATGCACTACGTTTATCTCTCTATCGAGCCACGCCCATGGCGTTGATAGGTTAACTCAGCATACAATGGTACATATTTTACTTAAGCATGATGTAGTAGGAAAGAGAGTTAATGTCCCCCCACCTTGAGTCGATCTGCCGTTGTCGTTTTGCCGAGCCGATGTGGCTCGATTTCATAACTTTGTTGCACGGCCACTCTCCTGACTTAGCCATTCGAGCACTTCGTGCTTATTGAATTATACGTCCGATTTGGGCTAACCGTGCCAACGCCTCAGTCCGTCGCAAGGCGACGATTTGCTTTCGCCGACCCCTTACTGAATAAGGCAAAAGATCGACCTCTAACATTTCAGCGTAAATGTATAGCCTGTACAGAAAACATCCTAAAATCAATACTTGCATCGATTTGGACTTGTACCTTGGTCGATTCAATTTCTTAGAATCTTCGAGCCGTCTCAACGCACTTATCCTTCGAGGCAGCGCGGCGCTTCGCATCGATTCACTCGATGCATTCTTTGGGACAAGGCAATTCTTCGCATCGACTTAGTTCGATACATTGCTCGGGACAACTTAACACTTTGTATCGATTCGCATCGATACGTAATCGGGTCAACGCAACTCTTCGAGTTAACGACTCAGTATAATACACCGTGCGGAGCAGGGCATTACATAATATGCCACTCAAAACAAGGTTCATCCCGAACCGAAACCAATACTAAATTTCCAACGATTTTATTAGAACGTTCCACGATCTCGTCTCACTATCGTTTGGATCGTACAACTTAGTTTAGAATCATACACATATTTTAGGCGTCCTACCAATATATGTATTTCAACCAAGCTCAGTTGTAAGATATCGGAACAACGCAAACACGTAACTCTTATTCTCGATAACTTGACATCTTGTATTCTCGATCGGACTTGGCTCTATTATTTGTTCTCATAATTCTAGCGCACATGCATATTGATACATACGCGATCCTCCAACAAAAGTCAAGGCATACGATGCGATTCAAAAATTGCATTTTTTATTTTGTATGTTTCATCAGGACTATCAATTCTACGCTTCGCGTCAAGCCGTCGCGCATCCGATCACAACGAGTCTCCGTAACGCCTTGCGTTCGACGTCACTATCCAACGATTTCTGATGTTTTACTTCGTATCCAATCACGACATGATTCTTTTTTGTTGACTTGCAAAAGCATCAACGTTCAGGACTATGTCCGCTTGGTTACTTACCTAGGCACCGTGTTCAAATTCTTCTGATACAAGTTTAAATTGACATTGCACAAAGGCCACAATTTATCTGACTCAAAAGTTTACATCAAGGCAACGATGCTCAAGACAACGATCGCCTTGACACGAGGGTCTTTACGATATGCCTTACATTCGATTCCTAACGAGTAGGAATTTACTAGCCAAATTCTCAACTTACCCGTCTCGCAACATCGAATATAGGTTCGATTCACGCAAGCTCAATTGCGAGGTGAATCCGAATCTAACGGTACAACTCGTAAGTCATTTCCTTATCGTTCTCTTTTGTGCATAGCACGACTCTCACAATCGTCTATCCGAATCACCAAGTTCGTTGGTGAATTTTCTAGTTTGTTCGTCGACCAACATAACCATTCAAATATTCATCCGACGAATACTCAAATCTAGCTATACCATTCTCAATCGAAAGTTGTTCCAACAATTCTCGATCACCTAGACTTATCGTCAATATGTACCATATTGTATTTGTTATTGATGCAATCTCATATACGATATCGCATGGGTCATCTTACGGTCTGCAGCATTCAATTGGATTTGGCGGTCAAGTCTTCTAGGGTCAGCTGCCCCGAAGCTACTCTCGATAATTGTGGATCATCACCGAAGGACAGTTTACTACGAACCATGCTATATCTTATTTTGGAGCCAAATCACGTTCCGACGATTCTATGCGACTACCCAATTTCGGATAAAATCATTTCTATTAGCGCAACAGATGCGTAACTATCCTCCGAGTAAAGTCATGCACGACCGTCGATGATTCTGTAATTTGTGAAACATCTACTCGTATCGAGTTCGAGTCTATCTTATTTTTTGGTCGACACACGAGATGCCATACGCATCGAACAATCGTCGATGACTTATAGTCTCGCCCTGATCAATCACAAAATTTACGATCAACCAAGTTCGTTCATTCTAGCATCGTTACTTACAAAATTTCATAGCACGAGGCACACTCTATTTTGTATTCTCACATCGTTTACGTTTCCTTACGTATCGATCTCGATACGTCGTATCCATTTCGATAACGTAAGGGTCTACTTTGAATCCGTTTCAACGTCAACTTAACTCGCATCGCATACATCTAAGTTCGCAACAAACTTTTCCATACGCATCGACTCGTTCTCCGATTTACCGTATCCTGCTATACTTCGATCGCGTAACTGAGTTACCGATTATCCAACATCGAACCCTCAAGTCATACGATCTCGTCCTCTAAGTTTTGCGTGTTTTCAGTCGTACTCAAATGAGTTTTGCCGTAACGTAGCCAACTATTTCTTAGGCACGATTACTCGCATCAACCAACTTTCTTACCAAAGTCGCACATCGTGTGATTCGATTGCAACTCACATCGCTCAACATTTCTATCGAAATTGTAAGTCGTACGATTCGATTTGCCTAGCCGAACATTTCTATCGAGATCGCAAGTCGTGCGATTCGATTCGTCTCGCCCAATATTTCAATCGGGATCGCAAGTCGTGCGATTCTATTCGCCTAGCCGAACATTTCTATCGAGATCGCAAGTCATGCGATTCGATTTCAACGTTTCGAGTTTCCTATCCCGTCGATCCGATTGTTGCCTCAAGGCATAATCGTTTCGCTAGTTCCCGTCATTCGACCGACACATAAATTGTTCAATCGACGTATCATTCAATGTTACAAGCCCCGCCTTACTGTTCTAACCGATCATCGAAGAACACTTGCATCAACATGCCATCGTACAAATTCTTAATCGAGTCTCGGTGCTATCCCGTCCGTTGCGGACAAACCTTACGCAATCCTCACAAAATGTCGATGCAATTCATCGCACAAGTGGTATTACATATACCACTCGAAATCGAGCCATTCGTTGCATCGGTAGTATGCCATATACCATCCAGAAATCAAGTTACTTCCGTCGCAACGCATTCCTTACGAACCAACGATCTCTTCCGACTCACGATTTCCGCAGTGATCGTGCTTGATCACATTCGTAACTTTGATTAATCAAAATCTGACGCAACTCGGCCATTGTTTTCATTTGCCAACACAAGCTCGGTGCGCAACCGAACCGATTTTCGTTTCTCGATTTATAACGTTTGTTTTCTTCTGTTGCATCTTGTACAAAAATTCATTTTCAATATCTGTTGCACTTCGTGCAGCGATTACTTTGATACGCGTTGCACCACGTGCAATATTTTACTTTCGACACGCGTTGCACCACGTGCAATATTTTACTTTCAATACGCATTGCACATCGTGTAACGATTTATTTCCGATATTTATCGTACCTTATGCTTCGATTTATTCTCGATACGCATTGCACATCGTGCAACATTTCCTTTCCGACATTCAAAGTCAATGCTCAAATCCGTTTCAACACATTCGATATTGACTTATCGCTTTTCATCGCAAACGCACATTCGAAATCGATATGTGAATCCGTTCGACACATTCAATATCAATATTCGAAATCGACATGTGAATCCGTTCGACACATTCAATATCAACTTTTATTTTCTTTTCAACGCATCATTTACAATCAACCCGTGGCAATTGCTGCAGCAATATTCCACGACTTTCATTGTATCGATGCGACCAATATTTCTCGTATCGTTCGTTGCAAACAACGAATATCTCGAATTTCAATTCACGACGTGTTGCATCTGCGACAACAAATCCTTAAATTCATATCTCGCAACTTGTTACACTTGCAGCAACAAACCTTTCACGACTTTTCCCGCAACACCATGTAATTTCCAAAACAACATGCGGCGAAATTACATGATTTGTATTAGACTTATTGTATGGAACATCCAGTACGACATCGAGTACAGTCAAGAGTGATTTCGATTGGTGGTGGACAACTTTTAGAACTGAAATAAAGCAAGCGTCCAGAGGAAATTGAGCCTGGAGCTCTGATACCAATTTGTCACGCCCCGACCCAGAATCACCCGAATCATCGTCCTCGCTGGGGCGTAATGTCGCACGATCCTGGAGTTACGCTCGTGCAAGGCAAGATGACAAGTTCTCAAATGGTTATCTTTGAGTTGAACATTAACAACGAAAGGAAAACAGAGTATGCGAAACGATTCTCTTTATTGATATTCAAAATCAGATTACAAAGGCTTTCGATAGCCCAACAAAATTTGCCAAATTGGCTACAACACTCAGGTTCTCTCTTGCCCACAAAGGATTTTACCGTTCCATACATCATGCCTTCTATATCTCGGCCACATCAATCCTGTTGCATATCCGAGCGTCAATGCGATCGCACGCTTCAATACGCTTCGGCATTCCAAGCCTCAAAGCGTTCAAACGAAGCTCCGCCGCGAGCAGACCAATCCCGAAACCTGCTAGCAAACTAGTGGGGGATTAGTACTTTCGTCCTCGCTGTACTGATTAAAAACCCACTTAACAAACCGATATTTAGTATTTTATTGATTCATGCAAACATACAATTTGGTTCTCTCTCTATGTTCTCCTTAGGATGAGTTCATGGCATATTCGAAGACTTGTAAAGCATGGCAAGCATGTTATTCAATTCGCATAAGTAAACAGGCAAGCAATCTCGTGTTTGATTCGTGGCGCAACATAGCAATATCGACACACTCGCCCTTGTACCGACGCAAGGTGAATATGCCTATCCGTTTTCCCTGTCATGTTATAAGTGCTCGCTATTCAGGATCCGTCCATGCAGGATATATGCACACCTTGCACTTCCAAACCCGTCGTCCTTAACTATATGAAGGTTACTAGCTTTTCGGGCTAGAATGGACTTATATTCATCGAATCGAAACATAAGATGATGTTAACTCCGTGCGGTTGCTAACCAACATCGGAGGCCACCGAAATAATCGCAGCAAGTGGCTTATCACATTCACCAGAAGGTCGCTACCCTTCTAAATGATGTGCACCAACAATACCAAAAAAGAATCCCTCCTAGGCCGAACGGTCCCAGCGCCCTGGCGCGCAGCGTTCGAGGGAATACCCATGCACGGGCTTTTATATCTTTAAGTCCATTTGACCATGCAACGAATCGTATCTTTTATACAACCAAACAAGTTCGCTTATCTCTATTTCAATTGGCACAACGCCCGAATGTTCTCATCGAACGCCCGAAGGCCCCGAATATTTTGAAGGGCACCATGCCGCATTATTGTCTCGTATTTCTTTCGTTAACTTTCTATGTTCTTACGTTTCATACTTCGTTTTAATGTTTCAATGGCATCATGCCTAAACTCAATGCTCGTCAACCGAACGACCCAAAGGTCTCGAACACCTTTCGAGGCATTATGTCATATCCGACAGTTCCGCCACATTCATGCCATAACTGTATTCTTTCATATCGAAGCCATCTTTTATTATCTCGTACACGAAGGCACGTTTCGACCGTATTTTCGATGTTCTATGACTTAGCATTCAATGTTCGTGGCTTGCGCGCTAGGGCGCTCGCCTATTGTCTTTCAATGTTTTAGCCGTTCTAATGTGTGCACGAAGGCATGATATGGTTCGTGCACTAAGGCACTCGCCGAGTACAATTATCCCATGTTCTTGCGGCTTGCGCACCGAGGCGCTCGCCTTTGCGATATCTAATGTTCTATAGCGACTCGTACGTTTGCCGTACGATTCATTTCAATTGTTCTATCTAGGGTTCGACACGCACTACGTTTATCTCTCTATCGAGCCACGCCCGTGGTATTGATAGGTTAACTCAGCATACAATGGTACATATTTTACTTAGGCATGACGGAGTAGGAAAGAGAGTTAATGTCCCCCCACCTTGAGTCGATCCGCCATTGTCGTTTTGCCGAGCCGATGCGGCTCGATTTCATAACTTCATTGCACGGCCACTCTCCTGACTTAGCCATTCGAGCACTTCGTGCTTATTGAATTATACGTTCGATTTGGGCTAACCGTGCCAACGCCTCAGTCCGTCGCAAGGCGACGATTTGCTTTCGCGGACCCCTTACTGAATAAGGTAAAAGATCGACCTCTAACATTTCAGCGTAAATGTATAGCCTGCACAGGAAACCAACTAAAATCAATACTTGCATCGATTTGGACTTGCGCCTTGGTCGATTCGATTTCTTAGAATCTTCGAGCCGTCTCAACGCACTTATCCTTCGAGGCAACGCGGCGCTTCGTATCGATTCACTCGATACATTCTTTGGGACAAGGCAATTCTTCGCATCGACTTAGTTCGATGCGTTGTTCGGGACAACTTAACACTTTGTATCGATTTACATCAATACGTAATCGGGTCAACGCAATTCTTTGAGTCAACGACTCAGCATAATGCACCGTGCGGAACGGGGCATTACAACTTCAACGGTGGTATCAAATGACCTCTTCAATGGGAAGAAAAGGACTGTGTGCCTAAGGCACATGGCGATAAATGATCTTATTAGAAGAGGAGTCATTGCCATAGTTGATGTTCGGAGTCAGGAGAATCTGGCAGATTCGTTCACCAAAGGTCTTAAGTGCCAGCTGGTTGAAGACACAGCAGGTAAGATAGGCTTGAAGACACTATGATATTATGTCTTTGTAATTATACTACAAAGCTTTATGATATTAGTTCAAAGAGACATCTACTAGGCATCTAGCTTTTATTTCAAAAAAGGACCATTGGTTGAAAGAATATCAGGTGCAGTAGGCAATCCTTTGGGATGTTGCGGGGTTATGAACCCAGAACCACTGTTGTCTACTGATTGTTCTTTACAAAGAACAAATTCCTGTGGAAGGATGGCTTGGAAGCCTAAATGAGTTCTCGGGCATCTGGGATGTCTGGCGTACTTTACAGGAAGTACGGGTAGCACAACACTATAAAGGAGCATAGTACTCCATGCTACAGTAGGGTGACACCACATGGGATACCTAGTGTGGGTAAAGCCTCGGCTTCGGGTCAAGTCACAGCGTCGTAGCACCGCACATCGGCAAGATAATCTAATGTTGTATAATAAAGAGTGGTAGGCAGCACTACAATGAGGCTGGGCCTCATGTTACAGTGGGTGATACCATATGAGGCAATGTCTCGACTTTACAAGCCATGCCACGGTGGCGTGACACCGCAAGGAAGCGAAAGGCTTCATGTTGGATAGTTTGGCACTACAAAGAGACTGGGCCTCATACTACAGGTGGTATGATACTACATGAGGTAGTACCTCGGCTTTGGGCCATGTCATAGCGGTATAGCACCGCAAGAAAGCAAAAGGCTTCAAGCCAAAGACTCTTTGAAAGAACTCACTTAAAGTGTATAGATAGAGATGTAGGCCATCTCTTGAGAGAAATCTTGTAGACACCCAAGATACATACACTGAAACTAGGCTGGCACAAGGCCTTTAATGTATAGCCAGAAGCACAGTTGGTGTCATTATGTGAGTGGGAAGAATTACAGTTATGGTGCAGAATTCAAGGCTTATGTTTGCAAAAAACAAAAGTTGTTGATTACAAACTGAAAATAGTGTGTACAAGAGTACAAGTTGATTTTTGGAGAAGTACGACTGTAGAAATCTGATCAGAAGATAATCACTTTATCCCTTGGACGATGCGATGTCGATAAAGAAAGCCTTTGGAGAGTGCCGCAGCAAGTGCTCAGGAGATTATGATTATTAGTGATGATTGTGAAGTGATTTAAAACTCTATTTATAGAGTTTAGAGATAACTGTTAAGTAGTTATCCTGATCGGCACACATTGCAATTGGCGTACCATTCACCCAATCGCGCAAACGGTTGGTCTAATTGCTTGGATGCATGGTATTCTGTGATGGAGATGCTTTTGGTCATAGATAATGTCACATATACGTTCTTTGAGATTAGTGGCATGTGCGCGACGTCATCTAACTGCTTCTGGATAATTTGATCGAATAGCGCCAACTGTTGGGTGGCGCCATGCGGTAATTGCTATTTTTGTGCCTTTCTAAATGGTTATCTAGCGCCAACTGCAAATGGCACGAGACAACTGTTTGATTATTATGACAAATCTGACATAATCTCCTCAAGTGCCGCACACTCAGGATTCAAACAAATTTTTCTCGACTGACGTGTTATCAGTCATGATGAAAATAGTTTTAGCTTCTTAAGGAAGCTTGCCACGTGCCAGCCAGCGCCATCTGATGCTAGCGCCAGTTGATCGCACCATTTGACTATTTGAGTGCTGGCATAAATTATGATTAGCACATGATGATGTTTATACTTTTTGAGCTTCTACAAGACCCCCTTCAAAGTTTTCAAATTTAAAAACTTCAAAATTTGGAATACTTTGAATAGGAAGAGTCTCTGTGTGATTGGCGCATGACAGAATCGTAACAGTCCCTGAGTTTTGGGCATGGATCATGCGGCTATTACGATTAGCTTTAGGCTATAAATAGCTGACTAGAGAGAGAAAACACTTTTACTTGAATTTTCTTCTTTTCGAGTTCTTTATTTTCTTCAATTCTTGAAGCTTTCGATCAATCAAAATAGCGTCAAAGACAACCACAACTGAGAAAGGGAAGAGAAAGTGGCCGGAGCCACTTCACGTGCGCCGCCGTTGATGGTGCCATAGCACGTCATGCCGTCGGTGAGAGCCGAAGAGGTAAACCCCGCTCTTGAAGGTAAGAAAAACTGATCGGAGAAGAAGATCCGAACGCTCGTGCTATTCGTACGTAGCATGATCAAAGTCCAACATTGACCGCCTCCTTCAGAGTGTTGGTCGATGTTTTTATGCCATCTGCATCACGTGCCACCTCTTTCAGAGTGTTAGTCGATGTTTTGCGCCATCTGATGGCCTGTGCCACCTCTTTCAGAGTATTGGCTAAACTGAATCACAAATAAGGACGTGCTGTGGCATTTGCCATGTTTTATGCATGATGCAGCATCCGCTGTTATGCACAAATAATGTGCTGACTGACTGATGCACTATAAGTTTTGAGAACTGTCACTTTGCATGCGCCAACTGAGGATTTTTCTTCATATCCTGCGCCATCGATGATGGCGCAGGGTGCTTCTCTAAGAAAAACAAGTTTTTTAAGACTTTAACTCTGAGTTTTATTTTACAGTTGATCTGAGAGAAGACCCTTTTGCTGAGGAATTGGCTTCTGCCTTTCGGATGTCTGAGTATCAAGAAAGCCTATCTCATGTTGACTTTCCACAATATGATAAGCCAACTCCCAGGCAGACTGCGCTAGAGAATTAGGACTGTAAAACTCTGTTGTGTCGGATAAATAACACTCCTTTTTCTGTTTGAGGATGCAAAACTTTATAAGAAACCAGCGTTCCTCTTTGGAGAAGCTATAGCTACAGACTCTCAGCCCAGGTCGAAGAAAGACCGTCGAGCCTTCATAAGAGAAAATATATTGGTATACCTGCTTGAGATGATAAGAAATCTGTCTCTATTTTGATATGCCCATGCCAGCTATTTAAGAAAGATGTCATGGGATATGACTCCTGCCTAAGAAGCTAGAGTTGAAATAATATGTCACAGGCGTGGGGACCAAAACAGAGACATCTTTCTCTACAATTCTGATCAGTATAGCACCCGCTTAAGGGGTCTGAGACTAAGTGGCATACCATCTAATGACACGGTCGTGATGCTACCCGTCAGAATACCCATCTTTACAAATATGTATACTGCGTCTGAGGGAGAATATCCTCGTAATACTACCATGAGACTAACTGGCTTAATGCATCTGGAGATTATTCGTTGGAACCGTCTTTTAGTGTGGGCTTTAAACAACCTTTGTGAGAGGTTACAGGAACTGGGACTCTATAAAGCCGTTCTGACTACCTCTTGCAGAATACAAACTAACTCCAACATATTTCTGGCTTTAGCAGAAAGGTACAACAGTAGGACTGGTACCTTTGCCCATCCTCACGGAGATTTAGGCTTTGCTCTCCATGAAATGCAATTTCTTTTCGTCTACCAATAGAAGATAACCCTTATGAAGAGTACATACCAATGAAGGACGAGCTAGAGGCCTTGGCGAAAGTAAACCCTCGGATGGTTGTAGTTCTCGATGAATTGGTGTGTCACTTTACAACTTGCACGCATCTGTACAAGAGCGATGCTACATGCTATATATCTAAATGGTTGGTATACCTCTTCTTTGTTCATGACACAGACCCTAAAGTGCAAGATCAGTCTAAATGTATGCCTCGCTTCATTGAGCTGTTTGATGCTCAAGCTATTTCTCAGCTGATAGAGGAGACTGGCTATGTTGATACAGAGTTAGCCAAACCCTAGAATGGTTATGATGTCAATACTCCTCTAGAGAGTTATATAAAGCATAGTGGCATCGATTTATCTCCAGAAGCCACTTTAGCAGGCTTTCTTTCTCTGTGGTTACGACGGTTTGTTGTCCCAGTTGCTAGTGCCATTGACCAAATCTATCGCGGCGTGCTTGTTGCGACAGTACGTTTGGTATTCGGATACAAAATGGATATCCTCTCAACCATGACTAGTCAGTTGAACGTGGGACTTTGGAGTTACACCGATGGTTTGATGGAAAAGCCCAACAATTGAAAAGAATACCCTTGTATCGAGATGCCATACACATATCTTTTTGGTTGGTTGTTATTGTATCATCCTTATTGATGGATCCTAACATTGGAGTCGGAAGAGCGTTGGCAGCCAACTTTATCGAAAGATTTGCTAAGGCAAAATGGAAGGTTATGTCTATATCTGACTGCAGAAAGGCACTAAATAGGGGAGTAGACTGAAAGTTTTTTTGCACCCCTCCTCCACTTGGATATGGAAACTTTGTGACCTGAAGTCAATCAGGCCTTCAAACCTGGTATACAGGTTTAAAAACCATTGCTATCTGGAGCCTTATTTGCCAAGTCACTTTGCTCGTCAATTTGGTTATGACCAACTGCACGTCGGGAATGTGACGACATGTCTTAAAGCTTCGGACACCTGATTGATGGTGCCCGTGGATGGATATACTAAAATGCTAGAGGCGCACGGGCTCTATTCACCATGCCTTCTTCCACTGTTAAAAATGGTCCTTGCATATTGAGTTCATATGTGCATTTTTATACTTCATCCAATACCTTCTTTGAAGGTTATTCGCTAAATGATAGCTTCATCAGAACGCAAAATACATTCAATGGGGATGTGGCTACCATAAACTTAACTAAAGCTGAGGAGAATATCCCTGCCGAGGATCCTCTAGAAATTGTGAATACGTGTCCCGTTGACGAAGTTTAAGATCCATTGAGCAACCTTCCCAGGAAACATAATGAGAAGTCTTCTGCCAAGAAGGTTAAGAAGAAGCAAAAGGTTGAAGCCTCCACACAGTCAGCCCAAGATAATCCTGCTTCTCCTGCTATAGTAAAGAAAAAAACAAAAGGAACCACTGCTGTTGAGAAGCCCGGAGTCAGAACTAGACTCCAGATACGACAAATGGAGTCTGGGTCGTCACCCGGCTTAACTACTTCATTCAGGGGATCAACTCCATCCCCTTTTAGAAAAGAGAGTATACGGGCTAAGGAGGAGACAAGCAAAGGACAACCTACTCCTGAAGAAATACAGCCTCAACTGTCTATTCCTGCTAATACAGTTACAACATCTCCTCAGCCGTTATTCAAGTATTCGGCTGAAAGGAAGCTGTTGGCCACCAAAGCCCGTGGTAGGAAGACTACAATTTCTCTCACATCTTCTTCCCCAGAACGATCTCCTGACCAAGGGACATTGCCAATGTCGTATGGAGGCGTTTCTTCTTCACAAGGTGGTGTCTTTACTCTTTCTGTTCAGCAAGAGCTACTTGATGTTGATCATGTGGTAATTTTATTGATATATCTTCATCTCGAGAACATTTGACTATTAGCGCTCCAGCTGCAGCTGATGTAGAGGATACTCCTGGTATTGCAATTTCAGAACCATCAATCTTTGGGATCACCGTTCCTTTGTCTACAACGACATTGGCAGTATTTACTGCAACTGGTTTGACATCATCATCAACTAGTGAGCCAACTCCAGCTGTTTCGGAGAATGTCGCTATGTGACTGATATAGAGCCAATAATTCATCCAGCTCTGAGAACCACCACCCCTCAAGGTGTAATGCTTCCATTTAGGATAACCTCGGTTCGTGGGAAGAAGGAGATAGTATCTCCTAAAACTCTGGCGTCTTCTATAACTCGAACTCTTATAGCTCCTGTTCCAAGCGAAGCACCTTATCAAGATGAGAGGATGATAGAAGTTTTATTAGATTACAATCTTAGTATTGATTCAATGAAGGAGGAACTGATTGACGCCTCTTTTGATCCTGGTCAGAATGTCACTCCTACACAAGTATTGGCCCAGGATCTGGTGGACAAAGAAGATCAAATTATTGTTAAGGGTGGTGGTCACCAAGATGATAGTGACCAAAGCCCTAGTGATGCTATCAAAGCTTCGAGGAACTGCCATGCAGTGAGGACTCTGATATTAAAGTTGAAGGTGACGAATGCTCAGGTAATAATGAGGGCGAGGACGAAGATATTGACATCGAAGGAGATATCGACATCGAAGGCAGTGAGATCCCTAATGATAATAGGGAAGGTGATGTAAATATCGAGGGTGATAAGAACCCTAAAGAAGTTGATGTTGAGGAGATTCAGACCTCAGCTGAACATGTTTTTGAGACAAGGTGCAAATGTGGCAGCCCCAAGTGAACATGCTGAATTCATGTCAGGTGGTTTTAAAGCTGAAAGTAGCCACGCGGCTGTTTCTGAAAACACCATGCCGAGGTTCGTTACGGAGCAAGACACTACGCCTCATGAGACTCCATATGTGCTGCCAGACTCAGGTGAACTTCTGACATTATTCACTATTGCTCCTTTGATATTGTGTGACATAATATATAATAATTTTGATTTTTGATCGTAGAGAATCACGTGGGGACCATTGCTGTAGCCCCATTGGCGTCTACAGCCTTCACCTTCAGTTCCACATGGCTCCTCTAGACATGGGGACTCATAATGTAGAAGAAAGTTTTTCGAGGATACATGCACCGAAATCTCCTGGTACATAATCTGTGATTCTTCCAACTTCTACAGAAGGAGGGATTCGGGCTGAAGTAGTGACTGCTGGCGTATCAGCGATGATAAATAGCATCTTCGAGACTTATACAAGTGATTTCTTCACCTCTTTGAGAACACTTGTTCAGATGGTCTTGGAGAAAGGCCACCCTAACGAGTCAGTAAAGAGAACTACCTCTTTTGTCATTGAAGCCATCCATAATATTGGCGATCTTAAAAGAGTCAACTTATTGGAACACATCTTGGATGCGCTCGAGGAGCCTATCAAATCCTACCAAGATCTGACAAGAGGCAACATTCAGAGACTCGTGGATGCAGAGTGCGAAGCAATGGCTCGTGAGTCTGAAGCACGACAAGCAGCCCTGGAAGATTTAGTAGTCGCTTTCTCAGCACGATCTGGAGAGCTTTAGGCTAACATCATTGAAGCTACTACTTCCATTGAGCTCTATAAGACTGAAGCCGCAGAGAAAGAGAAAAAGGCAGCTAAATACCAAACTCGTCTTCAAGAACTGGAAGCTGAGATGGCCAAGCTTCGCGAGGCGATCACAACAGCCAAGTAGCGTGAAGAAAAAGTGCCTGAACTGTATCAAGTTGTCACAAGTCGAATATATGATCTGAGGAGGCAACAAGATAAATCCGTCCATGTTCAGGGTGTAGCATTTGAACGCCAAGTGAATTTACTGCAACCTTTTGACCCAGAGTCTGGGAGAGACTCGGCTAGGAAAATGGTGCTTGACTCCAGAACGGAGAGAGCTGATTCTCTGAAGAGGCTGATCACCGATCTTAGCACCCAACCTCCCAGATGAAACTATCTAGATGTGACAACATTTTTATTTTGATCATTTTGATAAATGTATTGATTTTGATTTTTTTTACTCGTCATTGAATGAAAACTGATGATCTTTTGGTGGCTCTATTACTTATTACGTATCCGTTTGAGACATAAGCAATAAATAGGAATAAGAAATATGTTCAGAGGAACTGGACATGACATATCTCTTGAAAATAATAATACTTGTTATATATGTTCAGAGATAATGTGGACATGACAGAATATAACTTAAAATATTGTCATTTCTGAGACGACGACATCATCAGAGGTAATATGGACGTGATGAGTTGTTAATGTAGATAGCATAATTTAGAGGTAATGTGAACGTGAATTCGTATATCTATTGATTATCCATGGGCCAAATGGGACTCAAGAACAAGATATCTTTTAAAACAACTGGGTTTCCAAAGATGATGTTTATAATGATGTAGTAGACGTTGTCAATGATGATAAGATCTGGATAGACTCTGCTGGAGATTCAAAGATTTGAAATATGTACAATATTTATTAGAAAATACATTACACACTTTCAAACATGGTACTTCTTTAGGAATTTGTCGTTAATAGGCATCGTGGCGATTCGACCATCCATCCCAGATAGTTGATAATCTCCCTTAGAGAAAACTTTGCTTATAATGTAGGGACCATCCCATTTTGGTTCGAACTTGCCTTTGCTCATGTGTGTCATAGTCATAGGACATCTGACAATAAGGACTAGCTTGCCTTTTTGAAATGCTCGTATTTTGACTTTATGGTTGAAGGTTTTTGAGATACGAGCTTGATATATCTCGATGTATTGTTGAGCTAGTAGCGGCTTCCCATCAAGTGCTTCAAGCTCCTGAAGTCGAAGACGATCATTGTTTTCTATTGTGAGTTCGTTGGCAATAGCAATTCTCAGTGATGGAATCTAAATCTCCAACGGTAGGACAGCTTCACATCTATACACCAAAGAGAAAGGTGTACAGCCAGTCAGAGTACGTACGTAGTATGGTAGGCCCACAAACATTCTCGAAGCTATTCGCTCCAATTCCGTTTATTGGTGGAAATGAACTTCTTGAGAAGCTTGATGATCGTTTCGTTGAATGCTTCTGCCAAACCGATAGCTGCGGGATTGTTGGCTGTAGAAGCAATATTGTTGATTCGGTTATCATCACAAAATTGAGTGAAGTTCTGACTGATGAACTGAGGTTTATTGTCGTGAATGATTCGTCATGGAATGTCGAATCTGTAAATCATATGATGTATGATGAAGTTGATGACAATGCTTGTCTTGACTTCTGCTAAGGGTATAACTTTGGCCTATTTTGAGAAGTAATCGGTTATAGCTATGATAAACCGATGTCTTCGAGATAAAGGCAGATTAATAGGACCAATGACATCCATGCCCCAAGCTTCAAAGGGCCATGATGCTGCAGTCGGATGCAGAAATTCTAATGGTTGATGAATGAAATTTGCATGGATTTGACATGCCCGGCATTTTGTTGAATATTCGATGGCGTCTTACACCATGGTTGGCCAATAGTCCCATATGTTGAATCCGATCTTGTAGCTTAGGACCAGGCTGATGTGCACCACAGACACCATCGTGAGCTTCACGTAGTATCTACTTTGCTTCATCTCTCGCAAGACAGCGTAGAAGCATACCGTCAAATGATCGCCTATATAGTGTTTTGGAGGTATGATTATAGTAGAATCTGAGTGATCGCCGATGAATTGTTGTGGCTTCTTTGGGATCTTCAGGTAATATGTCACGTTCCGTAAAGTCGAGGAAAGGAGCGCTCCAGTCTTCACTTGTAGTGCAAACTTCGACTGAATTGTTGGATTCAAAATGAAAATTATTTTCGATACAGAATAACTCCCTGTTGGTGATGACGATCATCTGTTGTCTTTTCACAGGGATCGCTAATACTGCCGCTAGATTAGCAAGCGCATCAGGTTCTGTATTAAAGCTAGGCGTACATGTTCAATAAAGAAGCCTTTGAAAGATGTAGCCAATTTGACTGCTGCTTCTTGATATGGATCGAGATCTTGATACTGAACTTCATATGTGTCTCTAACCTGATTGACAATCAGTTTAGAATCTCCGTAGACTTTAAGGATTCGATATCCAATTGTTTGGCTAATTGAAGGCCGACGAGTAGAGCATTGTATTCAGCAACATTATTAGAGCATGGCTCGTCGAAAGAATAAGCTCTCTGAATGGCCAGTCCTCTTGGAGATATCAAAACGATTCCAACTCCAGCGATGATAGTGCCTTTGGGTTTGATTTTAGAGGCACCATCAAAGAATAGATGCCAAACGAAGATTCTTTCTGAAATCATGTTGGATTCCAGAGTTTTATCAGGAATTTCGTCATAGAGTTTAGATGTCTCAAGGATCGGATAAGCAGCCAGAAAATTAGCTAGGGCTTGACACTTAACAAACTGTTGTGGGATATAGACCATATCATACTGTGCCAGTAATATGGCCCATATAGTGATTCTAGAATTGAGTGTACTGGGTTTCTTCGTCAATCCTCGGAGAGGGTTAACTTTGGAGATAACATGAATAGTCTGGCCCGTCATATAATGTCATATTTTCTGGACAATGAACATCAGAGCTAAATATTCTTTTTTTACCGGGATGTATCGATGTTCAGCATCGATCATCATACGACTGAGATAATAGATGGCTTGCTCATGACCTTTCTTGTTCTTCTGAACTAGTGAGGCACCTAGAGAATGATCTATTGCCCTAACATTCATGAGGAAGCGTATTCCTGTGACTGGAGGCAGTAGGACTGGAGGGTTCATCAAGTACCACTTTATGTCATCGAAAGCTTGCTGGCATTCTTCGATCCTAATGAAAGACACACCGTTCTTCATTAGTTGAGTAAACGGTCTGTAGCATCCAGATAGATTTGAGATGAATCTCCTGATGTACGCAATCCATCCCTGGAATCCTTGTAGCTCTTTTAGGTTGCGTAGAGGAGCATCTCTTGAATGTCTTTGACTTTCTTGGGGTCAACGTGTATACCCTTAGAGGTAATAACGAATCTGAGGAATTTGCCACTAGAGAGTTCCAGGAATTACTTGGTGGGATTCATCTTGAGTTGATGTTGGCGCATTAGATCGAAGATAGTTCTTAAGTCTTGGATGTGATCTTCTTTTAGACGACTTTTGACAGCAATATCATAGACATAGCATACGACTGTCTTCCATAAATGTTCACGGAAGATGGTGTTCATGGCTCGCTGATAAGTTGTACCAGTATTTTTGAGACCAAACGGCATGACTGTGTAACAGTATACCCCTAGAGGAGTATGAAAAGATGTATATTTTTCATCTTCGGGGTTCATTCTGATTTGAGTGTATTCGGAGAATCCGTCTATAAAAGACATCCGCTCGAAACCGTAAGTTTTATCGATCATGACATCAGTGATCGGAAGAGGAAACTCATCCTTGGGACAAGCTTCATTAAGGTCTCTAAAGTTGATGCAGACACATATGTTTTCTTCATAATTATGATTATATTAGCCACCCAGTCGGGATGTTGTTCTTCTCTGACAAAGTCGCAAGCAATGAGCTTCTTGACTTCAGCTTCTATAACATCTATCATATCAGGTCAGAATCGACACTATTATTGTTTAACTGGCCTCACATTTGGAATGATATTGAGCTTGTGGGTAGCGATCCGAGGATATAATCCTGGCATATCCTCATTGCTCTAGGCGAATACGTCAATGTATTCCCGAATGAGCTGGACTAGTTCTTGTTTATCCGCTTCAGAGAGAGTTTTGCTAATGAAGATTGGCCTTGGAGAAGCTTCGTCACCGACATCGACATGGACCAACTGATCTTTGGTAGGTGGTTCGCGTTGCTTGAAGCAATATTCCTATTGAGTATCCATCCTTTGTGCCCAAGGATCTGATTCAGGGACTTCAGTAAAGTCGTCGTCGTCTTTTGAAAACTCGAAAGTCACCACATTGGAAGATAAGGTCACACGATGGACGTGACCTATGCTGGTGTCCGAATCCCATGAGGCAGAGTTAAAAGAATTAGATGCTCTTCTTTGTGAGACTCAGAAGCATATGGGGTCATAATCGGCAAGGTGTAGCCTAACCCATGCTTTGTTCTGTTGTAATATTGTAGCGAGTTTCCTTTTGGAGTAGGTATACGAATAGGAGTTCGCCTTCCCTACCACCATTAAGGCCGGTTTTGAAGTTGTATTCCATCTTTTGGATGATGTTCTTCGATTGTTGACTATAACGACGTAGTTGAAGTCGTCCATTATCGTCATTTTCAGCATCGCTATCGGACGTAGCCTTTTGATTCATTCCTTTGCTGAAGAGAATAGGATGTTCATCTTTCTTCTGGAAAGGAACTAGAAAGAATGAATTTTGTACTGATTCGAGTTATACTTCATCTTGAAGAGGTTGAACTGTCCTTAATGTAAGGGATTCGAAGTTATCCAGGTTTTCTATATAACATCGAGTATAATAATTGACATCGGTATACTACAAAGGAGATGCTACTTTATTGATAGTTACATCATCATTTACAATAGTGCTCTTGATCTTAGCCGATGGCTTGCTAAGATTGATAACAAGAGGAGTGGAAGGAGAAGGTTTGTTACGACGAAGGTCGATAACAAGAGGCTCAGAACAGGTGAGCTCCCTATGCTTCGTCTTTTCAGCAAGAGGGTACTTGACGGAAGGAGAGAGATTGATGGTCAGCGTCTGAGAAGACGAGGGACGAGAAGTGCTGTAAAACCCCTAAATTTTCACTACAATTTTGAAATTTTATTTTTAGTATTGATTTTTTTTGGTAATTGTACGTCGAGTGCGAATGCGTATACACGAGATATTTATTTTAAATAAAAAGTTTCATTGTAAGTTTTAATAAATATAAAAATAAATGGCTTTGTTTTCAAAATACATATAGAAAAATATTTTCTGTATATAATATTCTTCCCGTCAAGGGTTAGTCAAATTTTTATATTTAATATATTACATGCAAGTACATGAAATACATTTCATATATATTTAGAATTTAGAATTTAGAATTATTTTTTTCTTAACTATTTTTAAATTACTATAAAGGTTATTCAAATATTTAATATTTATTTTCGATATTAATTAATATGATTATTTTAGTATTTATAAAAGATATTTTAAAATGGTTTGATTGATGTTTAAATTAATTATGATGATTTAGAAACTTAAATTTATGGATTTTATTTTATATAGATTTAATGTAAAGGTATATTTATCTATAATTAAATTGGATTCAAATTTGGATTTAGATTTGATTTTATTAATTTAAATTTAATAATTGAATTATCTAATTGGGTTTAAATAAGTCCTAATCTTATCTACCAAGTATTCCCTCAACCCTATATATAGGGGAGCTGTCCATTGAGTTCTCTACAATTACTCCACAATATTTCCCCACAAGTGCGTCCGCCGTGTCAGTGTCCAATTCTTATTCCATCTTCTTACAAATACATCATCTTTTCCGTGTCGGACATATCCTGACACAAACAAATCCATAACCCTGGCCATTCCTCGGCCGTCTACAGCATGACCCCGACTTCGTCTAACCACCATCACTACCGTCGTCAACATCATCATCCATGTTTCCCCTCACAGCCTTACAACCTCCCAACACAATGCCGACACCAAACCACGCCACCACCAAGGCCGCCATCGCTATTTCACTACCACCTACCATCGATTGAAACCACCACTGCTGCCACAACCATCACCATCACCAGTTATCACCACCGCCGCACCATCAGGAATATCCTGCCCCTCGACCATCACCAAAACCACCAATAACCCCAGCCAAATCCCTATCTCTTCTCTGCCGAACCCCAGTCTCCGACCACCCAAGCCCCGAACACCACCAGTTCGTCCCTCTCAACCCTGGCATCTGGCGACCCTGCCATCGCAGCACCCGCTACCACCACCACCATCATTATCATCACCACCACCATAATACACGACTACCACCAAAATTAAAACGAACACACCCCACCCCTTCACTTACCTCCTATCCGCTGTCGTCGCCCGACCAGCGGTGTCGCCGTGCGCAGGTCTCCCCTGCCGGCCAGAAATCTGAGCACAGTTGTATGCTCATCCCCATGCGCTTGACGCAGCCACCGTGCCACACAGCCGAATTCCTTTTCTGCTGGTTCGTCATGCCCGGTGAACGCCCCTCATTGCCTCGTCTACACCCGTGCCACGTCCGTGGCCCTCCGTGGACAAACGCCCTACGCTAGCCAAGAACGTCGTGCCCATCCTGCGGTCGCTACTGCCTCTACGCCGGCGAGCCCTCGGATCCGCCGTCTCTGCCATCCGTCCCCTCCGCACGTATCACCAGCGCGCATAGCCGCCGTATCGGCGCCACCTTCAGTCTGCTTCCCTCCCGGTGAGCTTCACGAGAAACCCCTCTCTCCCGTTCTTCCCTTTTTAACGTTTCTTCCTTCTTCTTCTGTGATTTTTACTTTGCTTCTTCTCTCTCATCCTCTCTTTCACTCCTCTTTTACTTATTCTTTTTTTATTATTATTTTGACGGGTTAAGAGAAGCTGATGTGTAAAATTTTAATTAGGTCCTTTTGTTTTCTTTTCTTTTCATTGTACTTTATTTCAGTAGTCGGTACTAATTAGGATTTATATTTATATATACAGTATTCTTTGAGTTTTATTATTATTATTATTATTATTATTATTATTATTATTATTATTATTATTATTATTATTATTATTATTTTAGCACTGAACACTTTGAAGAAATAAACATATTTTATTAGTATATTTTGAATGCAGTAGATATATTTGTATCTATAGGCAACTATGGTTATTTATTTGAAATATATTAAATACTTTCTAAAAAGTTTGTCACCAACCTATTATTGGGTTAAAGCCTTATTGCTACGTTCAAAAATAATAATAATTTGTTTTTAAAGTAATTTTTATTTATAGCTTATCTAGTCTTTAGCCCTAAATCACTTTTCTAGATTTTATAGTTTTTTTTTATAAAAATATTTTATAGATACAAAGAGTTGATAGTCTTTCCAAGAAATATATTTGTGACTAATAAAAGTATACCTCTCTACCCAAAAAAATCACATTTTTACAAAATTAGGATTTCTAACTTTTTAGTATTTGTCTATAGGCATATTTTGCTAATAAAATATATTTTCAAAGCTTCATAAATATTTTTCTAAAGTAATATAAATATTTTCTCTGTGAATTCCATCGATTATCAATGGCTAATCGTATACCCTATCCCCTTACGAGTCTAGACTTTTTTTTGTCGTTCATAACTAATTTATTATTCTTGATCGATGGAACAGTCTGTGCCATTATAGGAGGCCGTCTTGCGTAGTTGTAACATCAAAGTCATATTGTGACACCTTGATCATCGCACCACACCAGGTGTCACTACTAGGTAAGATACCTTGCCATTAGCTGTTTATTTTACTTTAGCTCATATTCATACATTTATTCATTATTTATTTTTCTGTAAAATAAACTGTGCTACACTATCATGATTAGATAGATTTTTACTAAGTAGTTATATTTTTCGTACTTATTACTTTTATACAAATCAAACATAGATTTAAGGGACGACCCTTTTGTGTGTTGCACTCATAGGCCTTGACACTTTTGTACCAGGAAGTTGTGAGTCACATATAGAACTCGGACATGCGTGATTGGCTGGCCACCGGTACGTGCGATAGGAATAATCGCTAATAGTGGTTGCATGCTTAGTCTGACTTAGTGGTTAATAGAGATTTTGTGTTGTGGATACAACATAGTAGGCATTGGGCGGGGAGGACAATACCTTAGCGTATGGGCTACTATGCACTTTCCCTTTTGTAACTCATGAGCTCCGTCGGAGATGCGGGTGAGATTACGCATGATTACTGACGGCCACTGGCATTCTGTTGAACGTTATTCTCTTATTGATTGGGCTTCTGGTGCCCCTAGGGGGACCATGACGATACCATTTTAGCCAGGGCCCATGCATTGGAGGATGTTCTTAAAAACTGCATACACTTAGACTGGTTAGGCACCCTTATCTATTAGGTATGAGTACTCTTGCTTTCGGTACTTGTATCTGACTGTGGCTTGGAACAATAACTTGTCGCAGATTAGTTTACCACATCTTGTCCTTGTTTGGTTGTAGGTGTGGTTCACTGCTCCGATGAGAAGGTATTGAACCTTGTTGGGGTCCGGATACCATACTGGATTCGTGACTTGGAAAGATACTCCACCGTGGATTAGTATGCCATCTCTTGTCCTTGTTTGGTTGGGGGGAATGGTACGCTAATCCAAATAGTGAGGTATTGGACCATGTTATGATCTAATCTTACTTATTATTATTGAGCAGTATTTATTCAGTTTATATGGCATGATATTATATATATCTTATTACGTCCCTCTGAGGACCTGGTTATCTCTCCAGGTGTGTGTTCATGCCTTCCGCAGGTATTCTAGCCGAGGTCGTGGTCTTCTCCATTTATTCGAAAATGACGTGTCTTGGATCTATCTTGCTACCTTCGTCAAAGTCTTTTATATATCATGTACTTCTTTCCTTTTATTTGGTTGGTAATGGATGTGTCTCCACCCAACATATTGTATTAAGACCATTCCTTGTATGATATCTTTATTTCTTTTATTTTGTGGATGAGATTAGTTAGTTGTGGTTTACTACATTTTACAGCTTATGTATTCATACGAGATTTTCATATATTGGAGTATACTTCGTATGCATACAACTGGCATGTCTACGTTCCTAGTCCTACGTATTTTGGGACTGGGGTGTTACAAGTGCGTCCCTTGACCGAAATCACCAGGACATCATCTGGATTGTCTTGACGTTGTTCTTTGGTGTCCATGGCTAGTACCACTTTTATGAACTCTTCTTTGTATATTCTGGAGTCCGTAGAATATGCTTCGATGCCTCGAAAGGGGTTAAGATCAGCCACTTCTTTACGAACTTTTCTGTTGTTATCTACATAATTGAATCATTGATGGAGAGTGGATGGCACGATGTTATGTTCATGCAACTATGGTCTTTCCAACAAGATGTTGTAGGAGACGTGATTGTCAATCACATAAAAAGTGATCTTCGTACGGAGATTGCCTATTTGGATTTTTAGGCGAATCTTTTCCAATGGTTCACTTCTCCCAAAATTGAACCCCAGAATAGTTGTGATTGTTGTAGAGAGATTATAGACTGAGATCTTCATCACATCTAATAGAGACTCTGGCATAATACTGAGTGCAGATCCTGGGTCGACTAGAATGCGATCGACCTTCATGGTATCGACATATCCCATATAGTAGAAAGGTCGGTCATGTCGATTGTCCTCCAGAAGCATATCATCTTGAGTGAAGGTGATATTGGGGATCAACTCCATCACGTTAGACAGTGGAAGCATGCCATTGGTTCCTCTTTTCGTTTCTTAAGATGGTCCAGACAAGCGTTTGCTTGCATTAAAGCTTAACTTAACGTCTCCCGGGTTTTCCTTGCGAGACGCAGGAGTTCAAAAATCGATAACATTGCCGGAGTATTGGCTAGTTGAGCCAATATGTCAAAGTTATACGACTTTTTATGTCCCATAGATGGAGTTTTCTTTAATATTTTATTGAAGTGAACTGGCTGTTTGCCTTTGTCAGCCGCTGTTAGTTTGGGAGGAACTGGTTCCGCTTGAGGCGATGACGTCGAAGGATCGTTGACGACAAGTGGATAAGTTGCTGAAGGGGCATTAGAGACTAGAGAAGGAATGGTTGCATTCTCTTATCCATATGGATAGTCTCTAAGGTAGAGCCTTCCAAATTGGGTACCGGTCATGGCTTCTTCTTCTGGTACTGGTGCAAAGGACACCATGTTACAGTTCTTCATCCTAGTCTGGCCGCTGGAAGACTTCTTTTGAAGACAGGACAGATTTGTCCATAATCTCAGTCCAATACGGGACTGATTGTGTCGAAGACGTAGGAAAGGGGTATAGGAGACCCTTTCCCATCATTTAAGCCAGGGGCTTTCTGTTGATCATATCCCATCTTTGTCATCAGTTCGCGTGACTGTTTACTGTATAGATGGAATACTGGCCGGTAATTAATTTTCGACTTTGGTGTCACTGCTTCGGCAGAAGAATGCGAAGCTGCCGCTGGATAAAGGTAGCATCCAAAGGTGGAAAATGATCACCCAGTGATGTCATATGACACGACTTGTAGTTGGTCTCCTTTCTTGACTTCGTAAGTGAAACAGGTGTCTTTGACTCAAAATCAGCAACCAAATCAGGGTGAATCCATATGATCTCTCCTTTATCGGTTGACATGGGTACGAGACCGCCAATTCGTACTGGCAGAAGATTGACGATCTCCAGAGTGGCTTTCGGAATGAGGATGACTCCATCTTGCACAAGTTGAGCAGGAAAGTCGCCAAATTGTAGAGAAACGACATTTGCAGTCACCATTTTTTTATCTTGCTGAAGGGTAATTGCCTTGGCGTTGATCAGTTCCTGGATCTTCCCTTTATGTCCCAAGAACCTGTGATAGACACAGTATTTAGGATTGTTAGTCTTACCTACTTCATCTGCCCATTTTGCTTTGGGCAGTTGAAGTTTGTTGCTCTTGATTAGACAATCGAATATGCTCATGATATCGTCCTCGTCAAAGGAATATTCCTCCTTAGAACGTGGTGCTCTTTGTGGGGGTGCCGTCGGGATTGGTGTTGACTGACCCACATTGATGGATAAAGCTTCTTTGCCTTTGCGGTTGTTCTGACGATCGCCGCTATTGGTTGCAGAATGTTCATCTTTTTCAAGATTAGGCATCTGGATGCCTAGTTGTTTAAACTTGTTAGCACTGTCTTCGGCTGTCCTGGCACTTATTTTGAAGGAGGCCCAGTCTTGGGTTTGCGTGGGTCCAGTCCACATGTTGATTATCGGTAACAAGTTTGATTTGCATGTATCTATAGTTAGTGCATCTGGAGTACCCAGAGGAATTTTGAGTGCCTCACGATGGAAGCGCTCGATGAAACGTTCAACAGTTTCATTAGACCATTGTTTGATTTTGATAAGGGACTACATGGTTATGTCGTTTGTTCCCTCATTAAATCGTTCCAGAAATATTTGCTTGAATCCTGCAAAAAATATAATACAACCATCTGGTAAACTACGATACCAGTCATAGGCCGCACCCGCCACGCACCTGACGAATACTCTAGTAGTATAGCATCGTTCGGTTGGAGCTAATCAGTCATTACCTTAAAGTGATTGAGATACTGACTCGGAGATGAGCTGCCATCAAACAACATGATGGTTGGTGGCTTGTACTTAGGTGAAAACGAAACTTCCTTCCACTCTATAGGTTAGGGTTGTTTGATCCCTAGCTTCTGTAGACCGTCCATCTTCTTGAAGGCTTCAAACTAGTTACGAAAAGCTTTACTGCCTCCAGGGGATCTTCTGAGACATGGGGAGCAGTAGACTGATTCGATGTGTTAGGAGACGGAACTGCCTGATAAGTACCACCCCCAGTACCAGACTGACTTGGAGTAGCCTGAGCGGGTATAGTAGCATTGTGGGAAGATTGCACCCCAAGACCAGTATTGACGGAGACAGATGCTTCTACATGTTCTTGGGTTGGAATTGGATTCGCAACCGGTGGAACATCATATTGTGCTATGATCACAGCATGCGTACTTGCAACCATTTCAGCCATGGTTTTCAAGTTAGCCTCTAACGCAACAATCCTCTTCTCCTGATTGCCGGAGCTGGACGCATCTTGTTCTTTATTAGTGACATAGGCAGTCACTTCTCTGGCTATCAATGATAAGCTGGTGGAAAAGATAGTCCACTTAGAAAACTTACTACGGGCGTCGAAGTCATGCAGGGAACTACACCCAGGATGAAGAGTGGGAAGATTCTTTTGATCGAAGAAATCTTGATCAGAATCAGGAAGATTCCTTTGACTGATTGTTTCTTGGTCGGAATGAAGATTTCTTTGACCGATTGTTTCTTGGTCGGAAGGAAGATTCCTTTGATCAATTGTTTCTTGGTTGGAATCAAGAGGATTTCTCTGACTGAGGACATCCCCAAGATTAGGAGAGGAAAGATTCCTTTGACTGAGTAGTTCTTGGTTTCTTAATCGGGTGTTTTGGTAGACCCCTTCATCGGAGTCACAGATACGATCCAGGTATTGCTGACTGGGATTGTGGGATGCATTACGTCTTGGACATTTTTTACCCCAGTACTTTGGGATTGCATGTTGACCGAAGCATATAGCAACTCGTCTTCGTCCACTATAATGAGTTCAGGAGTCCGAGTATTGTTCAAATGATCGAAGACAGACCGTTTTGCTGATTGACAACAACATTTGATCACTACTTCATGGTGATGATTACAGTGATCCTCCTGGTGTGGACTTACGGGTGAACGAGATGGTCCTGCGACCTTTCTCTTTTGTATAAGAAGTTTGCGGAGATCGGTTACAGTGATTGGATAAGGAGAAGTCGGAGGTCCATATTCCTTGATGATGTTAGGAACATGATTTCGGTTCTTGAGATGCCTTGTTCCCTGTATATACAGAGAAGTACTGAGCTAATTGGAATAGGTGAGAGGATTCTTGATTTAAGAAATTCTCTCTGTGTACAATTTAGTAGGTGGCACAAATTGCTCTTGATGCAGGCTTGATGGTGTTCTACGCTGGTTAAGGTAAGTGCGTATGTTAGAATCCTGCACTATCTGGCTGTCTGTCTGAGACACGCTCAAATTACCCTGTTTAGTTATTGAAATGCGCAGAGTAGGAAGATCCTGGCTCTGGTTTGATTGGCGCTGGCTATGAGGAGTGGACAGGACTGTAGAAGCATAAAAATACAGGACTATGCGCCCACATGAAGAAGATATTATGCGCCCACATGATTAAGGGGCTATGCGCCCACATGGCCAAAGGGGCTATACGCCCACAACATTTTCTCCATGAAGTAAATCATGCACCCAAGTGTGGGCGCATAGTTTGCTTCCAGCACAATACGCCCAAGGCAGAAATGACCCTACGACCCGGTCAACATCCACGATCAATCATGGGTCGAGGCATGCGGCCACGTCAGTCTCCACGAGCAGTCGTGCATCGAAGCATGCGGCCACGATCTACCCAGGATCTACCCACGATCATGCAGTCTTCATGCGCCTACACCCTATGCGCCCAAAGGGACACTATGCGTCCACAGTAAAATCAGTGTATTTTCCACCTGTGTGCGCATAGCAGTCGTTTCAGTGTAAAATAATTATAAATAGAGGACATATGCCTCTTCAATAAAATAAAGAACAGAGAGCATTTCAGAGCCAAATTGCTGCCCTTCTTGCCAGTGAGCCGAGAGTTAGCAATTTTCTTAGGTTTTCTCCCACTTTTGTAAATCAGAGTGTCAACGGAGTAAATGAGCAATTGTCGCTCGATTTCCATCGTCCTATTTTCTAGAATTCTTTTTGTACTCGGGGATTCTTAGCGCAGAATCTCTCAGGTGTACTCGATTTGTAGTGCTTTGCACTAATAAGAAAAGATAGTGATTCTTCTTTTTTTTAAGTGTCTATAAAAATAGCGACTCTGCTAGGGACTACCTTTTTCTCTGACTAGAACGTGGTGACGCAATCGGATACCACTAAAGTAGGGAGCACTCGGAAGATGTTGATCGTGAAGTTCAATCAACAAGTGTTCAAAGAGATGCTCTTGAGGGATGGCTCTACTCCCTTAAAACCAGTGAAGCGAAGACTTGGCTTCCGAAGGCTCGTGCTGCATATCCTACTAGTGCTGTAGAGGATGTACAATCGAAGAACTCTGTCACGTAGGCGCATGGAGCTCCCCAGTTGGCGTATATCTCTGCTACAGAGGCTCATGATGCGAAGAAGGCGCATGTTGTTCAGGGCTCTACTAGCCCGGGGACTCCTCTCCTGAACAACCAACAACATAGTGTTCAACACTCGAGACTCGACAAAGAAAAATACTACGATGCCAAGAATCGATGTGCTCGACACTCTGGGCAAACTCAGTGAAGCTTGCAAACGAAGAAGGCAAAACTAGGGAAAAACGTTTATGTTTACCAAAGTATGCGCCTAGGGCTATGCATCCAAAGGAGTATGTGGGCGCATGATTATGGTCATAAGGCTTCTGTTAGACTTTCTGCACCCATGCGCCCAGGCTCTGCTGACCCCTTCTAATGCGCCCACAGCTAGGAGGGCCAAGTGTGCTGCTAGATTTCTTGGGAAGCATGCGCCCAAAGGCATGCCAGGGCCTATGCGTCCACAGCAAAATGGCGAACCCCAACACGTATAGCATGGGGCTGTCTTTAAGGTCATTTTGGAACTTATGTGTGGGGTTGCCCCTGCACATGAACTAAGTCCGGGTGTTCCAACTTCCCTTACAAACCCATATATAAAGCTTGTCAATACACGTGAAATGGGTTCTAAGGCGAAGCTCCCTTCTGCCTATTTACGCGACATGATAACTCTCAATTGTAAAGCGAGGGAGATCATTACTTCTCATGAGGTGCCTCTACCAGAGCACCCGTGCACTAGTATTTTTTATCAACTGTTGTTATTACAAAACAACGAAAGTTCCTCCAAGGCAGTCCATGTTTCGACGACTACAACGTTCTGATGATTAAACGCCACTATGTGTTTCATCAAACATGGCTTCATGGGTTCCTCCCTATGGAAGCCCCAATCAAAGAAGGTGGATCACTAATCCAACATTTTCTTCCAGTTCTACAAACAGGAGAAGAAGAAGTCTGCCAGCAAACAGCCAGCGAGCTGTTTTACTTGAAGGAGTTTATATGGGTACTCGGTCGAGAACAAGATCCCGTATAGACGGTGAGGACTCTCAAGCTGGGGGTGGTGTTCCCTCAGAATCTCAAACTGGGGTAGTACTCCCTCAGAATCTGAAGTAGACAACCTCCACGTCGAGGGTAGCCTTCCAGATGACGATGATCTCTTCGAGTCTGACGGTGACTATCTACCTCCCCTTCATGAAGATGAAGGCCTCCTCAACTCTGAGATAGACAATATCAACACCAACTGTACTGTTCATCCTCACGTGCTATCGGCGTACATGGCAGATGAAGAAAGACCTGAGACCAGTGACCAAACCAGCAAGCGGCTGGAGAACCTTGAAGTAGCATTTGCCAAGATTACTGATATGCTTACCAGCATCATGGTTATCCAAACTGCTGGTGTTGCTCCTCCACTTCAACCAAACATCTCAGCGCATGCTAGTCCGGTTCGTAGCAACAACCCTCCTTCACTATAAAGGGTGTACCATTCCATTGTACCTCCTTCAAATCCTGTAAATGCTGGGGGTGGTCCTTTGCTGGCAGCACTTAACAACCATACAACAGCCGTTTATCAATATCTGCTCAATCAGTAGGATGTAATTGATTCTCTTGTTGCCCGTCTCGATACAATCTCACACAAAGATGAGCTTCAGAAGATGGGGATATCTCAACTTTATCCTCTTGAATAGGAGAATGCCACTTGTCCTCCTAACTACAAGCCATTGACGCTAAATTCGTTTGACCGGATGACTTTTTCTCGCCAATACATGACATACTTCAACACACAGACGCTACACTTACTAAGAGACGATGCGTTCTTGTCAAAGCTATTTATCAGCACCTAGCAGGGAGTAGCTTTTGAATGGCTTTGCAGTCTGCCTGACGGTTGCATTAACTCCTTCAAAGACTTGGAGAGGCTATTCCTCAATAGGTTTTACGAGAGTGCCATGCATGTTAGTATGTCCACCCTCATCGAAACCAAGCAGAGGAAAATTAAGACTGTTATTGCTTTCATCGAACGCTTTAGGCGACTAGCCTTGAAGATGCCCTTCGGTATACCAGATTCAGAGCTTATGGATACTTGTCGGCATAACTTCCTTCCTACAGTGAAGTTCTGTCTGGGTATACATAAGTATGATACATGGCCCGCTTTCATTGGGGCTGCTGATGCTGCTGAAAATGACGTTCCTAATCTGGAACTATTGGGGTTGAAGAAACCCAAATCTGAAGACAAAGGTAAGCACCCCCAAACTATTCCTATCCGTGGGGGTAAAGAAAAATAAGTCTTGAAGGTTGACACTTCCAAGGGAGCTCCCAATTCTCAGAGTGCTCCTGATAGACCCGAGGAGACTTTCTCCTTTGACGAAGATGACGTTATTACCATTTTTAACACATTGATGAAGGGTAATAAACTAGTATTGCCTCCACCACGGCGTCCTGAAGAGGCAAGTCGACTCAGCGACCCTAAGTACTGTCTCTATCATCAGTACGTGCACCATGCTACCAAGGATTGCATCGTCTTGAAGAGAAAGATACAATAGCTCATCGACAGCCAAGTCATCAACCTAGAAGCTGAAGACAAGGTCATGTCTTCTAACATGATCTCTCTTCAATTTGGTGACTTTCCTTCCATAGAAGTTTCAGACGGTGTAGTTCCAATTCCCAAGACAATAATAGAAGTCGTCAATCTGCCGCCAGCTCGTGATTCACCATCGACTCTGGTGCCACTCACGACGGAGCGTGGTAAGATTATGTGGGTCTATCCCGACCTTGTGCAAGAAATTAAGTAGGGGGTAGTATCTTCCAAAGCAAAGAGGGGCAAGAAATACAAGTCATGCCATATGGTGTATTCTCCTATTTATGAAGTCATATCTGGTGAGACACTATCCAGTAAGACTTACCTGCGGACTTATGACCCACACAAGAGGACATAATGCCTTCTCAAGCTCCTGCTGCCCCCACAAGTTCAGAAGCTGGTCCATCTAAGTTCTCAACTGCCGACAAAGCTAAGAAGAAGGAGACACGATTTGACAAATCTCTGAAGTCACCAGCTCCCGAAGGCATGGATCGGCCTTACAACTTTGACATACTGGCATAACTGGCCAATACACCTGCCAGATTGTCATTGTTCGATCTACTGCAGCTCTCTAAAGAGACGCGTAAAGCTTTAAGTGAGGCATTACTACATGTCGACTTTTATCTCGCTGAAGTCAAAGCTCCCGCTGAAGATCCTGTCTCTTGTCTTCATTGCCATAGCACTATGGAAGTGGTTCCCAACATCACCTTTTCACAAGAAGACAATGATAGACCCATGTACTATACAGGATATATCGGGGCGATTAAGGTTGATCGGATGCATATCGATCCAGGTTCCTCCCTTAGCATCATCCTTAGAAGTTTACTCCAAATTCTAGGGATCCCTTTGCACAAGCTGTTTGCAACCAATAAACTATCATGGCTTTTAATGCTGGAAGAAGTCACCCTCTGGGCAATATCCGTCTCAAGTGCCAGATTGGTAATCTTTGGGCAGAGGTTGCTTGATATGTAATCGATGCCAATGTGTCCTACAACATCTTATTAGGACGTTTGTGGATACACGAGAACATGATTGTTCCTTCTACCCTTCACCATTTTTTTAAGTACGTCAACAGTGATGGCATCGTGAAGACAGAATTTATCGATGTCGATCCTTTCAAGGGTATTGAAGCTTACTATAGAGAATCGGTACTCTATCAATCTCAGCCTTCCAAGGATGACGACAACAAAGCTGATGATGAAGCTGAAGTTAATTCATCTACCAGTGACGGTCCCCTGGTTATCCGATTCAAAGGACATACTACTCCATAAAATATTTCAAAGCCTCTTACAATCCGGGTCGAAAAGAAGCGTCCAGATGTTGCCGCACCATTGACCATCACTCTCCACAAAACAACTCGAATGAAACCTGCTGAAGCCCATCCTCCCAATCCTGATGAGTTACCTTACGTAGTGAACTTGACCAAGTCTGTGACTCCTGTCCTGGATGATGACGCCCTTAATGAGTATATCAATACTCAAAATAATGTACATTCAGTGGATGATGTTATCCCTGAAGAAGAACTTGCATATATTCTAAGTAAAGGTTTATATTTGAATTACTCTGATGTCTACCAGTCTGTAAACCAGTACGTAGATACATTGTATATATGCCTTAGAGCATGGCATAAGACCACATCTCTACATGCCTGTCACGATACCCCGTCTGTGGAAAACAGTCTGGCCAGAGGATATCTACTACTTCATCGTTCCAGCAAGAAACAAGGATGAAGAACTAATCATCTTCGGTCGAATAATTGGCAAAAGAAAGTTCGTTCAAGACTTTACTACTCCCAATTACAATGCCGAAGCCGACTATGATTCAGGTACAATACAGCTTTACGGATATAGTTGGTAGGCCAAGAATATCATCCAGAACATGGAATATGATATTGTCACGCCCCAAAACCAGAATACTGGAGAGCGGGGGCGTACATAGCCAGCTACGTATATTGAAGTACAACCCACCTCGCTATACGGTCATGGCTGTCTAGATACATGAGGGTTTAACTACAAGCCAACAGTCTCCTATGGTCATGAACAAGCCTATTGTCTCAATCACAAGCAAGTAAGTAAGTGTTACAAGATGTAAGATCACTAAATATACAATGGTAAGGCGTCCCAAATATTACATATTCAGCTGATCATGAAGCTAGTCGTTATAAAATGTCAGGACTAGCAAGAGTTTAGTCATACATGATCAACCCTAGGATCCGTCAATCATGTTATAGCCCGTAGGCAGACAATAAATAAGGTACAATACGAGCTAACACGTGCTCGCCGGCTAAACGCCTAAAAAGAATAATTTTACAATAAAGTGGGAGGACAAAAAGAAACCCACTCGTTGCCAGGGTTATGCCTGGTGGTCACCATCTGGCTGGATGACGGGTGGATCCTCTGGTACTGCTCCGATATCTGGCCACACAAAACCAGCTGGGTCAAACCCCAGAAAGAGTAAGTGCCACAAAGAAGGCTTCACTTAGGAACTAAAACCAGCATATCACAATAGAATATTAAAGATAATAAATAAAGAATTGATAATAATAGAGATAACAACAGTAAACTGAGTACGAGGAAACCATTCAAGTAGCTAGGTCACAACCCTTAAACCAAACAAGGATCGGGGTTGTAACACTTCACCTGAATAGAAATCCGTCTCAAATACTATTGGTACAGTGAAGACAATAAACGAAGAGAGGACTCAGAACTGCTCCGGGAGCCAGGTTACAACCCTTAAACCAAACAAGGACCGGGGTTGTAACCCTTCGCCTGAACAGAACTGGACCCCTGATCTTTATTGCTAAGGCCAGCATAAATAATCATTAATAAGGTAACAAGACAATAAACGAAGAGAGGACACAGAACTGCTCTCGGAGCCAGGTTACAACCCTTAAACCAAACAAGGACCGAGGTTGTAACCCTTCGCCTGAACAGAATTGGACCCCCGATCTTTATTGTTAAGGCCGGTATAAATAATTAATCATGCTTGTTGAAGTAAGGTAAAACATGAGGAGCATGGCAAGGGGTGCAATAAGACAATAAACGAAGAGAGGACACAGAACTACTCTGGGAGCCAGGTTACAACCCTTAAACCAAACAAGGACCGGGGTTGTAACCCTTCGCCTGAATAGAACTGGACCCCCGATCGTTATTGTTAAGGCAAGCATCAATAATTATTTCATGTCACAATCTTGCACAGGATCAGGATAAGACTAAGCTAGAATTAACTCCATCCAATCATTCACGACCAATCAAGAGTACGGCTTGATACTTTTAACTAACTAGGGTTGTCACAGCCTAGTTGCTAGCAAGATGCAATGAGATTATCCCAACAGCCACAAGCCCTGCAGACCATCCGGTTATCCGGGTCGAATGTCCGTTTATGAAGGGTGCACCACTGAATGCCCTACTCGTCGGTAGGCTACAAGTCCACTGAATGCGCCCAGATAATGGGATTGCCTGTAGCTGGGAATCTCTTCATGACTACTGAATCATTCTAGTTAATTAGCCTTAGTCAATTTTAGTAGGTACCCCTGACCGTGGTACTCAGGGATCCCATTCTAGACATGATGCAAGACAGTACCAGTTTATTTGTACAAACACAATCGTCCACGGTGTCCAGGTCTTTCATACTTGTCATGCCGTGCTAGCTGTCGCAACAGCATATCGAGGTGTATCATGTCAGGGTTACTTATCAAGAGTGCGCCATGACGGGCCACTATCGTGTTCTATCCTTACATCATTATAAATGAGAAAAGTTGCCTAAATAGTTAATAACATATTCTGGAAGCCAAGAAAAAATCTATAACTTTTATGTTGGAAGTTGGGAGAAATTCTGGCTATAAATCAGCTAAATAGGACAAGAAAAACAACCCAATTAGACACTATGCGGCCAAAGGTGAATTGGGGGCTCATGCTGCAGTAGATGGGTACTCATCTATGCGGCTGAGAAGATGGGTACTCATCTATGCGGTTGAGTAAGTGGGTACCCATCTATGCGGCTGAGTAAGTGGGTACCCATCTATGCGGCTGAGTGAATGAATCTCATGCGGTTGGGTAAGTGGGGACCCATTTATGCGGCTGAGTAAGTGGGTACCCATCTATGCGACTGAGTGAATGAATCTCATGCGGCTGGGTAAGTGGGTACCCTATGCGGCTGAGTAAGTGGGTACGCATCTATGCGGCTGAGTGAAATGAATCTCATGTGGCTGGGTAAGTGGGTACCCATCTATGCGGCTGAGTGAAATGAATCTCATGCGGCTGGATAAGTGGGAACCCATCTATGTGGCTGAGTAAGTGGGTACCCATCTATGCGGCTGAGTGAATGAATCTCATGCGGCTGGGTAAGTGGGTACCCATCTATGCGGCTGAGTGAATAAATCTCATGCGGCTGGGTGAATGGGGACCCATCTTCTTAGAAAACCTGAGAAGGATGGCCATGGAATCCTTAGCTTTCAAGCTCCATAAAACCTTCACCGTAAGTCCAAATTTGGACTTCCATAGGTCAAAATGGGGTAGAACGAAATTCTCTACAACATGGAACCATCAAAACTTGGAAATAACAATGTTAAGTAGATCAAAACCCAAAAAAATCTAAAAATGCTATAAACTTAGATCTACACAAATTGAGCCATGGAAATTAAAAATGCCAAGTACTAAAGTGTTTTAGAATGCTGTGAAGAAGAGAATGGAACAATAAAATTTGTGTTCCTCCATGAAGCAAGATGCACTTGCCTAAGCTCTCCCTCTCTCACTCTCCTGGTGGTTGAAGAAGTAATGGTGGAGAAGAATAAGTAAATGAAGAGAGAGAATGAGGGAAAAGGATTAAATAAGAAGGGTGGTGGTAGGTAGGAGGGTTCACCTTGGCTCATGATGAACCAAAGTAAACCAAGCCAGCCGAACCAACCCAAGAATAGACCAGCTAATAAAATGCTAGAATAAATTAAGCAGGGAGACATGCAATACGGGTCAAATTACGTATACGTATACCAAGATACGCAATACGAACCACAGGCATTACAGATATAAAAAGTGACCAGGGACTAAACCACGGTAAAGGACGACGATTGCCAATATGTCATTTTGCTCCTTCCGGCAAACTCGAGAACTATTAATAATGAAATGGTGTTGGCTTGGGTTATGTTACTCCTCCAACAATTTTTGAAGGATTAGACGTTGAAGTTGATCATTGTTCTCATTCTTCTGATTCCTGCCTCTGGGATTCAGACTCCAGCATTGGAGACATGCTCAAAGCAACCCTATCCGTCAACATGGTATCAATTGACCAAGTTGTAGAAGATGTCTAATCAATCGAGCTCGAAAAATAGGCTCAAGAGATGGACACCAGATGGGAGTTACGTTTCGAACAACGTAAACCACCTACTGAAGATGAAGTCATCCAAGTTAATTTAGAAGAAGAATCGTCTCCTAAACCAATCTTTATCAGCTAAAGTCCGTCTGGTGAAGAACGACAATCTCTTATACAACTTATAAGAGAATATATCGATGTCTTTGCATGGAGCTATGAAGACATGCCAGGCTTAAACCCTAAAGTCGGTATATACCGCCTAAATATCTCGTCTAAAGCTAAGCCAGTGAAGCAGCAACAACAGCGATTCCGACCAGATATCATGGAGGCTATTGAAAGTGAAGTCAAAAAGCTTATTTCAAGTGATTTCATTCGTGAAGAACAACACCCTGACTGGGTCGCTAACATTGTTCCGGTCATAAAAAAGAATGGTAAAGTTCGAGTTTGTATCGATTACCATGATTTGAACTCTGTATGCCCAAAAGATGAGTTCTCTCTACCGATCACTGAAGTAATGATCGACAATACTTGTGGATTTGAGCAAATGTCCTTCATGGATGGGTTCTAAGGCTACAACCAGATCAAGATGTTCCCGATGATGAGAAACACACATCTTTTCGAACACCGTTGGAGGTATACTGCTATACGATAATGCCCTTCGGATTAAAAAATGCGGGTGCAACATACCAGCGAGCTATGAACACAATTTTTTGTGATTATTTGCACAAAATAGTAGAATGCTATGTAGATGATATTGCAGTTAAAAGTCGTCTCAAGGGCAACCACCTCTAAGACTTGAAAACTGTGTTCGAACTAATGCGTACACACCAACTCAAGATGAATCAAACCAAGTCTTTTCTGGGAGTCTCCAGCAAAAAGTTCCTTGGTTTTGTTATCACTTCAAAGGGTATACATCTTGTCCCAGAGAAGGTTAAGCTATCCTCGATATGCGTCCACCAAGAAATCACAAAGAGCTACGTGAACTCCAAGAAAGATTAGCCTACATCAGAAGATTCATTTCAAATCTTTTTGGAAGGTGTCAACCGTTTACTCAGCTCATGAAGAAAGGAGTATCTTTCGTCTGGACTGAACAATGTCAGCGCGTATTTGACGACATCAAGAAGTATCTCACATGCCCCTAGTATTGGTGGCTCCGATAGTCAAAAAGTCTTTCTTGTTGTATGTTCGTGCTATGGATCATTCCCTTAGTGCCTTATTAGCGCAGAAGAATGAAGGCGGTCATGAACATGCAATCTATTACCTCAGCCGTACGATGGTTGGTGCTGAATACCGATACACACCTGTTGAAAAGGAATGTTTCGTACTGGTGTTTTCTTTCTAGAAGACACGTCACTATGTGTCCGGACAGGCTATCCATATCATATCTAGAGTCAATCCTCTCAGAATACTTATGACTAAACCGGGTTCTCTTAATTCTCGTTTAGCTACATGGGCAATGCTGTTGACTCCATACGATATATTGTTCGTTCCTCAAAAGGTAGTAAAAGGCCAAGCATTAGCTGACTTCCTAGCAGCTCATCCAGTGCCAGAATCTTCCAAACTCTGATAAAATCTCAAATAAAGTGGTTGAGTCTAACACTACAACTGAGGAAATCCCTATTAGACGAATGTTCTTTGACGGTGCATCAAGAATATGACCTAAAGAAAATATTGTGGCCGGAGTAGGATCGTGCTTGTTTCACTCGATTATCTAGTTATACACCGTACATATTCTCTCGTAGAGCCTTTTCACCAATAATGTGGCTGAATATGGTGCCCTATTGATTGGCCTTGAACTGGCAAAACAACTGGGAGTTGACTATCTTGAAGACTATGGTGATTCTAAGCTAATAGTTAGTCAAGTTCGAGCGGATTATGAAGTTCGTCATGAAGATCTCATCCCATATCACAAAGCGACGATCGAGTTGGCTTCTACCTTCGCTGGATTCTTCATCGAGCATGTACCCCGATTACAGAATATAGAAGCAGATGTTTTAGCCGGTCTGGCTGCTTCCATGACCGTTCCTATCAATACTCAGCATTCGATCACAGTGTCTGGTCGAGAGTTATTCCGTGCGAAAGATGCCTTGCATATTCATCACAGCTACGCAGCAGAGATGAACGTCGACATCAAAGGCTGGAGATTTCCTTTTATAGACTATGCTGTCTACGGAATCCTTCCTGATGACCCGAAGGAAGTAGTGTCTATCCAACGGTGATCCCTCAAATTTTACTATGATATAGCCACCAAAATGTTGTACCGACGTTCTTACGATGGGTTAATGTTACGATGTTTATCAGACAGAGAAGCCAAACATGCACTATGTGAGGATCACGACAGAATTTGTGGTGTACACCAACTAGGCTCAAAATTACAAGATAGCCTCAGACGAATGGATTATTATTGGCCCACAATGACAGCAGATGCTGTTGAAAATATAAAGAAGTGTAGGGCTTGTCAGTTCTGTGCCGATTTTATTCATCAACCGTCAAAGTTTTTATACTCGACGGTGACATCTTGGCCTTCTGAAGCCTGGGGTATGGACGTCATCGGCCCAATTAGTCCGCCATCCTCTAGAGGACATCAGTTTATCCTGGCTATAAATGATTACTTCTCCAAATGGGTGGAAGCTATACTGCTCATCGAAGTAAAGACATCAAACGTGATCAGTTTCGTCAAACATCACGTCATCTACTACTTTGGCCTACCTTACAGGATCATCCATGATATTGGTCCACAATTTATGAGCCATACATTCTATCGGTTCTGCGATAAGAATCGAATCCAGAATGTAGCCTCTACCACTTACAATCCAGCAGCTAATGGATTAGCAGAAGCCTTCAATAAGACTATCATCAAACCTTTCAAGAAATTCGTGTCTTCAAACAAGCACGATTGGAATGAGAAGCTCGGTAAATGTCTCTAGGCCTACCGTAGAATAGTTCGGACTCCAACATACATTACACCGTTCTCTCTGGTCTGTGGAAGTAAAGCAGTTCTTCCCTTAGAAATCCAGATTTCCCCTCTTCGGGTAGCCCTAGCCAATGAGTTAACTGCCGAAGAAAGTTACCATCTGCGACTACAAAAGTTGAAAGCGCTAGAAGAAAAATGCTTATTAGCTCAACATCGTATTGAGCTATACCAAGCACGCATTTCTAGAGCCTTTAATAAAAAGGTGAAGGAAAAAATCTTTCAAGTTGGTGATCTGGTCTTAGCAGTGAGAAGACCAATGGCCATGACGCATAAGACAAAAGGAAAATTCTAGCCTAAATGGGAAGGTCCTTTCGTTATAGAATCGGTGTATTCTAACGGTGCATATTGACTAACCAAGCCTGATGGTGACTTGCTTATGATGCCAATCAACGACAAGTTCCTGAAGAAATATTATGTGTAACCTTCCGCGTTGACAGATACCCTACTTTAATCATGTAAATGTACAGTGTGATATTTATGTGATTCAGAGAATCGTCTAACTATTATCCGTATTTCAAGAGTCTTGAATACTCTATGGATAATGGGTCCTCTAAAAATTATCTTCGTTTGAACTCTGTCCAAACTCGAGCTTATGAAAATGGTTACGTCCATATTACCTCTGAACTGTTTTTCGACAATTATTCCCCAATGGGATAATTAAGAATTGTTTTGCCACGTCCATATAACCTCTGAGCAAAACACTCATCAGAAATAATCACGTCCATATTACCTCTTAATTATTTACTGACTCCTACTTAAATGTTATATACCCATCCACGTCCATATTACCTCAGGTCGAGATATAAAATATTATATGCTATTACGTCCATATTACCTCTATTAGCATCTTCTTCCAACTTATTATCTATATTCATGAACCTTGAACATAAAACGGGTAATGAGTCCACATCAAATTCCCCATCAGAATACCTACCAGAAATATCTCTATTACGTCTATATTACCTCTAGTTCAGATATTTCACAAACCACATTCATGAGTTCAGAAAGCCAAAAGATTCTTCATTGAATTGTTCTAAAAAAAGTAGGATATAAGAGTTTTACGGCTAAATGAGCCAATTACAAATAAGAAGACCTAAGGGATACACAGTTGATTGATGCTATCCCACAAAGCTGTGACTTCAGCTTGTGATTTGATAAGAGCACGACGACGCGCTTCTTCCTGCCGAGTAGTCTCATCCCTGAAGGGAACCAGTCTCGCATGCTCAGCTACTCTTTTAATTGGTCTGAAGTTGTGACAGTCACAACAGCCTGAGCTGTATAGTCCTCCTATTCAGACATAATTGCTCTTAAGTTGGTCTCTAGCTGGGCAATCCCCTTATGAAGCTGCGTAATCAGATTATACTTTTCGGTGATCTGGGCAGCTAGCTTGTCCTTCAAAGAAATACGAGCTTGGCTTGCATCATTGAACTGTTTATATTGATTAGCCAGCTCACTAATCTCTTTAGCCATGGTTTCCTTTCTCGCTTGGAAAGTAGCCTCTTCCTCTTTAATAGCCGCAACCAAAGCGGCATCTTCTTCAAGAAATATCGAGGTTGGGCTTCGTCGACTGGCTTTACAGAATCTGACCACTCGGTATTCCAAGTCAGCTAGGACTTTCGTTAAAGCATTTGCCCCCTCCTCGTAACCAGCAATGCTTTCAAGGACCGCCACCTGGCATTCAGTTATAGCCTTTATAGGCCTAAAAGCGGCATTCCGGTTCAAAACTCCAAGAAGCTTCACTTTCAGGGTAGAGTAGAAAGCTTTTATAACTTTCTGAGCCATTTCATCATCTTTAGAGGAAGTCGTTGGAGAGGGAGCTTGATGGGATCTTCCGCCCCAGGAAAAGATATTTGGGAAGAAGCCGAACCTGATAATAAAGCAATATACATATCAGTAACGGGATGCAAAACTTAAAGAGTGTGAAAGAGTTGTAATTTCATACCTCCTGCCTGCTTAGTGTCTACTTGAGCTTGGGAAACAAGAGCCGACCCTGGTCATTCAATGTCAACTTCAGCCGAAGCAGATGCAGGTTGCTCTTCTACGGCCCCAGCTGGAGCAGATCCGGTAATAGCCACCTCGGTGCGCTGATCAACTTCTTCAGCTACCGATACCGACATACCAAATAACGGTTCAGAAACAAAGGCCCCATCTGGGCCCAGACCGGATTCAATAGCGGCCGTCTCAACGCACCGTTCAACTACTTCTTCAGCAACCGATGCTGGTTTACTGATAAAACCTTCTGCACCGACTACCCCGAGAGAACCGGGGGCTTCTTGTCTTGCCCTAGTGTCTGGGGCAGCCTCTGTACTTTGTTCTCTATTATCATCTACAAGGGAATACACGGTAGAAGTTAGCCTCACGAGAAGTACACAGAATTGAAGTTAAAAAATCTCATCTGAAGTAAGGTGCAAGAATAACGTACCCACGGAATGGTGAGCTAATTGGACTTGATTCTCATCCAACTCTTTTATTTGAGCCCCAAGCTCAGAAATATCTCCTAAAGAGATATTATAAGAGGGACTGGCTTCGTCCGTCGGTTGAGGATGAATGGGGGACACAGTCGTCATGTCTACCTTTTCCGACGAAGAGACACTTGCCTCGGGTACGACTTCAACGTCCTATGCAAAGGACAAACACAAGGGTAAGAGAGTGTTATTTGAAGACTGCACGAGTATTAGTTTTACTAAAATGGCTATGGAATCCAGAAAGGGATCTACCTTCGGGATCGTAATGGCCCGTGACGCCGTTTCACTCCTTTGAGTTTGTCGGGATGATCTTCTTGGAGGAGGCGAGCCCACACCCACATCCTTGACCTTCTTTACACCTCTGACAGCAAGTTTCTTCTTCCTTTTAAAAGTCGACTGTTGAGCCAGTTCAGTCGAAGCTTTTCATTTTTGAGGAAGATCAGGGAAAGAAGTATCCTCTTCAATATCATCCTTTTGCGGTGCTGTAGCAGCCGGCTCTTTAAGAGCTGCCCTCCATGGTAGTGTTGCAGCCGCTCTGCTGTAGGTGCGGTACCTTCCCTTCTATGGCCCCTCATTGCTCAGACTTGTCCTACATCGGCAAGAGTGTGTAACGCTCCAGTTCCAAAATACTTAGGACTAGGTACATATTCATACCAGCTGCATACATACAAAACCCACTCCAATATATGGAAACCTTGCATGTACACATAAGCTGTCAAATGCAGTAATCCAAGACAACTAAATCTCATCCAAAATAAAAGAATAATAACATAGAATCAACTGGAATAGTTATGGTACAATCATTGGGCGGAGACAAAGTCCACTACCAACTATCATAATAAATGTACAAAAAAATGATCGATAAAATGGCGTGACGAACCAAGCGCAATCGTCTTCGAAGGAATGGAGAAGATCACGGCCTTGGCTAGAACACCTGTAGTAAATCATGAAAGCACACACCTGGAAAGATCACCAGGTCCTCAGAAGGACGTAACAAGATACAGGAAGAGCATGCCATATAAATACTGAATATAAAATATGCCACAATCAAAAAAAGTGACAAGACATAAATAAGGTAGCCTAACCGTACTAAAGTGAACATGCAATTAAGAAATAATTCTTCGACGCATGAGCCCTGGCTGTAAATGGGATCTGGTATGGTCCCCACTTGGGCACCAGTGACCTAAGCGCATGACGTTGAAAAACGTCAGTGGCCAACCTGAGAGGCTAATCAAACTTGTATCTCCAGTGGAGCTTCCTGGTTACAAGGGAAGTGCAATCGAAGCCCATATGTTAGATATTGTCCTCCCAAACCAATGTACCTATCTAAGTCGCATCCATGACCATGTTTCTCTACTAACAGCTAAGTCTCATAACATGCTGCTATTAGTAGTTAGTCATAACGCATGCGCACTGGGGATCAGCCAACACGCAAGGACCTCTGCATGCCACTCATCTCACATATACTCATAGTACAACTGTGTCGAGGTATATGTGATTTACGACACACGGTAGTCCCTTAACTCTAGGTCCACATGCAATCAAAGGATAATAACAAGTAAAGCTAATATCACTGAGCAGATAATAAATCAGGCACTGTAAAAGAGTAGAGCTAAAAGAACTAAAATAAAATATACAGCGATATGCAATAAATAAAATTTAGACTAAATATAAACAGTATAATTATGGCAAGGTATCTTGCCTGAGGTTATGTGCAAAAGAGAATAATCCAGTAGCTCGAACCGACAAATTAATGAAGCAAGAAAAGCCAAATCCCGCAGATGACTCCGGATGCTGCAACAAACATGAAGAACGAGTTTAGAATAAAAGATATGTCTAGGAAATGCCTGTCCAAAAGTTAAATTCTGGAACAGGGCAAAATCGTAATTTCGGGTCAAAACGATGTCCGTCGTTGGACCAGTTTTGCACCAAAATGTGTGCTAGAACCTACGCTCTCTAAAGTCGTCAAACTACATGTCTACGGATTTGTTTTGATGAGACAAACCCAACAATTTGTCTAATTTTGGATTCCGGTGGGCCGTGCACAAAATCGTCCATTGAGTGGGATTGTGGGCCCGCCAAAATAGTGTCCCGGTCAATCTTCTCAGAATTGAACCAAACTTGGCATACAGGACCAAAAAAAATAATACGGTCATGTTGGCGCAAGTTTCGTCTCAATCCGACGACTGTACACGATGTTATGGCTAAGTTTACAAAAGGTCGATACAGGGGTATCTCGACGGATACGCACTGATTTCGTCGCGCACACGAAACGAAATCGAGTTCCGTCTGTTCTCACACGTCGACAACATCCATACGCGCCTTTCAATGTGTATAGTGCGCAATCACGTCGTACGATTTGGCGGGATGCACGTCGTATCGAGGAAGTTTTCTAAATTTTTACTTTTTTGAAAGACTATTTTTTGTGATTTTTGGAACTGTTTAGGAAACTGATTACATAAAAAATTTTTGAAAGTAAAGCATCATTGCAATGCTGGTTAGGTTGTCTATAGGTCTCTTCAAGTAGATTCCTCGATTCCTTACTGGGTTGTCCAAATTTGGCCTTCTAAACTAGGGTATTTAGGACCGTTCTACCCCTGTTTGTGAACAGATAACTCATCGACTTTGAGTCGATTTTTTCCAATGATTTACGGAATTTAACTACAAGGTAATTGAACGATATTTAAGAGGGTCATGTAGTGATCGCACTTGGGGAGACGAATCGAGAAATGATCGAAGGACGGCGGAGAAATCCTATCACGAAGTGGGGTCCCTTACTACAGCGCTGCTGCCTTGCAAATACTGCTGCGACTTGCACTACACGGTGGCCGGTGGTGGTTCCGGCCACTGCAGGTGGTCGACGACGGTAACAGGAGGTCCGGGTTGGTCGCAGGGGGTCAAAGGGTTAGGGTTTTCCTTCTTTTTCTTTTTTTTATTTTTTTGTTTTGTTTTTGGCGATATAAATAGGGTGGTTGGGGGATGCTCGGGTTGTCCGCGGATAAGAGGGCTTAGTTGGTGAATAGTGCGGGGTACTATTCACCCCCGTTTCCTTTTTTTTTCTTCTTCTAATATATACATATATATTATATATATGTTATAGACTTGTAAATCCTAACTCCTAAAAATAATTTAAAATACCAAACAATTCTCAATAATTTCCAAAATCTAAAAATTTATTATTATTACTATTATTTAGTGAAAATTACTTATATAATATAAAAATAACCCATTTACTACTTGTAAATATTTAATAAATAATCTCTAAAGTTCTAGTATAATTCTAATAATTTCTAAAAAAGTCTCTAACTAGCTTTAAAAGAAAATAATTGAACAATTATTATTATTGTGAAAATAAACTAAAATGCCCATCATATCCATCAATATAAAATATTTATTATCTTTCAAAAATTATAACCCATTTACTAAGTAATAATCACTCTAAATATATTAGGATGGGAGAAATACCAAATTTGTATTTAATAAAATAATAATAAATAATTAGAAATTTAGGGGGCTTATAGTGGGGGCAAGACTAGTTCCCGATACTAAACTCTGCTCGCGGTCATACCGAGGATTAAGGGTATTGACCTGAGTATAAAACTTCGCAGCAGCAAAGAGAATGTGAGTTTCAGGTTTATCTTCTGGCAAAGTAAAAATTACCCCTGTGAATCCGGCGTTGTAATGGCCCCATGCACGCGCCAGGTCAATTAGGCTTCCTATCGACTGAAGATGAGGGCTAGGGTTGCCCAGAAGAAGCTGCCTATACCTAACATGCCGTACAAAATGATGTGGCAGATAAGGTTCCAGAAACGTGTAGTCCCTATCCCTAAGCACCAGATGAGAAGGCCTGATAGACTGGAGCCAACGGAATGCTCCAGGAGTCAAGCTCATAGTGAGTGCTCCCTCATCTACTAAAGTATCGCCTGCGCAGCTACTGCCAGATGGAGGGGACACTCTAAAGAACTCATATTTCTGTAGGAAGCTCAAAGCCTTCCTACTATCAGGCACTCCGGTGACGGCCCAGTCTGCGTTATTGAACCTCCGAAGAAAGGCATCTCCTGCCAAAGAATCTGCTATCAGCCCAGCATTCATTAATCTGGGACAGTACAGCACCAGCCATCCCATCAAGTAATAAAAGGGAAGTTTAGTCTTGGCAAAGTCACTTCTACCATCAGGCGTCACCGTGCTTGTAGTAATATCCCAGAAACCTCCTTGGTTGGCACAAACCATTGCAGGAAGCAAGGCGAGCCGGTATCCGAACATCAGCCTTACAAATGAAAGAATCATACCCCGGTTCATCCTCTCGATAGACCATGAACTACTAGGGACTACACAGTCGCAGAGCTACGTCATCAGAAAAGCTGCCAACATACCCTTCTCAGACAACTTGAACTCTGTTTGTCGGAAGAAGTGATAAATCGGGGAGCTCCCCTCGGGATCATCGCTATCATCAGTATCTGCTACCCCGTAATTTGTTATCAATTCCTCTATCTTGGACTTCCAGGGGCTTGCAAATTGAAAAGGAGGCCTGACCTTCTCCTTCTCCTTTAACAAAAATATATCCTGACCAAAATCTCGTATGGGGAACGCCCCCCTCGGTCTTGCCCTTCTTTGTGATCCTGTGACAAATGAGGAAATGACAGAGTAATTCTTTGTACACTCCCACCATCTCGGGGTTTTCCTTCTCCAGGTCCAAAAGCACTTCATCACAAAGAACGTATTCCTCGTACTGCTCCGTTCCCCAGGGCAGCTTTGATACTGCCTGCATCTCATGTAGAGCCAAACCTATCTCCCTGCCCAGAGTAAAGAAAGTACAGGTGTCATGATTGTACAACTCCACCAACGCGATAAACATAGGCCAATTTACTTTTGTGCCATATTGGGTGGCTCTAACGGCATAAAACAGGTTGACAACTTTTAGGGTGTCCACGTAGGTCGAGAGCACCCATCTCGTGAGGTCACTCCAAAAAGAGACAGGGTATCTCCATCCTTCCATCCGTAATTTCCCTCCCGGATACGACTCCTTCTTTGACATCATCAGATTGGAGTGGGTCTCGACAGCATAAGGATGAAGATCAATCGAAACATCATTTATTATGGCCCCAAGGTGCAGCCCCCTCATGGAATAAGATGTGGAGCCCTTGACACACTTAAAGGTGTCTTTCTTTCGGTCACCGAAGTTAAATAAAATCTTGCCAAAGACGACTCCATGAATTTCAGGGGTCAGATCCCATTTCATCTGTCTTCGGACAGCTAAATCGGTAAATGTCGACAAAGGGTAGTGGCGATCCATAGTCGGCAACCATATCCTCTGGTCATTCAATCTGACTACCAGAGGGTCCCTTAGATGTATCGGCTCATCATCCTCAAACTCCAGGCTGTCACCGAATAGAAAGTACAGTCTCTTGAAGCTTCGTGCCCCTCCGAGCACGAACTTCTCATTGTTTATCATCTGCTTCAGGAATGTCTTATCCTGTTCAAGCATAGCGATCATCTGCATCGAAGGCTAGTTTTGGCTGATCTTAGCTAGAACGCTCCTGATTATGGCGGTGACGAGGCTTGAATCCAAATCCTAGCACACAGAGCTGAGAGGAATCCCACCGAGAGGTGGGACAACCATACCAACTGTAAAAACAGAACCAAAAGTCAAAAAAATTACTAAGTCCAGGAAAAACTTTCTATGCGCCCTTGAGTTAGGAGCCCACAGAGGCTTTGGGCGCATAGAACTCCTTCTTGAACGCAGAAAGTTTTTGTGTGGGCACATAACATATTGTAGTAAAAAATAAGTGTGTATGCGCATGACTCTTTGGGTGCATAAAAATGCTAGACAGAGGAAAGTTGCTTTGGGCGCATATCAATAGCTTTGCGCCCAAGCAGAGATCAGTTCGAGCGTCGCAAAATTAACGCTGTGGACTTTGTTTTAAGGGCATTTCCTTACCCAGAATGGGGTCTCGAACCAGTAAAGACGTTACCGAAGGAGGACAACCGCTTGCTGCAGCCTCCTTATCCTTCGTAAACTTTTTGGGAGTCAAAGCAGCCTTGGGAGACATGATTTCACGAGAAAGAGAAAAAGAAAAATGCTTGGAAATTTCTAAAAAGAGAAGAGAATGAATTTTCTCTCTCCTCGTGCCTATTTATAGGCAAAATAGGGTACTGTACGCCCACAGGGCTATGTGTCCACAGGGCTATACACCCACACAAGATCCAATATTTGCGTATTATGTGCCCACATTTTGCTGAAGTGGGCTACGCATAGACATAACATAGAGAGTGGACCTCTTCAAATTCTGTTCCAACGAACCTGGCGATTCAGATTTTTTTCTCAACAGCCATATTTGACAGCCTGGCAATATTTATGCTCCCAAGGAAATGATCTGTCATGCGCCCATAGAGCTATTGAAGACAGTCTTCCATGCTTCTTTTAAAGTATTCCGAACTCGTTCGAGTATCAAAAACTTTGAAGGGGGTCTTGTAGAAGCATGAAAATACAGGACTATTTGCCTACATGAAGAAGATGTTATATGCCCACATGATAAATGGGCTATGCGCCCACAGCATTTTCTCCATACAGTAAATCATGCGCCCAAGTGTGGTCGCATAGTTTGCTCCCAGCACTATGTGCCAAAGGCTGAAACGACCGTACGACCCGGTCAACATCCACGATCAATCATGGACAAGGGCATACGGCCACGTCAGTCTCCACGAGCAGTCATGCATCGAAGCATGCGGCAACGATCTATCCACGATCATGCAGTCTTTATAGGCCTACACCCTATGCGCACAAAGGGACACTATGCGCCAATAGTGAAATCAGTGTATTTTCTACCTGTGTGCGCATAGCAGTCGTTTCAGTAACGACTATAAATAGAGGACATATGCCTCTTCAATAAAACAGAGAACATAGAGCATTTTAGAGCCAAATTGCTGCCCTTCTTGCCAGTGAGCTGAGAGTTAGCAATTTTCTTTGGTTTTCTACCACTTTGGTAAATCGAAGTGTCAACGGAGTAAAGAAGCAATTACCGCTCGATCTCCATCGTCCCATGTCCCAGAATTCTTTTTGTACTCGAAAATGCTCAGCACATGATCTCTCAGATGTACTTGATTTGTAGTGCTTTGCACTAATAAAAAAATACAGTGATTCTTGTCTTTTTTGTAAGTGTCTACAAGGACGCCTTATTATTCTGCGTACATTATTCCAGCACGTTTGGCACAGCACAGATGAGCAGCAAGAAATAGACTTTGAGTAGAGTAGTTATTTGGCATTGATTTGATTGTCTCTGCCAAGAGAAATAGACTTTCTACTTAGAAGCATTCTCGCATTGATTGGCACAGAAGCACAATCAGATGCATTTTCCACCGAGTCCAGGACTGAGGAAGGATAAGAAGAGGCCATGGGGCGCTTTCTTTTATTCTGCGTAGGAGCAGTGATATGTAACTTCTCCACCAAGTTTAGAACTGGGAAGGAGTGAGGGTTGGCCACAGGGCATTTTTGTTTCTTCTGCGCCAGGGCAGTGGTTGGTGCACTCTCCACTAGTTTCAGTAGAGTCACCATTTTGTTTGCAAAAAATAAAAGTTTTCACATCTGGATAGTTTCATCTGAGAGGTTGGGTGCTAAGATCGGTGATCATCCTCTTCAGAGAATTAACTCTCTCCGTTATGGAGTCAAGCCCCCTTTGCCTAGCCAAGTCTCTCCCAGACTCCGGGTCAAAAGGTTGCAGTAAATTCACTTGGCATTCAATTTCTGCACCCTGAACTTGGACGAATTCATCTCGTTGCCTCCTCAGATTATCTAGTCTTGGCTGTTGTGATCGCCTCGCGAAGCTTGGCCATCTCAGCTTCCACCTCTTGAAGACGAGTTTGGTATTTAGCTGCCTCTTTCTCTTTCTCTGCGGCTTCAGTCATATAGAGCTCAACGGAAGTAGAAGCTTCAATGATGTTAGCCTCAAGCTCTCCAGATCGTGCTGATAAAGCGACTACTAATCTTCTAAGGCTGCTTGTGGTGCTTCAGACTTATGAGCCATTGCTTCGCACTCTGCATCCACGAGTCTCTGAATGTTGCCTCTTATTACATCATGGTAGGATTTGATAGGCTCCTCGAGCGCATCCAAGATGTGTTCCAAGAAGTTGACTCTTTTAAGATCGCCAATATTACGAATGGCTTCAATGACGAAAGAGGTAGTTCTTCTTACTGACTCGTAAGGGTGGCCTTTCTCCAAGACCATCTGAACAAGAGTTCTCAAAGAGGTAAAGTAAGCACTTGTATAAGTCTCGATGATGCTATTTGTAATTGTTGATACGCCAGGAGTCAACACTTCAGCCCGAATCCCTCCTTCTTCAGAAGTTAGAAGAATCACGGATTGTGCACCAGGAGATTTCGGTGCAGGTATCCTCGAAGAACTTTCTTCTACATTATAAGTCCTCAGCTGAGTCACCATTTTCTTTGCAAAAAACAAAAGTTTTTGATTACAAACTGAGAAAAGTGTATACAAGAGTACAAGTTCATTTCTGAGGAAGTACAACTGTAGGAATCTGATCAGAAGACGATCACTTTATCACTTGGATGATGCGATGTCGAAGAAGAAAGCTTTTGGAGTGTTGCAGCAAGTGCTCAGGAGATTATGATCATTAGTTAACGCCCTAGTCCCAAAATACTTAGGACCGTGTACGTAGACATGCCAGCTGCACATATACGAAAATACTCCAATATATGGAATCCTCGTATACGTATATAAGCTGTAAATAAAAAATAATCACATCCCAGAATACAATCATCTAATCTCATCACAGCTCAACACAAAAAACAATAGAGTCCAAAATAAATAAGTGTATCAAGAGATAGTCGGGTGGACATACCCATTCCAAACAGCTATGAAAAATAGTCTCAAATGATCGGAGTCCAACCTCCGCAAAATAGAAAGAAAAGAGATATAAAAATGTCCACTAAATGTCTCATTGAATAAATAAACTCGAAATCAACATGAGATGCCTTGTCATCAATATATAAAGGATCCAGTACCGTGCCGTATTCCTGCGGGAAATCTTCTAATCCTGAAGAGATAACCAGGTCCTCAGAGGGACGTAACAAGTTATAAGAAACACCATGCCATACGAACTGTGATATATAATTGAAAAAAAAGGAATGTATGCAATAGGGTACCTACCAGTTCTACAGTGATAATACAGTTAAGAATAAACCTTCAATGCTTGGGCACTCTGGCTGCAGAAAACTCAGGTATGGTCCCACCAGGATACCAAGGACTTAAAATCATAACATTCATCCAAAGTCAGAGGCCAGCAGGATCAGGAATAGAAAAGTGCATACGTGGCCCATACGTTAAGGAGCTGTTCTCTCCATCCAATGCCTAGTTGGGTCACATCCATGACTCATAGGAACCTCTAGTAACTGCCAAGTCTACTAGCATGCAATTCTATTGGCAGTTACTCCTAACCGTGACACACCTCATACGTATCGGTAGCCAGCCGACTACGCGAGTACGTATCCTATATGTGACTCACAACTCATGATGATCATGTGTCAAGGCCGTATGAGGTATACCAATACCTTATTATAACTGGGTGGTCACAGGCTAAGTCAATGCAAGAGAATATACCAAAAGCAGTAAAACGACCGATAGAGTCGCTTGCACCCAAGTGTGACTTGGATGCACAGTGATATAATACTAACAATAGATAAGTAATACTGAATATAAATAACTAAAAATAAGAATAATTAAATCACATAGTAAGGTGGCAAGGTATCTTGCCTGACAGTATGGGAATAACAACTCCAAGAAATCAACCATGTCAGCAATAAATCTCAATATCCATAAACGACTGCGGATACTGAAACAAACATTAAGAACATTCTCGGTGTAAAAGATATATCTAGAAAATGCCTGTCCAGGTATAATTTTGGAACAGGGGAAAAATCATAATTTTGTGTCAAAACGATGTCCGTCGTTGGACCCATTTTTTACTGAAATACGTGCCAATGTCTATGGTCTCTAAAGTTGTCAAACTACAGGTCTACGGGTACTGTTTGAGAAGACGAATATAACCGTATGTCCAAAGTTGGATTCCGATGGGTCGTGCACAATTTTGCCTGTTGGATCGGGTCGCAGGCCCGCCAAATTAGGCGTTTTGGTCGACCTTCTTAGAATCGGACCAAACTTGGCAAATAGTACTAGAATTTTGATGCAGTCCTGTTAGTGCAATTTTGTCTAGATATGATAATTGTACACGAAGTTAGGGCCAAGTTTACAAAAGGTCGATACGGGGGTATCTCAACGGATACGCAATGATTTTGTCACGCACACGCAATGAAATCGAGTTTCGTCAGTTCCCAAACGTCGGGAACATCCATATGCACCTTTCGATGCATATAGTACATGACCACATCGCCCGATTTGTCGGGGTGTATGTCGTATCGGAATGTTTTTCATAAATTTTTTTGTTTCTAATACAGTTTTTTTCCTTCAACTTTAACAATACATAATTTTTAGTATAATAATCGAAACATAGATCTAACAGGTGCATTGTAATCTCGTTTATATTGTGTTTGACTGTTTAAAATTAGTTTCTATAAAACCTTAATATACAGATCAAAATTTGGCTTCCAAGTTTAGGATTTGGACAACCCTTATGCTCCGTTTTTCGAGCAATAAGCGCTTGACTTTGCATCGATCTCATGGTCAATCTATGGTGTTATGTCGAAATCCTTCTAAAGGGTCTCAAAGAGGGTTATGAGGGCTGCTAATAGGAACTTGCGGATTCGAAAACGATTAACTGAATGGGGAGAAAGCATTAGATGAATATCAGTACTTGACTGCACTTCGAATAAAGTGCTCGTCTGACCTGACGACTTTTTTGGCGGCTGCAGGCAACTCCGGCGACGACAATGTCTCGTGGTGGTTGTAGGGGCTTCATGGTCACGCACGAGGGTTTAGGTGATGGTTTCGGAAGGAGAAGGGTGGCAAAATTCATATGTTGGTAAAGGAATCCTTCGTTAGACTACCGCCTATATACTAGGGTTGATAACCTATTTTTGATCGAATTTACCATTTGAAATTCAACTCAGATTTATGAGGATGGGATCTAATATGAATAGGAGTTGATCTCATCAATTTCGATTCAGGATCGAATTCAAATCCCCAACCGAAAAGGGAATAAATCTCTTTGATTTGTTTTCGGGTTGGAATAGAGGGGGTTGGGGGTTTTAAGTCACTGTTCACATGAACAGTGACTGGAATGGGTTTTTTTTTACTTCTTTGTATACATATATATTTACATACATACCTACACTCTTATATATCTATATATACATATATGTTAAGCACATTAATTCACTTTAACTTGAACTTGTATAGGCACACACATATATAGTTTCATATATATACATTTTCATATATATATATATATATATATATATTATTTTTTTGGAAGCAACTATTTTATTCAATAAGGCCGAAAGGCTGAACCTTTACAAGTATACCATAAGGCGCAAAATGAAGAAGCCTATACATATATACTGACAAAAGAAGAGACAAACATAAACAAAATGGCTAAGCCGAGGAAAGGTGAGTGTTCCAGAAGATGGTGGCCATACCTACAGAGGGGTCTCCGTTTGTGGCATTGGCGAATGGTCTCCCAAATTAGTTGGTCAGCACTGTACGGATGACCTTCGTATCTCGCCTTGTTCCAGTTTTTTCAGATAACCCACGTGGCAGCCGCAGCAACGATCTGGTGGCCATGGGATGCTGAAGCCCAGGTGTCCATGAGATGATAGAAGTTTTTGCCTCTATGAGGTAATCTACAACGCTGGAAAAGAGCTCTCCAGACCTTGACCGGTAGGTCCCCCTGACTGAGAATGTGGTTGGCTATTTTCGATTGTCGATCCAAGCAGCATGTGCACGCAGAGGCGATGCTGAACCCGATTGCATTGAGCTTATCATCAGTGGGGAGGATGTTACGAAGGGCTCTCCAGATGAGAAAAGACCACTTCTTGGGGATACATGTCTGCCAGAACAAGGCAATGGTAGGAGACGGGGCCACGTTGCCCAGGATGACATTTTTGGCCGACTTAACCGAGAAGGTACCAGCACCGTCGGGCGACCACACGAGTTTATCTGCATCCGGATCGATCCTCAAGCTGCTATGACGAATGTAGTCGGTCGCTTCGGGCCTAGCCCAAGCCCTGAATTTAATCCAATTCCAAGAGTTATTAGGAGGGTCACATAGGTCCTTGATAGTGCTGTTTCTCGGAGCCGTCGGGGTGGATGTAAGGAAGAAGTCTCCTATCCAGCGCTCCAAGAATACAGATGCTTCCTCGATGCCCACCTTAAGGTAAATTGTCGGTTCGACTAGGGTCCGATCGTGGAGTATGCGGTGCCAGGCCATGGATGATCTGCTGTTAGCAATGGCCGTAGATGGGTGGATATGCTTGAATTATCTAGCCTTTATGAGCCTGGACGATAAGTTCTTACTAGTGCATAGCGTCCACCATAATTTCATCGAGATAGCGTTGACAATGTGTGAAAGTTTGAAAAAAACCAAACCCCCTCGCCAGTAGGGCGAGCCATGGTGTCCCAACTGGCCCAATGGTGCTTCTCGTGGCCGCTGCTGTGGCCCAGAGGAAATTGCTGAAGATGCTCTCAATATAGGATAGGACTTTCTTGGATGGGGAATACGCTGCCAGGGTATAGATGGGAATGGAGGTGAGGACGTAATTAATGAGGATAATCTTGCCTCCTGGGGATAGGGTGGCATTGTGCCAACCCTCGAGCTTTTTCATGATACGATTGGTCAAGTTCTCGAAGATCCCGACGTTGGATTTCCCATACACGAGGGGGAATGCAAGGTAGAGGAATGGAGGGTGCTTGATGGGGAATGATGTGGTAGAAGATATGCTAGTCGTTTGCTCTCTCCTGATCTTGTGGTGTGTGTAGATGACACTCTTATCCGGGTTAATCTTCATAGGTCTGGAGAATCGAAGGATGTCGTCAGCAAAGGCCAGATGGATGATGATTGGGCAGTCGCTGGCCGTATAGTAGTGTTGGAAGTTGGAGTTGTTCGTCATTTTATTAAGGTTTCTGCTCAAAGCATCCGTCGTAATGATGAAGATGGTAGAGGATAACGGATCCCCTTGCCTGACCCCGCGGGTGGATTTAAAGAACCCATCCTCTTGGCTATTGATAACCGTGGAGAACTACAAGTTGCTGATCGATCTCCACACCACGTTGGTCCAGGTTTCGGAAAAGCCGAAGGCCCTGAAGACCCAGATCATAAATTGCCAGTCTAGTCTGTCGTAGGCTTTTTCCATGTCTAATTTGATAGCAATGTTGCCCCCTCTAGCTGGAAATTTCATGCATGTGACTAACTCTTGAGCTAGTATGATGTTGTCTTAGATATTTCTCACCAGAACAAAGCCATTCCGCTCCTCCAAGATGATCTTGGGAAGAATGCCAGCCATGCGGGAGGCGATAATCTTAGATATAATCTTGTTGGTAAAGGTACAAAGACTGATAGGGCGAAAGTTGCAAAAAGTCTCAGGGTTGTCTTTTTTTGGGATGAGGATGAGGTTGGTGCTCGATATGGCTCTGGGATAGGTGACTCCTTGGAGGAAGTCGGAGGTCGCATTGTGGATGTCAGTCTTGATGATATTTCAGCAAGTGCGAAAAAAACCCCAGAAAATTCGTCTGGCCCTGGGGCGCTATGCTCGTCGAGGGCCCATACAGCTTCTTTCACTTCTTCCTCAGAGGGAGGCTGTTCAAGCCGGTAATTGTCGGTATCGCTGATAAGTTAGGGAACCTCGTCCAGGAAGGTGTTGTCTTTAATAATTGTCTTCTTGGAAAAAAGTCTGGAGTAGAACTTCGTGGCCTCCTCTTGTATACCCTTTTGGTTGGTGACACTGGTGCCGTTGTCCGTGGCAATCTGATGGAGAGTGAGTTTTTGTCTCCGTCCGTTGACGCAGGCGTAGAAGAAACTGGAGTTGTTGTCCCCCTCACTGTCCCATTTGATCCTGGCTTTCTGTTTCTAAAAGTCGGTTTCAATCATCAGTCTGAATTTGAGGATGGCTTTGGTAAGATTCAGCACTTTTCTGGTATTAGGTGAACAGTCGGCTACGTATGTCGCTTCCGTACGGGTCACATCATCTTCTACCTCGTGAATGGCTTGGAAGATATCCTCGTAAGCTTGCTTGCTCCACGTGGTCAAAGCTTTCTTCGTGGCCTAGAGCTTAATGGCCACGCGATTAATTGGCCTAGAGCTTAATCTGCTGGTGATTCTCACCAGCAGGGGGCATGGTCGGATTCGGTAGCGTTTAGGCGAGAAATCTTGGAGATAGTCCCCGTGTCAAGCTAGTGGGCGTTCGTTAACGCCCTATCAAGGCGAAAGAATTGTCGGTGCTCGCCTTCCTGTATATTGCACCAGGTGAAAGCGTTGCCGGTAGCAGAGGGATGGGGAGGTCGGCCTCCAATCTTCTCTTTTCTGCAAGTGATGGCATTGAAATCTCCGATGCAGAGCCATAGGAGGTTGCGGCTGTGGTGGTTGGTTTCTAGGAGATCGTGCCATAGGTGTCTGCGTTCAGCAATGTCACAACTGCCGTGAACCGCAGGAAGGATGGCACATTTAGGGATAAGAGGATGTTCCATCCAGTAAGACAGGGCTTGACTGGAGTCGTGGATGACATCGATATTGACGGCTTTGGAACAGAGGATCCAGATGTCATGTCTGCCGACAATGGCCTAATGAAATCATGGCTGCAGCTGAATGGATTTGAGTCTCTTGTAAGAGATTTTGGGTTCGAGGATGATCAAGATGTCGATCTTGTGGGTTTTCTTAAGGCTGGTTATTCTCCTCATCGTAGGTTTGTTCTCCAGGCCATAGATATTCTAGGAGAGGATATTCAGCATTAATGGGGCTTTGGGAGGGGTTGGTTGGACCGCTTCGTAGCGGACCTAGTTTCTATGGACGGGGATTTGGCGGTCCCTTTTTTGTCCTCTTTCCGGTTGGTGATGGATGGTTCCTCCATCTTATTGTGGGATGTGCCGAGGGAAGAGTCCTCGTGGCTTTTAGGAGGAATAACCGTTTCTCCTACTGAATCGAGGTCGGGCTGCTCTGGGGAGATGAGGAGGGAGTCGTCGGCGAAGCCGAACTGATCCCCTTTCGCTTGGAGAGGGAAGCCAGCAGCTAGGAACTGAAGACCTCTAAATGCCTCCTCTGGCCCTAGGATGGCTAGAGCATCGATGGAGGTAGAATGCAGATCAGAGGCTATCGGAGGCGCTGGGAATGACGCTTCCGATTCCTCTGGGAGGGACGCTGAGGTCCTCGGAGATCGTTCTGGGGTCCTGGTCGATGTCAGCATAACAGACCGAATCATGGGGTGACTATAGCTTGTGATGCGAGGGCGCTAAATTGATTTGATAGGGAATGGTTAGGTGGGTGGTAGGGGATCACTGCTTTTTCTGCTGAATTACCTCTGCTGGTTTTGCCTTCGTTGGAGTTGAATCTGGTGTGGGAGTTCGGAAGAGGTAGCAGGGGTGATTGGTCAAGACCGTGACGCTGGTTCTTTTTGGGCTTTGGATCGATCCTCTCTGGTTGCTTTCTCAGCTCTGGATGGAGACGGGGGCAGTGCTTCGATAGGTGACCACGTAAATGGTAGTGGGGGCAGAAGATCACGTGGTTGTCGTAGATGATTTGCTGAGTGTGAGTTTGGTTGCCAAGTTCAATGAGATATGGTTAGGAGGGTCCGATGTGAGGTCGAGTTCCACACATATCTTGGCTTAGTGAGCTTTTGTAAGGTTGATGGTTTCATCGGCGGTGGCCACATAAGTTCTGAAGGAATTGGCTATGCGCTTAAGGGCTGCCGGAATGAAGCAAATGAGGGGAAGATTGGATAAGGTGACCCAGGCGGCAACCGTCGCTAAGTCTTCCTTAGTGTTAAAGTATGGTGACCACTAGATAATCTACATCTGGTGGGAGTCTACCCGTCCGGTACCTTTGGACCACACCGTCCTGTGGTCTAGGTCGGAGGATAGATGAAGCAGAATGTGCCTATATATATATATATATATATATTAAAAAATAAAAATAAATAAATATATATAGGTATGGCATTCTGTAATAGAGATGCGCTTGGTCGTGGGCAGTGCCATGTATATGTTCTTCGAGATTACTGGCATATGCACCACGTCATCTAACTACTTTCGGATGATTTGATCGAATAGCGCCAACTGTTGGGTGACGCCAGGCGCTAATTGCTATTTTAGTGCCTTTTTGAATGATTATCTAGCACCAATTGCAATGGTACGAGACAACTGTTTGATCATTATGACATAATCTCCTCGAGCGTCGTGCGCTCGGGATTCGAAAGAATTTTTTCGAATGACGTGTCGTCAGTCATGATGAAAATTATTTTAGCTTCTCGAGGAAGCTTGCCATGTGTCAGCCAGTGCCATCTGATGCCAGCACCAATTGATGTCACGGGCTATCTGCCGTCTGGCGCCATTTGACTATTTGAGTGCTGGCGCCAATTATGAGTTGCGCATAATGATGTTTATACTTTTTGAGCTTCTACAGCTTAGTCCATTCTTGCATCATGCTATTATTTAACCCATGCGGAAAGATTCAAGTTGTAGCGACATATATCCTAATGCATGATGGACAATCACTGTGGGGAACACTCAACCTATATATAGAGATATGTAGGGGATTGTTAGTGTTGTTCCTTAGAAATTAGATATATAGTCCCACATTGCCTAGGCCAAATGGATTGTAGCTCTATATAAAGCTTTGCTTGTGTTGAGAGATCATATGAGGTGTGGCACATGGGTGTCATGTGGGTGCCATGTGGATGCTATGTGGGGGTATTGTTCTAGTGGAAAGAAGGCTAATCCAACAAAAAAGCATTAATGCTTTTTGTCATGCTCATAGGATAATTTTCCTATGGAGCTAAGCCCCGAAGGGGCTTAGCGACTCGGACTCTGGCTCGGGCTTGGGCTCAAGGGCACAAAGTGGCATTTTATTGGCGCACTTTGCACTTAGCACGTCATCATCGGCGCATGGTACCTTGTGCACAGTTGATGTGCTTGTACGCTCGTCTTCTGCGTGAGTCGTATGTGAAGGTTCATGTGCAGCGGCCGCGCAGGTGCATGCACAGGAGCTATGTAAGAGCCGCGGGGCTGCGGCGCAGCTGCACGCTTGCAATGTTGTGCTGCTCACCTGCACGTTTGCGGTGCTACGCTGCGTGCCTGCGCGTTTACGATGCTGTGCTGTACACCTGCACGTTTGTGGTGCTGCACTGCGGGCCTGTGCTTGCGGTACTACACTGTGCTGTGCGGTGCTGCTGCGTTGCTATGCTGCTTCGTAGCTACGTGCAGCTACACGTGTGCTGACGGGCCGAGTGGGCTAAAGGGGCACAAATGGTTAATGATGTGGCTGATTGGAAGATTTAAGCAGTTATAGAAAGATTGTGTTAATTAATCAGGTCCATCTTTTGTGGGATTTGAATTTAATTCATTCAAATCTTTCTATTATTCGCTCATATCTTTTCACAATCAGTTACGGGCAGGATTAGGATTAGGGTTTCGGCCCTTCTCTGTAAATAGTCTCTTCGTGCCTTCATTAAGGACTTACGCTAAAAAAAAGAGACGAAGAGAGTTGTGTCGCCGCTGCCATTAGAGTCCATTAGAGTTCTTCGAGTTTGTGGAAGGAGGTGACAACGGACATTCCAGAAGTTCTTTCGAACTTGCTAGTTCCTGTGAGCAGATCGCAATAGGGCGAATCTTGTTTTGTGCAACGGTGATCTTTATCACCCCAGCAATACTGATCTTAATCAATCCAGCAGAATTATGGTGATTTATTTCGCATGCTAAGTTGCTTTCAATCCAGCAGAATTACGATGATTTATTTTGCCTGCTAAGTTGCTTTTATCAATCCAGCAGAATTACGGTGGTTTATTTCGCCTGCTATGTTACTTTCATCAACTCGTATTCTCGTAGAGATCGAGATTTCCATCTAATGATCTATTTTGGGAATAACAATAACTACAAGAAATATTGAAGTAACTAAACTAGTACTATTATTTATGCATCATCCGAGACATCATCTATCTCTAAGTATGGTTCGGCTATAGCATCAATGCCTCTCTCGTAAGGATCGTAATACATAGGATACAAGTTCTCATATAGTGTTGTCATGTTATTTATCTAGTAAGGAAAAGAACAAAGTACAATAACAATAGTCCTTACACAATTATGACAAGGAAAGAAAAGAACTATGCTACTAGTATGATGACAACATGCGTGCATGACTATAGTAAGATAAGAGAGTATGAACTATACTATCGTGATAATATACATATAAGATACGAATATGAACTATACTAAAGTGACAATCAATAATAAATTAACACTATAGAAAATGTCATGCACCAAAATCATAATACTAGAGAGCAGGGGCAGACATAAAACAGCTACGCGTTGGAGTAGGTAGGATTTCCAACCTAAGTGGACAATACCCCGGAGTGCGACGAGCGCCATTAGTGTATCGGAGAAGTTCGGGGAGTTCATCAATCGTTGTATATTGGAACAATATGGTAAGCAAATATATTATTGGATTTCCAGCTTTGACTTTTACCATATATTATTATTGGTTCTTTTATATATTGACATTTCATATAATTGGACTTCCAATATGTCAAGGCAATTATGATTGGATTTCTATTAAGTATTCAATTGATATAAACTGGACTTTCCATATAAATTGGGCTTCCATATTGACTTCTGATATATGATAACCCTAATTCATGCACGGGTTTATAAAAAGGTTGATGCATGCAAGTTGATGAATAACAATATCAAAGTTACAACTTTTGAGAGAGAAAGAGAGAGAGAAAGGGGATTGAAGCTTATTATGAAGGAGAGATCATTTTGGATAATTTTTTTTGTCATCTCTTGTTCTTTGGAGTCTGTAATCGGGTTTCTTCTTTCAAGTAGTTGTGGCGATCCATTTTGGATTGGTGAGAGGCTTGTAAGGAGTCTGTGTATTTCTTATTCCAATATTGGAGGTTTTCAAGGGTTGGACTTCGATTATCTCGTGACTTTTTCCATTTGGATTTTTCACGTTAAAATCGTTTGTGTCTGCGTTTGGTTTTTCTGTGTGACTTTGACGTTTGGTTTTGTGTGCTTTTCTTCGGTTCTCTCGTAGTTTGTTGGTTTGGGGAACATTTTCGTATTTCGTTCCCAACACGTGGTATCAGAGTTTTATTTTTGGAGGGTGTCGGGGTTGATAGTCTGACACGACCCGCACCCGAAAATCGGGCATAAGTCGTGGGTACGTCCAGCCTACGCTGCAGAATCGACGGTAGAAACCTATCTAAACTCAAAGATAATATTCCATTTCCACGCAAATATGATAATCATCTCCAACACAAATGATATATATCCAGAGATGAGAATAAGGTGATAGCTATATCTCAATCACAACATCTAGATAAAAGAGTTCTAAGTAAAATGCATAAACCACAATCCAGAGTCAAGACATAATCCAGAAAATCCAGAGTATACCAAATTCCCAAAACATAATTATACAACCCAAGTATGTAATTCCGTAGACAAATACGGATCATAATCTATGAAATATAAACTAGGCTATAGCTAAACATCCTCTACTGGAATTACGGCATCAGTAACTGCCTGGTCCTCCAAAAGTCCCAAATCAGTCTCAGGAACATGGACCTCTACCAGCAAAGTGTTGCTACCCTGCACTTCATTGCAGGCTGCACACACAATGAGCAGTACACAAGTGCAACTGCACTCCCTAAAATAAAACACACACACTAAAACCACTACTACCTACTGATACAACCGCAAATTGCATATCAGTGCACTGTACCACACCCTTACTGCCAATTGCATTTTCTGTACACAGATTATGCATATATATTGAGTTTTACACATACTCATGAATATATATATATATATATATATATATATATAAATATATATATATATATAAAATCTAGGATATCATCATGATACCAAATTGGTTTCCTAGATACTTTGGCACATATCCCAATTATATATGTAACATATACAATATATATAACCTATGCCCTAATTATGAATATCATGCATAATGCCTATGATACATATATTACATTGGTACATGTGACATAGTTATGATACAAAAAGCTTCACGACACATGAATACAGTTCTCCATTCCCAAATTCCTACGTAAATGTGACAATAGCTATTAATAAATCATTGAGCTCATTTAGAGACATTTATATACAGGAATTTGTCCAATTGGCCAAGCGTACCACATTGAGTCATGATACAACCTTCGATACCATAATTAGGACAAATGGGCCAAACCTACATGAAAATATGACATAATTTCCTCTTAGGGACTTATATTAAACACTTGGTGGTCATAAATACATAGCTACCCCAAAATTACCATTCTAAACTCTAGATCTACTAGGAATGAGTCCTCTAACACCTAATTCACCACCTAGAAGATTAGATCTAGCCATTAGAGTACTCCTACTAGTTTATATGGAAGTTAGCCATTAAAAGGAGAGGAAAGAGATCCATACCTATGTAGAATTGCTACTCCTCAAGGACCCACAAATTTGGAGGAGGAAGAAGAAGTGGCTCATAAATTCTTGCTAGAGCTCCCCACTAGGCCTCTTTGAGATCCCAATTCCTTAGCACTCCATGGAAGACGAGTTGAGAAGAATTTGGAAGAGTGGAGAAGACTGTGGAGAATAAAAAAAAATGGAGTGAGCTCCTCCCTACCTGGCCGGCCATGGCTTGGCTTGGGTTGGGCCTAATTGATGATTAATTAGATTCTAATTAACTCCATGCTATTGAATTAATAAAAAGCCTCAACGACAAATAGGTGAGTTGGACTCAAAATTAATCCATGCACCTAATCTAGCTATGACCAAATTCCAATCTAAAATATAAATTCCGAGTCCATGAATTAAAATAAATAATATGATAATAGCACACTAATAGAAAAAAAATTTAAATTGGTCAAAAATAACCCTATACAAAAATGTGGTGGTGAACTCTTCCTCCTTAAAAATTTCATCGTCAAAATTTAAGAATAATACAATCACGAGAAAAAAAAACAAAATTTACCTCATGGCTCAAAAATATATGGATATCGCTCACGCATCTCGTCCTCTCTCTCTCCGGTGGACACTCCAGGAGAGTGATGCCTGCACGCGATGCGAACCAAAGGAATCGTCTGGTTACGCAGTATCTTCTCCCTGCGATCCAGAATCTCTACGGGCTATTCTGGATAACTGAGACTCGGCCAACCTCGATCTCCGAGTGGTCCAATATATGGCTCGGATCTGCCAAGTATCGTCTCATCTGCGACACGTGAAACACGTTGTGCACGCCCACTAAGTTAGGCGGTAAGTCCAGTCGATAAGCTATAGCATCGACCCTCTCGAAGATGCTGAAAGGTCCGATGAATCCGGGGCTGAACTTCCTATCTCATCCAAAACGGATAGTGCCACGTGTCAAAAAAATCCTGAAAAACACTAAATTTCCAACCTAGCACAAACAAGATTCAACAAGCAAATTTAAGACAAAATTCTAATCTAAGCATCACAAACAAACAAAATACCTACTACCTCAAACTGCAATGGCCTGCGATAGCTTTCGGCCCAGTGTCTCTGCCTGTCCTAAGCCATGCGAAACATCTCCCTGATCTGCTTCACCTTCTCCGCAGCATCCACAATCATCTTCGGCCCCAATAAGGCTCTCTCATCCACGTCATCGCAAGATAACAGGATGCGACACCTTCGCCCATACAATGCCTCAAAAGGAGACATATCTATACTGGTCTGATAGCTGTTGTTGTAAGTGAACTCTACCAAGTAAAGATGATCCACCCTCGAGCCGTCGAAGTCTAATTCACAAGTCTAAAACATATCCTCATGCATCTGAATAGTCTTTTTCGACTATCCATCCGTCTGAGGGTGATAGGCGGTACTGAACTTGAGCTGAGTGCCTAAGCTAGTCTGCAAACTCCTCCAAAAATAAGAAGTAAATCTATTGTCCTGATCAAAAACTATGCTCACAAAAATCTCGTACAACTAGAAAATCTGCCGTACATACAATTATGTTAGTTTTTTAGTAGATAAACCCACCTTGAATGGAATAAAGTGGGCTAATTTGGTCAACCTGTCAATGATGACCCAAATTGTATTCTTCCCACCAGGAGTACGGAGAAGACCGAAAACAAAGTCCATGGTGATATGCTCCCACTTCTACTCTGGGATAAACAACGACGGAAGAAAAATACCGGGCCTCTGCCTTTCAAGCTTGACCTACTGCACACTAAACATCTGGAACAGAAATGTTTCACCTCGCGCTTCATTCCATACTACCATACATGATCTCTAAAAATCATTATACATCTTGGTAGACCCATGATGTATAGAATACTAAGAGCGAACTCCTGTATGACCTCCTCTCGTAGATCTTCATTCTGCACACAAACCCTATTCCTGTGCCTCAAAGAACCATCCCCGGCAATCGAAAAATCCTTAAGCAATCCATCCCGTACCCGAGCCTTGATACTCCTCAAGCTCACATCCTGATACTGAGCATCTCTGATCCGATTCGTCCAATCTGACTAAATTTGCAGACCCATCATCTACATCTCTAGCCCTGGAATCACAATCTCGATGCCCAAGCTCTCTAAATCCTCCAACATATGCTGATCCATCGTCAAATACATAGCCACTATATATTGTCCCAGTCTATCCGCAACCACATTGGCCTTTCCTGGATGGTATTGTAAGGCAATATCAAAATCCTTCATCAGCTCTAATCATCTGTGATGCCTCATATTCATGTCTTTCTAGGTGAAAACATACTTCATACTCTTGTTATCAATAAATATTTCCACCCTCTCCCCGTACAGATAATGCTTCCACAACTTCAAAGTAGAAATCACTGCCGCCAGATCCAGATCATAAGTGAGATAGTACTTCTCATATGGCCATAAATGCCTCAAAATATACGCTACAACCTTCTTATTATGCTCTAACACACATCCCAGACCTTTCCCTGAAGCATCGATGTATATAGGAAATCCTCTATTACCCGATGGTAGCATCAAAACCAGAGGTATGGTTAGCCTCTTCTTAAACTCATCAAAGGTAGTCTGGCATCCTCGGACCAAACAAACTTAGTATCCTTCCTGGTGAGTCTCGTCATCGGCTCTACAATTCGGGAGAAGTCTTTTACAAACTTTGTGTAATACTCGACCAATCCAAGGAAACTCCTGATCTCTACAACGAAGCTCGGAGTAGTCCAAGACTCTACTATAGCTATCTTCTTCGGCCACGGATATACCGTCTTCCATCACAACATGGCTAAGAAACTCTACCATATCCAGGAAAAACCATATTTTGAGTGTTTCCTGTAAAATCTCTCCTTTATGTGAGCCTCGAGCACGATCCTCAGATGCTCATCGTGCTCCTCTGGGGTCTTCGATTAGATATGAAGATCGTCAATGAACACCACCACGAACTGATCAAGGTATTTGTGGAACACCTTGTTCATCAAGTTCATGAAGACTACGGGGGCGTCAGTCAACCCAAACGACATAACCAAGAACTTATACTGGCTATATCTCGTCCGAAAAGCAGTCTTCAGAATATTCTCCTTCTTCACTTTCACCAGATGATAGCCAGACATGAAATCTATCTTCAAGAACACCCTGGTGTCGCTCAACTGATTAAACAAATCATCGATTCTCGGCATCGGGTATTTGTTCTTGATGGTGATGTTGTTCAAAGCTCTATAGTCAATGCACATACACACTGACCCGTTCTTCGGCACAAATAATACTTGAGCACCTTGGGGTGGCAAACTCGATCGAATGAAACCCTTCTCAAACAACTCATCTATCTGCTTCTTTAGCTCTACTGCCTCATTATTATTGACCATGTATATGTGCCATGCTACTGGCTCAGTACCAGGTACAATATTAATAGAGAACTCAACATCCCTATTCGGCGGTAGTCTAGACAACTCCTTAGGAAATACATCGCAGAACTCCGCTATGATAGGATGAAGTATCTCCTTCTACTCTACCAAAGCTCCACAAATAGCTCTACTATTCTGCTCTACAGTTCCCCTAGCAAACTGAAATACAAACTCTTTAGGAGGACTAAATACAATGCATCCACGACGACAATCAATATTGGCATGCTGCATACTCAACCAATCCACTCCGAGGACTATATCGAAGCTTGGAAGTGACATTACGAGTAAGATGACGCACAAATCCCTGCCTCCTAAGGTTATGCGCCGCACGACATAAATATCCTTGACTAGGATAATGCCTCTGCTAGTCAAAATCTTACAACTACTATCCAAATGCTCAGATATAATGCTATCCTTGAATAAAAAAACCTACATATATGAAACTATGAGTAGCTCCAGAATCAAATAAAGTAATAGCTGAAAATGAGTCAATAAGTACAGAATCTGGTATCACATCAGAAGGTGCTTTGGTCTTCTCGACCGTCATAGCAAAGGCCTTGCCCCTCTGTTGGTGCTGGGCAAAGCACTGTTGTAGAGTAGGTAGTGGTCCTCTATGTGGCTGTGCTATAATAGGCGTCGTTGGTGCTCTTGGGACTGGAGCTATCTCCAAAGCTAGACGAGCAAGTACCGAAGGACATTTCCTAACCTGGTGCGTAGAAGATCTACAAAACAAGCATATATCGAGCCTCTTTCTGTATACACCCAAGAGTGCCTGGTCTTCCTACAGTAGGCACAAGTAGGAGCTGGTCGAATCTGCCTTTGAGGCTGATGCTGAACCACTGCTTGGGCTGGTGGCTGGAAAGTCTTTTGCTGGAAGTAGGGACGCTTGCCATTGCCTGACTGCTGATATCCATGATAGATTTCTGATCCCGCTTGGGCCTGAAACCTAAGTCCTCCTAGGTCACCTGAGCCACTTCCAGTAAATTAGCAAAAGTCGCATCCCGGCTCGTAGTGACATGCACTCGGATCTCCTTGGCCAAACCCCTCATGAATCAGCGGGCTCGATCCACAAGATATCTCATCATATACTCCGTAAAGCGGCTCAATCTACTAAACTTTACAGCATACTCATACACAAAAAGACCACCCTACACTGATTCTGGAACTGACTCTCGAGAATCCCTCGAGCCACCTCAGAGTAGAACTTCTTCTTGAAGAGATCTTTGAACATCTCCTATGTCAGTCTAGGTGCTGCTAAGTTGGGCTCACTCTGGAACAAAGTGAGTGCAACATCAAATAGCTGTTGGCCCAATACCTCTATCTTTAGGTTCTCTAGAATCTGAGCTTCCTTCAAGATCATCTCCATGTCCTCAAGACACTTATCCGCCTAAAGGATACCCTCTGTACCTTTGAACTCTCGGGTACACATCTTCTTGAAATAAAAAATGGTACCCTACTTCTGCTGTTGAGCGGGTTACTGCATAGTAACCCTCTCTAAGGTCTCCAGTGTTACCTGATGGACACTCTCTATGCCCTCCCTCATCAGCTCAGTTTAGGCTCTGTGTGCCTCAACCTGAATCCTCTGAGTATCCACCATACCCTGGATAAGAGCAAACAACTATGCCTCATCAGCGGGCATGCCTACAGGAAAAGGAAATGGTGGTGGAGGAGGTAGACCCTCTGAGACAGTTGGAACAGTCTTCTAGGCTGAAAAAGTCCCCTGTGTAGGTACAGTCTCTTAAATTAGTATAATCTCCTGAACTGGTACAGTCTTCTGAATTGGTACAGTCTCCATGGTGGAGGTGGAGGAACAACATCCGTCACTCCTCGAGGAGCCGGTCGAGAAGTCGTCGACCTCTAAGAGGCGAAAGCTGCTGCAACTACTCCCAAACCATGATCCCTAGTCACTAGTGCCATCCTGAGGATAAATCGATACAAGAAGAAATCAATATTGCACAAGATAAGATATCAAGGATAGAAATTAAGAAAAATAGCAATCATTTCAAGAATGGAGTTAAAGATAGCATATTCAATTCAGGACAAAAATTCTAGTTGTGATTGATTATTTTCTAAATCTCTTACTAATCCATGTCCTATTGCAGGCTCATAATAGTACCACTAAACCTAAATACTACTACCATATCGCACTAATTGCGAAGCTGGACCGGCATGGGCCACAATAAAAACGTGTCACAACCCGCACCCGAAAATCGGGCATGCGTCGTAGGTACGTCCAGTCTACGCCGCAACATTAGCAGTAAAAACCTATCTAAACTCAAATATAATATTCCATTCCTCACAAATATGATAATCATTTCCAACAAAAATGATATAGATCTAGAGATGAGAACAAGGTGATATCTAAAACTCAATCACAACATCTAGATAAAAGAGTTCTAAGTAAAATGCATAAACCACAACCTAGAGTCAAGACATAATCTAGAAAATCCAGAGAATCACCATATCTCCAAAATATAATTATACAACCCAAGTATGTAATTTTGGAGACAAATTCGGATCAGAATCTATAAAATGTAAACTAGGCTATAGCTACATCCTCTACTGGAATCACGGCCTCAGCAACTGTCTGGTCCTCCTGAAGGCCCAAATCAGTCTCAGGAACAAGGTTCTCAGTCTGTAAAGTATTATTGCCCTACACTTTAGTGCAGGCTGCACACTCCATGTGCAGTGCACAAGTGCAACTGCACTCCCTACACTCAAACACTCACTATAGAACCCCTACTACCTGCTGATACAACCCAAAAGTGCATATCAGTTCGCTGCACCACACCCTTACTCACTCCTAATTGCATTTTCTGTATATATATATATATATATATATATATATATATATATATATATATATATATATATATATATTTTTTTTTTTTTTTTAATATATATATATATATATATTTTTTTTTTTTTTTTTTTTAATATATATATATATATATATATATATATATATATATATATATATATGTGTATATTGAGTATCACACATACTCACACATATATAGAAATATAGATATTTATCACTCTAATCTAGGATATCATGATACAAAATTGGTTTTTCTAGATACTTAGGCACATAATCCAATGAAATAAATACACCAACCAATTATATATGTAACATATAGAATATATATAACCTATGCCCCGATTATGAATAACATGCACAATGCCTGTGGGTGTTACATGTGACGTAGTTATGATACAAAAAGCTTTACAACACATGAATAAACTTCTTCATTCCTAAATCCCCACGTAAATATGACAATAGCTATTAATAAACCATTGAGCTCATTTAAAGACACATTAAAGGAATTTTTCTAATTTGCCAAGCTTACCACATTGTGTCATGACACAATCTTCGATATCATAATTAGGACAAATGACCAAACCTACACCAAAATATGACATGATTTCCTCTTGGAGACTTGTATCAAACACTTGGTGGTCATGAATTCGTAGCTACCCCTAAATCACCATTCTAAACTCTAGATCTACTAGGAATGAGTCCTCTAACACCTATTTTAACCACCTAGAAGGTTAGATCTAGCCATTAGAGGGGTCTCCTACTAGTTTACTTGGAAATTAGCCATGAAAAGAAGAGAAAAAAGATCAATAACTATGTAGAATTGCTCCTCCTCAAGGACCCACGAATTTGGAGAAGGAGAAAAAATGTGGCTCCCAAATCCTTGCTAGAGTTCCCTAGTAGGCCTCCTTGAGCTCCCAACTCCTTAGCACTACATGGAAGACGAGTTGAAAAGAATTTGGAAGAGTAGAGAAGCTTGTGGAGAATGGGAAAAATGGAGTGAGCTCCTCCCTCTATGGACGGCCATGGCTTGGCTTGGGCCTAATTAATGATTAATTAGGTTCTAATTAGCTCCATGCTATTGAATTAATAAAAGGCCTCAATGACAAATAGGTGAGTTGGGCTCTAAATTAATCTATGCACCTAATCCAGCCATGACCATAGTCTAATCTAAAATATGAATCCCTATTACATGAATTTAAAAAAAATAATATGCTAATGGCACATTAATAGCAAAAAATTTAATTGGTCAAAAATAACCCTATACGGAAATGTGTTGGTGACACAGTTATACTAAGGAGAAGAGATGGACGCGAAGCCGATGCACATGGTAAACCTAAACGGTAATAACTATCACTATTGGAGGAGCAAGATAAAAGACTCGCGATATGTCAAAAAGCTCTATCTGTCAGTATTTGCTTCGGATAGGCCAGTTTATAAATCCGAAATGCACTGGACCTTCGAGCATATACAGGTGTATGGGTACATCAGAAATTTAGTTGATGAGAACGTTTACAATTATGTTGCCAGCATGGAGCATACAAGGATACTTTGGGATAAGATAAAGTGTTTGTATACGAAGAGGACCAGGGTGACCAAGTTGTTCATGATCCGACAAATGATAGATTTATGATACAAAAATGGTACATCTATCATAGATTACTTGAGTGAGTTCTTGGGCATGGTTGACCAGCTATCTTCGATAGGAGTCAAGTTCGACTAAGGTACAACGACTATGGTTGTTATGTATATTGTCAAACTCATGACAGAACGTATGAGTGTCCATTATCGCTTATGCTCAAGAAGGCGTGGTAAGTATGGAGTTTGCCAAGTACGGGGTACTGAATGAAGAGAAGCGGAGGAGATCTTAGGGAACTTCATCCATATTCCACTTAGAGGCAGTCATTTCAGAAAGTTATAAAAGGAGTAAAAGTAGTGGTTCGAGCAGTGGTACAGACAAGAGCAAAGGCAAGTCCAAGGATCGATGCAAGGACTCAAGCGTACTACAATTGTGACAAGAAAGGCCAGACCAAGCAAAATTGTTTCATTTGGAAGAGGGAGAAGAAGGGCGACAAGGGGAAGCAAAGAGAGAACAACAACGACTTCCTTGACACAAAGAAGCATGTTATTATTGTAGGTAATAAGGTACTCATGAACCTCGCCTGCAATGATAATTTTTGACTGGTGGAGTCCGGTGCTTCAGCACACGTATCTCACAACAGGGCACTATTTTCTACTTACACAATGAGAGACTTTGGAGTGTTGAAGATGGGCAACTGTAACAGTAGAAGCATGAAAAATATGGGGTTCATGTGGATCACAATTTGTCGTATATGTACTTTGTGCCAAACAGGTCCGCATAAAGGAGAGCCGTATGACAGATTCAATGCCTTATACGGCCCATCGACAACCAGCTGCAGAAGAAAGATATGCGGCCAAGAGGATCAGTTTGTTTGATAAAGCTGACAAGTTCTGTCAAAACTGACAAAAAATGACAGCTCTGACACTTAGACAAAAAGATAAGACGTGAGACGTCACCAAAATCAGGGTTCATACACTTTCATGCGGCCAGAAGGAGTGTTACCTAAGCCGCATGAACCTTATGCGGCTCAAACATATGCGGCCCCAAAGTCTCCGAACTTCATGCGGCCAAGGGTGACTATGACCCAAGTCACTTGAGCTTTATGCGGCCAAAATACAGAATCTATGCCGCTTAAAAGTCCTTAAGCTATATGCGGGCTAAGGAAGTTTGCGACTTAAGCCGCATGAGTCTCATGCGGCCCCACATGGTCGAAAACTGAGAGACTTATGCGGCTAAAAAAGATTCCTGCAATAGGATACGTGGTAGGCTGACCAAGTCTTAACTACCCAGATTTGCTGCAATAAAATCCCAACAAATCGACAGATGGCGGCCAAAGAGCGGGTTTTTACGTGCTAATTAGTCACGTGGCAACAAGCCATCTATGCGGCTCAACATACATACCACTATAAATAGCAGGGTGCCATACCCCTGTAAAAGGCTGGCAACCTTCGAAAAGCAATTCCTTCAAGAGCTAAGGGCTGCGTCAGATAGTCCAAGGAGTAAGGCAGAGTTGATAACACTTTTCCGAGTATCTACCGTCACGCTCCAGAATCAAAAACTAAACAATTGTACTTAGATTGTTTCCAAGGATTTCTTTCTAGGCTTTTCTATGTATAAGCGAGTTTGTAATCAATTTTAGTGTTTCTGTAATACCTGTCTTTGATTTCTAATAGAAAATATGATGGCGACACTGTTGGAGACGTCCTTCATCTCTAATGAGAAGCTGGTGATGCAATCTGATACGTCCAAGCTCGGTTCTACGCAGCAAATGCTTGTGGTTTGTTTTGACTACAAGCCTTCGAAGAAATGCTCTCTGAAGGGAGTGCCAGCCCGTCTCAGAAGCGAGCCACCCCAAAGAAAACTCGCAGGACGTCGGTGCACAGAACTGTTACCCCCGACCAAGTTCACTAAGAAGCTCCTTCTGTATCCCAAGACGGTGACCAAAGCTCTTCTGCGACTTTGCTTTCGACCGTAGAGGACCCCACTATTCCCAAATCCAGCAGAGGAAAATACCAAGATGCTGAGTTTTTTGGGGCACAAGGGAAATCCATGCAAACAAAGAAGAAGACACATAAAAGAGATGGGCAGTCTATCCATGCGACAGCCAACTCTGGCCGCAGGCAGACAACTCATACGGCAGCCAACTCTAGCCACAGAAAGATGGCCCATGTGGCAGCAAACTCTGCCTGTAGGAAGATGGCCTATGCGACAGCCAGCTCTAGCCGCAAGAAGATAGCCTATGAGGCAGCCAATCCTGGCCTCAGACAGGATGTCTCATACGGCCCTGTCAGAAGCTCTGTGTTCAACCGTCTCTCATGCGGGCCCGACGCCGTACGGCCCATTGAGAATGTATGATGTATCAATCTGGACACTTTTTACTATGCGCCATCTGGTGCTAAGTCAAAGAAGTCTAAGGCAGTACGGGCCCAACAAGCCCAGTCAACTGTCCAAGTTGCTGATTGTCAGCGGGCCCTGCTAACTGTTACACGGGCTCCTGATGAAAAGTTGTACAGAACCACCCGCATCCTGTTCCCCAGGGCTAACGAATAGGGTAGGTCTTTAAAGTCTCCCTCCAACGATCCAGAGCAAGTACTTTTACTAGCCTCGAATCAGGGAGCAAATATGATACCTAAGTACCCGTGCGCTCGGGATACCCGAGTCTACAAGTTTGGTGCAAAGGTAGATCAGCTTGCTACCAACTTGCATGAGGTGATTACTCACAAATACAAGGTGGCAGCATTGGCATACAATGAGTCCCTCTCGGGATGTCATTGCACCCAAGTCATTATCAACTGCTGTTGCGACAAGTTGGCAGCACCTGAAGGTCGGCAATCAGTTTTCCAATGACTGCAACAGCCAACACCTGTCTGACAATAACTCAAGAAACAGGTAAAAATTCTGAGAGACGAGGAGTTTCCTTTCGCCTCCTGTAATTCAACTTAAAAGGTTCCTCCTGGCAAGGGAGAAAAGAAGACAGACTCTTCCAGCCCAGCAATCTTGGCTAGTATTGCAAGGAGACCCTCATCTGGAGGTTGCCACCGACAACCACAGGAGGTGTCTATTTAGGCACTCGATCCAAAATGAAGCTTCCAGTACCCGGGGGTGCACCTTCGGCCTCCTTGAGAGTAGATAAAGCTGGAGGTAGCAGTCTCCTCAATATATGCGACAACCCGATGTACCAAGAGCACATACAGGGGTAGAGATCCCCCAGAACTGTGCAACAGACTTGGACTTCCATGAGGACCACCACCCTCACCAAGATGATGCGGCTTCCTATACAGGGGGTAGCACCCCTTCCGAGTCCGAGGAAGATGACATTTCGACATTCCCCGACGATTTCTCTGTACAAGGGTACGACACAAAGAGCACCTCTGCTATGATCCCTTCCACCTCTACCCACGTGGGGACAGTCTTTATGGCTGACGATGATCATGAAGCGCCTTCTGACCGACAACATCTAGAAGCACTTGAAGCCATGCTCCTGTCCTTAGTCAAGTCCGTGGACGAAATTAAAGCCGTCTTGCCAACCCAACAGACAAGGACACCCGGACAAACAAGCTTGCAGAGATTTGGGCACTTGGCTGCGGAGGCGCATACGAGATGGTTGGGCGGCCACGTGGCTTGTAACCGCCGGAGGAGAGTAATGATGGTGCTGACGTTGGCGACGCTTCGTTTTCTAAAAAAGCTGTCAATTGCAGTCTTCGGGGGACGTGCTGCAAACTCTGTCAGACTTCAGCATTTAATGTTCTTTGACAAGTGATGGACTGTTGAGTGGGCGCATCGATCGACGTTCCACTAGGCGCATGGGGCCGTATGCTTGTGAAGCGCTTGGTGCTGAGGGGCGCGTCTATGTGATGCACGGTCTGACCGGCACATCCACTGTGCATGATACGTCTTTTGGTGCGACTGCTACATTCTTCGAGTGCTTTAAATAGCCGTTTTTGACTTGGCTGAATTTGAAGCGTCAGGTTCATCACCATTAAATAAAAATTCATTGCACGGGATTCGGAGAGCTAGCCACTTGGCGCATGGGTTTGATTTGCCCAGCCTATAAATAGTGGCATGGAGAGGGTTTGCTTCTCGTTCTCTCACGTCTTTTCGAAATGAACTTGTTTACTCGAGCACATTCTGTTGATGAGATGCTCCCGAGGGTGAAGATGCGACGCATGATCTTCGTTGATGCACTTAAAGGTGACTGTTACATCCAAAAGTCGGAGTCGAGGGCTTCTGAGGCAGGCAGAAGGTGCCTGTTGCATCCAAAGATCGGGATGCTCGAGCCTCGTCTTCGTTATGCTGGAAGAGCCACAGATCGGAATTGCGGTGCTGCGGCTTTGGAGGCTCTTTCTTCTGTCAGAGTGGGTGTTGCCCATTCTGGTTGTGTTGAAAGCTGCTCCTTTAGCCGCGGTTTTGATTGCGGTCTTCCTTGGTCTTTGGAGGCTCTTTCAAAGCCTCTCCTGGCCACAGGTTAATTTGCGGTGCTCTTCTCTTCCTCGATTTGGGGTGCTCTTCCTCCAGCTAGAGGGTTGATTGCCTCCCTCGTTCTGCTTAATAAATGCTTTATTAGTCGAAGTATTAGATGGCGCATATGCTGACACTTCATGATGCGCCTGGCTGGAAGGGCGGCATATAACTGAGCTGCTGAAGGGCACATAACTGAGCTGCTGAAGGGATGCACATAACCGAGGATGCACATAACTGAGCTGCTGAAAGGATGCGCCCAGCTGAGAGCGCTTGGTGGGATGCTCCTGACTGAGAGCACATGGTGAGATGTGCCTGTTTAAGAGCGCATGGTGACTGCTGCGCCTGGCTGTAGACTTCGGGTGTTTTCTTTTTGTAGAAGTTCTCCCTTGTACAGCCTTTTCTAAATATATAATAGACTTTTATATACAAATAAAAATCTTCTTCCAATGTCTATACTTTTGCTTTGCTGTGTCAAATACTTTGTCTGAGCTCCCTGGCGTATGTAATATTCGGCGCATAGGATTTATGGTCCTGAAATTCCATGCTTCTACAAGACCCCCTTCAAAGTTTTCAAAACTTTTTGCCAAGTTTTGAAATACTTTGAATAAGAAGCGTGGTGGTTGGGGCGCATGACTGTTCGGGCACATGGATACTCCGCACATCAGTGATGGAGCGCATGCTTCTCTCAGTTAATGCAAATGATAATGCCTTGATAACCAAGAAGATTAATGATGATCTTTTTAGATTTATTTGCAGTTATCTCCTCGCAGAACCCGAAGCGGCAGCTGAGGTCACACTTCATCGGTTTACGCGTACGACTGAGCCTATAAATAGGCATGAGATGGGAGAGAGAGAGTTCTTCGTCTCTTGGCTTTCTTCTTTTAGAGTTTTTTGAAAAACCTTAACTTCCTTCTTGCGAGAAATGGCTCGCAAAACTCCTCGCGGCGGTGCTGGCAAGGGACGAGTCAAAGGAAAAGAGCCTGTAGAGGCTGTCGCGGGTGATATCCTCCGTCCGCCTGTCGACGTTCGACCGACGGTGATTGGTGGGTTTCATCCTCCTTTACCATATCTTTCTACACCATTTTTAGAACTCGCATACGCCAATCGCACATGGACTTTGAGTCCTGGTGATGTGCTGAGGTTTTTCCGTCGACGCACATGGGTTAAAACCCTGATGATGCACCGAATCTCTACTGTTGACGCGCATGGGTTTAAACCCAGAGGATGTGCCGAAGCTCCACTGCTGATGTGCATGGGTTTAAACCCTGATGATGCGCCGAAGCTTCACTGCTGACGCGCATGGGTTTAAACCCTGATGATGCGCCAAAGCTTCACTGCTAACGCGCATGGGTCTAGACCCTGATGATGCGCCGAAGCTTCTTTTCAGATATACCTTAGCCTTATGCGCTTTTGATGAAACGTGGCTCAGATTCTTTTTTTTATTTCTAACGTCTCTGAATCTTTGCTTTCTTTTGTTGTCCACTAGTGTCGATGACTGTCCCGCTCTTGAATGAAGTGCTTCTGGACGCTGCCCTCTGTCAGATGGGGGTGGATTAGAATGAGGAGGTGATAAACCCTGTCCAAGCTGCCGTTATGCTGGATCAGCATCCCGAAAGAATGACTCAAATCTGGGAACAACCGTATGGGTTCCTCAAACGGATGATGGAGCATGGGGTTTTGAAATCTGCCACTTCTGATAATGTGACTTTCTTGAAGCCTGATTTCCTGTTCGGGGACCGCCTTACTTCTATTGAAGCAAAGGTGTTGAAGGTTAAGGAAGATTGGTTCTTTACAGCAAGGGGAGTGCATATGACTGTAAGACAACTTGAATGTCAATGGCCTTTGTCGGCTTTCTGTCGTCTTGCTTCCAAGAGGAGGATGTCTTGGGAGCTAACCCCGTCTCAGGGGGAAGCAGTAGCAGGCATCATCAAGATCGACTCTACCTCCGATCAAAGGGATACTTTGGCTGCCGTGCGGTCTGGGCCTTCTTTCATCTGGCGGACTTTACGTCCTGGGAGTATTATAGTGATGTTCCCATCAATACATTTGCTTTCGGCGCTTCGACTTTTGTAAATCGCATGCTATTGATGGAGCGATCGTACCCGAAAAGTGAATTTCGGGTAGAAGGTTGGTGTCATTACGTTGCCAAATGGGACAAGCTGACACTCTGGATTCTGTCGCTGTTTCAAACCAAACTCCGAGAGATGGGGCTGACTGTCGCGATCCGTGCTACTCAGGCAGGTGTTGACATCAACCGACATATGTTCCTCGTGCTTCTGGAGATGTTTAACACCCAGATCGGGACATTCTTTACCCCAGTGGGGGAGCTGGGACTCGCACTTCATGAAATATACGAAGTGTCAAAGCTTCCTTGGGGATCATAGCCTTATGAGGAATATTTTTCGACCAACGAGGAGTTCCAAGTCCTGGGGGACAAAGCCGGGGAGATGATGGTCGTCTTCAAGGAAGTGGCGAGTCATCATTATTATATGCAGAAGAGGGATAAGGGCGGGTCACAGCCTTATGTGACCGCTTGGAGGGATTACGTCTTTAAGCAAGACAAGGAGGATCCCTCTCAGTTTACCACTCCGTCAGCGCTTTCCAGTAGCGTGGTGCTCTCTGAAATGAGCAGGTTAGATGAGAAGAATCCCCGGGAAAACGAGGACCGGTAGTCGGATGAGCGCTCCTATAGCTGTTTCTGGCACCTTACTCATCGGATGTCGTCAAAAGCAGTGTTAGCTGCGTATCTGATGATTTGGCTTCGGGATTATGTCTTCTCGGGCGGGTCAGGTTCCGTGGAGAGGGTGACCCAGAATCTAATCCTGCCAGCTGTGAAGTTGGTTTTTGGCCGATGCCTGGCTCTGCTCCTTGCCATGGTATGCAACCTGCTGCGAGGTTTACGAGAATTTACGGGAAATGTGGTTCATGAACGAGGTAGGAATGACAATTTTCCCCGTGCTGAACTGCCGTTTCATTATCTGATGGGGTGGTTAATTTTACACCATCCCAATGTAATGTGTCCGGGCTCGAAAGAAGACCACAGGGTCGGGGATGCATTCCTCCGTCGTTTCCACCAGAGGAGCTGGTTGTATGCCGGTGTTCCTATTTGTAGGAAAGTTTTATCCCGCCTTCAGGCGTGGGAGATCACAAAAGTTGGTCCTGTCTTTTCGGGTTTTGAGGCCAACGAAGACTTAGTGGATTCGGGTGAAGATGCCACCGCCCTGCCTCCATGGGGATTCAGCTGGTTGCAAAGTATCCGGCCGTCCCATCTGGTGTATCAGAATAGGAACCAGTGTTACCTGGAACCGTATTTGCCGAGCCATTTTGTACGACAATTCGGCTATGCTCAGTTGATGTTGGATAACCCCAGTATTAATCTGGGGTATACTGGAAGTTTGTTGGATGGTGCACGAGCTTGGCATTACTACAATGCCGGATGTACCGGAGCTCTCTTTATGCTGCCCGTCAAGAATCTGCGGCCGCCGATTCTTTTTTCGGCTGCCAAATTTTATTGTGTTATAAATGTTGTATCCCCTGGATATGATAGGAAGACCAGTCTCATTGTCGGCACTGAATTAGCGATGATCGGGAACATATTGGCGAAGGCTCGATCGTACCGTCCGCCAGAGGTGGGTTATTGGGGTGCCCCCGCCGTATCCACAGGGGGTCCGGGAGAGCCTTCGGTCGATCAACCGAAAAGGCGTGCTGATACAGAGGCTGGCTCTTCCACGCCAAAGAGGCAGAAGAAGGCATTGTCACCGACAGTATCTTCGGATTCAGCACCTGCGGAGGTAAGGATGTCCCATATAGTCTGTTTAGGTTCAACATTTCTTGTGACCTATGCTTTCTTTTTTTTTGTAGGAGCCGCTAAAAAGGAGACCCCGTACTCAAAAATCTAGTGGCAGCAGACCAAAAGAGGTGGCGGGCTCATCAGAAGAGCGCGTTCCGTCGATCGTGATGTCTCTCGAGGAGGAGAACCCAGACGCTGTCGTTGTTGTGGAGACTTTAGTATCCTCAGATTATGTAGGAAGGGAAGCTGATGTTGAAACAGTTCCCGGAGAGGTGCAAGCCATCGTGGGGGCCTTGGACGTTGAGGGTCCACCAGACACGGGGCTTCCAGATGAAGAAGTGGAGTAGAGTTCGTCGTCTTCAGATGACGTTCCTCCAGAGATGCGCGAGTCTGTTGCGGGGGCAACAGACGTGATTGAAACAGAGGAGAGGGTTGATTCCCCTCCTTGTCATGATGCGGGGAGGTCGGCTGTAGCGTTGCCGAGCTATACCCCAGGCTCAGCAATGGATGATGAGGTGGCTGCCGACCGGGAGGTAGCGACAGATTTGGTCCCCGTGGAGGGATTCGATGATGAGGGGGAGACTCGTCTGCCGAGCCCGACCCCAGAAGACGTGCCCCGCCAAGAAACGGGAGCTGATCAAGTTAGCTTGCCAGAGGAAGGCTCCGTGCTGGTTACAGATCGCGCCTCGTTGGTGGAGGAGGCAGCTCGGATATTGATAGTCCCTTTGAGACGGAAAAGGGCATAGGCTTGCTGATGCAAGAGCCCTCTATTGCTTCTTCGACTTGGGGGACGATATCGACACCCCACCCAACTCCTTCTGCTCTCTTGGCGTCTGGCGCTGGTAGCGGTATTCAAGTTCCTGGTGTGGGAGGGTCTGCTGAGGTCGACGTTCAAACCTCGCAGATTGATATCGGCGGGTCTTCTTCAGGTCCGCCATCCAGGGCAGCTCCTCCAACTCCTGCCATGACACCGCAAGTGTTGGCGAATACGGAAGAGTACCTGAAATTCAACGTTGATGAAGTATACAAGATGCTGCAGAAGGGTGTATCGACAGTGATGAACGCCAATGGGAGTTTCGCGATGGCAAAATCCATGGCGCTTCCACACATCGGTCTGATACGTCTCTACCATGGCCATGATCATATGGCCGAGATTCTGGAGGCCTCGGTGACTGAGCTGGACCAGCTGCTTCACGAGTTTCAGCGTATCCAGCGAAATGATCTCTCCGCCCTGATAGACGCGAAAAAGGAGAAGCTGATTGCTGAGATTGAGTCCTCTTATCAGGCTACCGTGGGTGTCTGGGAACGCGAGGTGGCTGAAACCGAGGCTGCGGTGGAGAGGCTATCTCAGTCCACACAGGAGAAGGTGGAGTTGCGGGCCGCGTTGGATGCTAGTATAGCGGAGGTTGGTGCCAAGATTCGTCTCCTCGAAGACCAGCGGGCCCAACTCTTATTAGATGCTGAACAAGTCCAGGCTGAACATGTAGCATCTAAGGAGGAGGAAGCAGCTTTCATGCGCCGGGCTCTTACTCTGGCTCAGCAGCGGCAACAGTTGGATGAGAAGCATGAGGACGACACTTCTCCTGAGGCTATAGAAGCGATGCTTCAAGAAGCCGAACGCCGGGTCCTGGCGATCATAGAGACTCGGGCGACAAACTTGAGGCGTCAGATTGAAGAGCTTTCGGCCAACCCCGGGGAGGATTAGGGATTGTAGTCTCTTCTTTTTTTTGTATTTGTAACTCTTGCTAGGGGGGTGTAATCCTTTACTCTTTTTTAGAAATAAAGAATACAAAGTTTTTTTTTGGTGTGTTCATTTTTGGTGTCATGAACTTGATGATTTGTGTGGACCTATTATCTTTTACGCACCTTGGTTTTTTAGGTACAGATAATAAGTTTGAGAGAACCGACACACTTGCTCAGAGGTAATATGGACGTGGCAAATATGGGGTTCAAATGATAGAATCTTCCTTCTTAGAGGTGTTATGGACGTGGTAGGAATGACTCTGGGAGATACGCAGAACTACTCAGAGGTAATATGGACGTGGAAGTTCTGCGATCAATGTACGGCAACGCAGGGGTTGTCTGTACCGGATGTTTACTCAGAGGTAATATGGACGTAGTAAACATGATGGATAGCGTAGTCTTACAGAGTGTAAGATTCTGTTTTGTAGGGTGTAGGGGAACAACTCAGAGGTAATGTGGATATGGTTGTCCTTCTACTAGAGGATGCTACGGAACAGCTGGGTTCCGGAAGCGTACGATTTTGTGGAAGGGAATTGTATGTAAGCCCTGATGATTAGGTCCACAGATCCCCTTGTGGAAGTACATGTCTGAAAGATGTCAAGTGTAGTACTTTTTTAGGAACTTGCTGTTGATGGGCATCATAAACAAGTCCCCATTGGGTTTGGCGAGACGGTAAGCACCGTTTGAGTATACCGTCTCTTTGATGAAAGGTCCCTCCCACTTGGGCTCGAACTTTTCTGGTGTCTTGTGAGTCAACACTATCGGCCTCTTGACTGCCAGAACCAGGTCGCCTACTTGGAAAGTCCTCTGCTTGACCTTCTTGTTGAAAGCCTGTGATATACGGGCTTGGTAGAGTTCGATGCATTGTTGAGCTAGGAGACGCTTTTCGTCAAGTGCCTCCAGTTCTCACAGACGACGACGTTGATTGTCTTTTTCTGTTAGTTGGTTTGTGATTGCTACACGGAGTGAGGGTATCTGGATCTCGAGAGGTAGTACCGCTTCGCTCCCGTAGACCAGGGAGAATGGTGTAGGATGTAGTGGTTCTGATGGTGTATGGATGAAGTCTGCGTGAAGCTGGCACGCATAGCACTTTTTAGCATAGTCGACAGCGTCAGCGGCCATGGTTGGCCAGTAGTAGCCCATGCGTCGCAGTCAGTCCTACAACTTAGGGCCAGGTTGATGGGCCCCGCAGGTTCCAACGTGAGCTTCTCGAAGGGCTTCGGCTGCTTCTTTGTTGGACAGACATCGCAGGAGAAGTCTATCGTAGGAACGTCGGTACAGTATTTTAGTAGCTATATCGTAATAGAATCGAAGGGAGCGCCGCATGACTGAGACGGCTTCTTTCGGGTCCTCTAGGAGAATTCCGTAGACAGCGAAGTCGATGAACGGGAATCTCCAGTCTCGGACATTAACACCAGCACTTGTTGACATGGCATGGGCCATTTGTGAGCATAGGTTGTTTTTAGGACAGACCAAGTCTCGACAAACTACCGTGACGTAGTGTTGAGTCCCGAGGGGTACTGCCAATGAGGCTGCGAGGCCAGCCAGAGTGTCAGCCTCCAGATTTTGTAAACGAGGTACATGTTCGATGAAGAACTTCGTGAAGGTTGAAATGGTGTTCAACGCAACTTCATGGTAAGGAACCAGATTTTTATGGCGAACTACGTATTGCCCTCTGACCTGGTTAACGACGAGTTTTGAGTCGCCGTAGGCTTCCAGATGATCCACCCCCAGCTGTTGCGCCAGCTGGAGTCCCATGATGAGAGCGTTGTACTCGGCAACATTGTTGGAGCACGGCTTCGAAAGGGAGTAGGTGCGCTAGATGACCAGCTGATCAAGGGAGACTAAGACTACCCCCACGCCTTCGATGATTTGGCCTTTGGGGCCTGTTCTTGACGGACCATCGAAAAACATTCGCTAGACGGAGCTTTCTTCGGTGACGTTTGATTCTTGGACCTCATCCGGGATGTCTTTATAGAGTCTGGAAGACTCCGGGATGGGGTGTGCAGCTAAAAAGTCGGCCAGAGCCTGACCCTTGACGGCTTTTTGTGGAACGAACACCATGTTGTATGGTGTTAGCAGGATCACCCACGTAGCTAGCCAGGATTTTAATAACCCTGGCTTCGTCATGAGAACTTTGAGTGGATTGACTCGGGAGATGACATGAATCGTCTGGCCCGAGACATAATGGCGAGTCTTCTGGATGAAAAATACCAAAGCCAAACACTCTTTTTCAACGGGGTTGTACCGGTGTTCGGCCCCGATCAGTGTTCTACTGAGGTAGTAGATAGCTTGCTTATAGCCTGTGTCGCTGTTCTGAGCAAGCAGAGCGCCGAGGGAATGATCCATGGCACGGACGTAGAGGAGAAATGGTTTGCCAGCGACGGGTGCCACCAGGACTGGCGGGCTCGTTAAGTAAGCCTTGATGTCGTCGAAAGCTTTTTGGCATTCCTCTGTCCAGATGTAAGAGACTCCCTTCTTCATAAGCTGGGTGAAGGGTTGACATTTTCCAGAAAGGTTTGCTATAAACCTCCGGATGTATGCCAGACGCCCCTACAGGCCTCGAAGTTCTCGGAGGTTCTTCGGAGGATCCATGTCAAGGATGGCTTTGGTCTTCTCGGGGTCGACATGAATGCCTTTCGCCGTGATAATGAAGCCCAAGAACTTTCCACTATAAACCCCTAGGAAGGATTTAGCGGGGTTCATCTTGAGTTGATGCGCTCGGATGAGATCGAAGACTGTCTTGCGGTCTTGTAGGTGATAACCTTTGAGACGGCTCTTGACTGCGATGTCATCAATGTTGCATTCGACTGTTTTACGAAGATGCTGACGGAAGATTGTTCTCATATCTCGTTGGTATGTCGCACCAGCGTTCTTCAAGCCGAAGGGAATCACTGTGTAGCAGAAAATACCCTTCAGAGTCCTGAATGACGTGTATTTTACGTCATCGGGTAACATCTTGATCTGGTTGTACCCAGAATACCCGTCCATGAATGACATGCGTTCGAAGCCACATGTGTTGTCGATCATCACGTCGGTGATTGGAAGCGGGAACTCGTCCTTCGGACAAGTAGTGTTGAGAACCCTTAAGTCGATACAAACTTATATCTTCCTATTCTTCTTGGTGACAGGGACAACGTTGGCTACCTAATCCGGGTGTTGTTCTTCACGGATGAAGCCGCTGGTCAAGAGTTTGTCTACCTCCTGATCGATAGCGTTCATGATGTCAGGACGAAAGCGTCGCTGTTGTTGTTTGATAGGCTTGGCATTAGGTAAGATATTGAGCCTATACATCGTGATCTGAGGATCAAGTCCTGGCATATCTTCGTAGCTCCAAGCGAAGACATCGATATATTCTTTAGCCAACTGGATTAAAGATTCCCGGTCTTCTCCTTCTAGGCTTTTGCTAATGAAGATGGGTTTGGAAGAAGATCCGTCCCCAAGGTCGATCTGCTCGACCTCGTCTTCGGTAGGGGGTTCGCGTAATTCAAAACGAGACTCCCACTGTTCTCCTAGGCGTTGGGCCCAGAGTTCTTCTTCGAAGAATTCTGGCGTTTGGTCTTCGCCTTCATCTTCTTGCGATTGAGGGTGCATCAATATCATCAGAGATATATTCTCCTAGCTCTTAATCTGTGAGTACTGGGATTGGATCGGGAGAGTCCACCACAGCTTTGATCTTGGGGTCCGAGAGGGCTATGTAGGCCTTCTCCGGCAGCTTAGATGAGACAGATGATCGCGGCGGCTTGTCCTTAAGACGCACCTTCAGAGGTGCCTCAACTACGCGTTCGGTGATAGGTACCTTCCCCTGTAGTTTTGCCACAAGGGGAGCCGATGTTTGAGACAGCTTTCCCTTGAGCAGTATCTTCAAGGGAGCTTCAATCGGTGTTCTACCTGGAGCAGTTGGTGCTTTTCCAGGTAGCTTGATGTTCATGGGAGGCAACGTCTGAGGCAGCTTCCCTTTGAGTCAAATTTTTAGAGGAGCGACAGGAATCATCTCTGGCTCCATGTCGGGCTCTGCTGCTATTTCTGCTTCATCGTCAGCATCATTGGCTTCCTCCTCATCAGGTGATTTGTACAAGTTGGAATCAGTGAAGTAGGCTTCAACCCCTTTGAAAGGGTCAATATCCGCGAACTCCGTCCGGATGATGTCATTGGTGGACACATATTTCATACATTGGTGGAGTGTGGATAGGACCACCATGTACTCATGCAGCCACGGACGACCCAGTAGGAGGTTGTAGTTGATGTCGTCGTCCACGACATAACAAGTCACCTCGGTTCTGAGGTTACCGATATGGCACTTTAGCCATATTTTGTCCAGCGGCTCGCTTATGGAAGAGTTGAAGCCACTAATTGTTGTGTTGGAAGGCACCAATCGGTACATTGGGATCTCCAGTGTTGAGAGAAGCGTCTTCGGGATGATGCTGAGGGAAGACCTCGGATCGATCTGAATCCTCTTCACCTTGACAGAACCTATATAACCTGTATAATACAGCGGCCTGTTGTGTCGGTTGTGCTTGAGCAACATGTCTTGTTGGGTGAAGGTTATATTAGGGATAACCTCATCCACACAATGACAGTGCGCACATGTAGTCGGAGTATCCTCAGGCTGCTTGACCTGAGGACTCAGCATCCTTCAGGGCTTCACAGAGAGCTTCGCGAGTGTCCTTGGAAAGACGAAGAAGCTCAAACAGAGATAGGCGGGCAGGAGTACTGGCAAGTTATGCCAGTATATCGAAGTTGTGGGGCTTGGCAAGCCCCGAAGCATTCTCTTTTTGCAGAGGCCTGTCGAAACGAACCTCTACATGCTTCTGCTTATTGGCTGCTGGGGGCTTAGATGGGCCCTCTTCCTGGGCATCAGGGACGGTACAAGGAAGCACCACCTCGACGGCAGCTTCGTCGGATTGGGCGTTCTGTTGTGAACACGTCTGTACAGGAAGTGCCTCTTCCGCAGAGGAAGAGACCATGCGGCAAGACTTGATCTTTCTGCCTTTGGTTTTAGAGGCAGAGCGTACCTCAGGTTGAGTAACCTCGGAGACAAGATCAGGGTGAACCCATAAGATCTCTCCCAGAGATGTGGTGAGTGGGATGAGTCGACTCACGTTGTCACGAGCAGGTGGTAAGTTAACCACCTCCATTGTCGCCTTAGGGATAGGGACGACGCTGTCTTGTATTGTAGTTGGCGGCAAGGTGCCGAACTGGAGTGACACCATATTGGCCGAAACCGTCTTCTCCTCGTAGTCGACGGAGATAACATCCGCATTGATCATGCGCTGGATGTAATTTTTGAGGATGTAGCAGTCCTTGGTTAGGTGTCCAACAAACCAATGGTAGTGATAGTACCTCGAATTGTCCACTTTCTAAACCTCGTCGGGACGCTTTGGGTCCGGCAATTTGATCTTCTCACCCTGCTTCAGTATCTCGAAGAGTTGCAGGATGTCTTCATCATTGAAGGAATAAACCTCCTTTGGCCTTGGTGCAAGTGGAGGCTTCTGAGTAGGCGCTGATGCACCTTTTGAGGCATTAACAGTCAACGCTTGTTTCCCCTTTGTCTCTCGTCCGGGGTTATTGGCTGTAGGCCGTTTCCCCTTGTCCTCAAAGGCAGGGAAACTAACTCGCAGAAGGCGAGCATTGGATGCCTTCTTTTCTGCTGCTTCTGCTTCAAAGATCAAGGAACTCCAGTTGGGAGGAGGAGTAGAGTTGAGCCAGAGCTTGACTGCATGCAGCATGTTCATGCTGCAGAAGGAGAGGAGTGCATATTCTAGCATGCCCGGGGGCAGTCTGAAGCAGGCCTGTCGGAAGCGTTCGATGAATACCCGAACTGTTTCCTTCTCCTTCTGGCGTATCTCTATGAGGGATGCCATTGTCACGTCCTTCCCGCCGTCATAGAAACGGTCAAGGAAAAGGTGCATCAAGTCGTCGAAGGAAGATATGGAATTGTCGGGGAGGCTGCAGTACCAGTCGTACGCCACTCCTTTCAATGCCCCGATAAATATGCTGGTGAGCAGCACGTCCTCCTTCGGGAGATATCCCGTTTGGGACTGGAAGTACGTCAGATAATGACGCGGAGAGTCCTTCCCGTCGTATGGCGACAATGTTTGTGGTTTATATTTAGGAGGATAAACCACTTTATTCTATTCGAGGGAATAAGGTTGGGGGATGCCCATCTTTTGGCGCTCCTCTTGTCTATTTTTGGACTCAAAGCGCTCATGCAAGTCCCTGATCATCTCCACCACATCTTCCGTGGAGCTGGGAGTCGAGGAAGGTGGTACCGCCTGGAGTTGAGCATTTGATGGCTCCGACGTCCGAGGTGCTTCGCGGCGATCCGTATCGAAGGATACCCGTTGAAGGGGTACACTTGATTCTCCATTGGCCCCTGGGTCAGGACCGGTAGAAGGTGCCCTGGCCAAAGCTGACCGTATCTCAAACACTGCTTGAGTCAGTGTTTGCATGGAGGTAGAAAGGGTTTTGAGTCCTTCCTCCAGGGTTTCCATGCGCTGGATGAGGTCTGCTGGTGGCGCATCTGACTCGGTGTCACCCCCAGTCATGTAGACTGTCATGACACGGCTGGAGTCGGATGGCTCGGTTGAGACTTCACTTTCGGCCTCACTCTCCTGTAAAGGAGTTGTTGCTCCCGAAGCTTTGTCTTGGCTACCCCAGCTATGTTCTAGAGGACTTCTTCGTCTTCGAGACTCAGATCTGCAAGGGCTAGACTACCCCAACTATGTTTTGAAGGACACCCTTGTCTTTGGGAGAAGTATCCGTAAGGGCCTGATTACCCCCAGTCCTGTCTTGAAAGACTTCTTTGTCTTCGAGATGCAGATCCACAGGGGCTAGACGACCCCCAGCTACGTCCGGGAGGCTGACTTCGCCTCGAGGATGAAGATCCACCCCAGCTGTGTTTTGGAGGACACCTTCGTGTTCGGAAGGAGGATCAACAAGGGCTTGACTACCCCCAGCTTCCTCCAAGATCTTCTTCCTCCCCCGAGTGCCTTCGAACAGTCCGGAGGACGAGACACTTGTCTTGGTTTTTCTCGGCTGGCTCTTGGACGAGGAATTGCCAGTCGCCTTTCGGACTGACGAGGAGTTAGAGATTATATTGCATGAAGCAACCTTTAGTTCTGGCTCCTCTTTTGTTGACACCTTCTTCCCGAGGCGACGTCGGAGGGGTGTCGATGATTGCAGCCGCTGGAACACCGACTGTCTTGGAGGGACTACTGCCTTGCAATAACAATTAATGGTGACTACAGCACAAGTGTGCCCTATGAGGGGCGCATCGTGCTTGTCAGTCGACTCTCCAGACCGGCGTTTGTGAGTGATCATGTTGTGCAGATCATTGGAGGAGAGTGCCACCTTCACACCACCTTCAGACGCATGGCAAGGCTAAGCGTCGGGGTGGTCAAGTGAATGTTGTGCCCCCTGATCCAACAACAAATAGGCGCTCAGATCAGTAGTGGAGGGACAACATTTAAAGTAACTTGAACGAACCTCAGACGCACAACCAGAGGAGGTGCGAGAGTTCAAGACCACAGGGTTTGCCTTGCTCGACTCGGTTGCGGACGCAGCAGGTGCACCAAAATGAGATAAGGACTTTGAAGGTCGATTCGTTTCTAGCGCAGAAGCACCTGAGTCGACCATATACAGCTTACCATCAGCAGTGCGCATGATTGTGAGTGCATGCTTCTGGCTTGCTGCTGGCATAGCACGTTTGGGGCACATGGCCCGTGCTGCCTTGGACATCTTCGTACTAGCCCGCTGTGGTGCGTAGTACTCAGAATCCAAATTCTCTTCGCCACTACAACGAGTGAGTCTGTCAAAGACAGAGACCTTCTGTGGCCCATCGGAGGTGAACGCGGGGCATTAGCTACGCCCCTGCTCCGTCGACGCGTCTTTCTCACCTGAAAGGGAGATGGCTGGGGAATATGGTCAGCCGCACGTTTTCTCGAGAGATGCGTTGCAGCGGTGGGCGCACCTTGGTTGCTGAGGACGTTAGCAGGAAGGGAAGGCTGGATCGGCACATCCTCTTCGGTAGTGGTGCCAGCGGCGTCGACCTTGCGTACCCATACTTGGCGAGTCTTTTTCGGCTTCGGCAGCCGCTTCGAAGGACTCGCACTGCCTTCAGAAATGAACTCCTCATACGCCTGTTGATTGAGGCGTACGACCAGCATCTTATGGGAGGAGCCCACCTTCACGTCGTCGGATTGCGATACAGCTTTCTCGGTGGAGGAGAAAGAGGTCCCCAGCAGAGTTGCCAGCTTGTTTGCCATTAAAATCTTTTGATGTAATTTCAATACAAACAGAATAGTGTTACAATGTAGGACTTAGACGTAGTCCTAGGAGTACACTTTTGTTTAATCTGGGTCTATTGTGCTGATGGAGCGAGTGGTAATGCGTTGACTCCGTTGACGATCTGACGACGGTTCTCGGTTCTCTAAAGATCTGGGTTGCTCTAGGTGCAGGAGCTTGCGGAGAGGAAGAAGATGTTGAGTGTCTGTATCTGCCTCTCTCTATATGTTGCTGATGATTGCATGACGTCTCTGTCTGTGTGTCTCTATGTGTGGAAGAAGAAAATTATCCTTCTATTTATAGTCTGCAGGCTGGCTGCTCATGCGCGCATATATAGGATGCGCCTATACGTGGGGACGCCACGTGGTGATTGCTGATGGAGGCACATGGATGATGCACTTTGATTAAGGAGTTGAATCCTTCATGCTGCTGTTGTGGGCTGGCACGTAGCAAGGGAGAGGATCTTTCTGTTGCGGAGATCTTGGGTGATTAGTACCCTTTCATCGGCTGAATCGAGTCAAATGACACGTGTCGTAGGCCCATGGCTCGGAGATCTCGGATTTGGTGGGGAATGATCTGGTAGGATGCGCCAGAGATTGGACGTATGAGGAGACTTTGGCTCGTAACCTTTAGGAGTCACGAACCATTCGGGGCGCATGGCTTTTGAGGCGCATGCGAAGCTTCAGTAGTGACTTTACTTCTGTCTTTAGGGATCAGAGAAAAGTCTGAGGCGCATGGCTTTTGAGGCGCATGCAGAGATTTGGGCGCATGCAGAGATTCGGGCGCATGCGAGATAGTTGGGCGGCCACGTGGCTAGTAACCGCCGGAGGGGAGTAATGATGGTGCTGACGTTGGCGATGCTTCATTTTCTGAAAAAGCTGTCAACTACATTCTTCGGGGGACGTGCTGCCAACTCTGTCAGACTTCAGTATTTAATGTTCTTTGACAGGTGATGGACTGTTGAGTGGGCGCATCGATCGGTGTTCCACTAGGTGTATGGGGCCGCATGGGGGTGCATGCTTGTGAAGCACTTGGTGCTGAGGGGCGCGTCTATGTGATACGCGGTCTGACCGGTGCATCCACTCCGCATGACACGTCTTTTGGTGCGACTGTTACGTTCTTCGAGTGCTTCAAATAGCCATTTTTGACTTGGCTGAATTCGAAGCGTCAGGTTCATCACCATTAAATGCAAATTTATTGTACGGGATTCGGAGAGCCAGCCACTTGGCACATGGGTTTGATTTGCCCGGCCTATAAATAGTGAAATGGAGAGGGTTTGCTTCTCGTTCTCTCACGTCTTCCCGAAATGAACTTGTTTACTCGAGCACATTCTGTTGATGAGATGCTCCCGAGGGTGAAGATGCGATGCATAATCTTTGTTGATGCACTTGAAGGTGACTGTTACATCCAAAAGTCGGAGTCGAGGACTTTCGAGGCAGGCAGAAGGTTCCTTTTGCTTCCAAAGATCAGGATGCTCGAGCCTCGTCTCCGTTATATTGGAAGAGCCGCAGATCGGAATTACGGTGCTGCGACTTTGGAGGCTCTTTCTTCTGTCAGAGTGGGTGTTGCCCATTCTGGTTGTGTTGAAAGCTGCTCCTTTAGCCGCGGTTTCGATTGCGGTCTTCCTTGGTCTTTGGAGGCTCTTTCGAAGCCTCCCCTGACCACAAGTTGATTTGCGGTGCTCTTCTCTTCCTCGATTTGGAGGGCTCTTTCTCCAGCTAGAGGGTTGATTGCGACCCTCGTTCTGCTCAATAAATGCTTCATTAGTCGAAGCATTAGATGGCGCATATGCTGACACTTTATGATGCGCCTGGCTGGAAGGGCGGCACATAACTGAGCTGCTGAAGGGCACATAACTGAGCTGCTGAAAGGATGCACATAACTGAGGATGCACATAACTGAGCTGCTGAAAGGATGCGCCCGACTGAGAGCGCATGGTGGGATGTGCCAGACTGAGAGCGCATGGTGAGATTCGCCTGTTTAAGAGCGCATGGTGGCTGCTGCGCCTGGCTGTAGACTTAGGGTCTTTTCTTTTTGTAGAAGTTCGCCCTTGTACAGCCTTTTCTAGATATGTAATAGACTTTTATATGCAAATAAAAATCCTCTTTCAATGTCTATACTTTTGCTTTGCTGTGTCAAATACTTTGTCTGAGCTCCCTGGCGTATGTAGTGTTTGGCGAATAGGATTTCTGGTCCTGAAATTCCATGCTTCTATACCTATCTTCGATATGCTCTTACAAGGGGGTAGGATCCAGCTCCCTCCACCAAGGCACGAGTCCTGAGCGGCAGAAATGAAGGACCCAAAATATTGTTACTTCCATCGCTATGTCCATCATTCTACTCATGACTGCTTCCAATTAAAGTGGTACATTCAAAGCCTTATCGACTTCAAAGCTCTGTCGATAGACTTTGAAGAGGTTACCGTAGCGGCAAACATGGTGTCAATTTAGTTCGGCGACTTCCCTCTAACAAGTATTACAGACGGGATAATACCTGTCCTCCGGGCATCGATAAAGGTTACTAATTTTCCACCCGTCCGGAGCCAGACATCTAGATTGGTACCTCCCACCATCTTGCGAGAAGAGATCATGTGGGTGCATCCAGACATAGTGTCTGAAGTTACCCAGGTGGTGTCATCTCCTACCAACAAGAAAAAGGGCAGGAAGTCTAGATCCTGCCATACAATTTCAGCCAAAGCTGAGGAAGCTACAGCCATTGTTACCCGGTCTAGAGCACAAGTCCAGCCCGTACGAGATAGTTCAGTCGAAGATCCTCAGCTGGCAACGTTGCCTCCCTCTAATTTTCCAAGGCCATCTCAGCCTCCACTGGTGGATAAGTCCAAGCCAAAGGAAACTCGTTTTGACAAGCCACACCGTAATGATTTACCTCAGGGACGGGAGAGACCTTACAACTTTGACATATTAGCAGAATTAGCTAATATGCCAGCAAAGTTGTCGTTATACGAGCTCCTAAGGCTCTCCAAGGATCTTTGTGTCGCATTGAGCGAAGCACTCCAAAATAATGACGCCTACTTTGCTCAGGTCAAGCCTCCGGGGGAAGACCCGCCAGCAGATCTATGGGGCAGCAATGGCATAGATGCAATATCCAACATCATATTTACTCCACAGGACATGTTGATCAAGTCCAACTTGTATGATCGTCCTAGGCGACTGATGGAACTGAGGATTCCCAGGACTTTTACTTTGGTGTGCGTATTGATCGATTGAAAGTTAAACATATTTAATACGTGTTCTAACCCTTCATAGGCGAAAACTAGGGTTCACGAATTATACTTGCGGCGGAAAGAAGACAAATAATTCTGGGTAATCTCGAGCGGACGACCCCAAGATCTTCTGCACGTATTCCATCCTCGAGTTGGACGTCATGTGGGCAATGATCTCCCATCCTTTTTCTCTCCTTGGTAGCCATCTCTTTCTCTCCTTACGTGAATCACGAATTTAGAGAAAGCTTCAGATTTTTGATCTCTAATTTGGCGGCCAGAGAATAGAGGATATATAGGCTACGGCAGGGACCATAAGGAGAAATTAGGGTTAGGCCTCCTAACGGATCTTGATATCCCGTGTTCAGTCCGAACACACAATCCAAGCCCATTAACAATAGCTCGGTCCACTAATAAAATATTGTTATACTACCTCCCTAATTCCAAATTACGTTTGTGGGCTCCTTTTATTATATGCTCGTTTGGCTCTCCATGTTAAGATATCGTATGTCCGTCGAGCAAATTAAGTTACTGACAACTATATTGATTCGACATCTTTTATCCTTAAGTAGTACCGCTCAACTTTATTTGTCATGTCGGATATAATCCACCTGCAGGGTTTACATGACAATCCTTATGAGCTCCTTAAGGGGACATCATCGACCCGACGTATCGGGACATGGATTACATTTATAATCAATAGCCCATCATACATACAATGTTATTACCCAATTTATAGAGGTTGTTGATCAATAATGAATCTCACTCTTTCATGAGTCAAAGTAATGCACACTGCATATACATGTCTGTTATTATATCCGGATTAAGAGCACAAGCATCCATAATAACAGAGGTATTTGTTCTCTTATGTAGTCAGTACAAAGAGAACAACCTCAACTGGTCATGTTCAATACACACAAAGTATACTAGTATAAACCTATAGTCAAGATAGACTAATACCAGATTACACTACAACCTTTCCAATAGATTGTCCAAGTCAATCTAGGTTGTAAACTATTTATATACTCAATAGGGAACTGATAATATGATCTTCTGTGTGACACCACACACCATATTATCTACAATATAGAATATCAGACATTTGCATTAACACTTGCAAGAAATACAATATGCAAACATTTGCCCATATGATTCTCATTCAAAATTTAAGGAAATACGCTTACTACAAAAGTGACGCTTTTAGTATATAACCCTAACAATCTCCCACTTATACTCAAAGTATTGCTTTTCAGTATACTGTTACAAATCTCCAACTTATACTTAAAACCATGCTGCTACACATCTGACTCCCATTCCCTCAACATGACTATCAAAAGCCTTAGCTGGTAAGCCCTTTGTAAAGGGATCAGCTAGGTTGTCGACTGATGCTATCTTGATAACAACAACTTTTCCTTTCTTTATGAAATCTCGCATCAGGTGGTACTTGCGCTCAATGTGTTTACCTGTCTTATGTGCTCATGGTTCCTTCGAGTTTGCAACTACACCACTATTATCACACTAAAGTGTAATAGACTTAGGCAAACTAGGTACCACATCCAAGTCCAACAGAAAGTTTTTGAGCCAAACCGCTTCTTTGGCTACCTCAGAGGATGCCACATACTCGACTTCCTTGGTGGAATCAGCAATACAATTTTGCTTGAAACTCCTCCACACAATGGCACTACCTTCCAAAGTAAACACATAACCTGAGCTAGATTTCTTGGAATCCCTATCTGACTGAAAATCTGAGTCTGTATACCCCAAGGGAACTAAACTATCTGCCTGGTAAACTAGCATATACTCTTTAGTCCTTTTCAAGTACTTCAAAATATGCTTTACGGCAGTCCAATGCTCTTGTCCTAGGTTAGACTGATATCTGCTGACCATGCTTACGACAAAGCAGATGTCTGGTCTCATACATAGTATTGCATACATTAAGCTTCCTACTGCTGAAGCATAAGAAACTGCCTTCATGTTCTCTATCTCTTTATGTGTCGTCGGACACTGCTCCTTTTATAGAGCAATTCCATGTCTAAAATATAAGAAACCTTTCTTAGAATTTTGCATACTAAAACGAGTTAGTACAGTATCGATATAGGAAGCTTGGGATAAGCCCAACATCCTTTTCTTGTGATCTCGTAGAACTTTGATCCCAAGGATGTGACCTACTTCTCCCAAGTCCTTCATATCAAATTGTTTGGATAACCATACCTTACATCAGATAACACCTTCACATTATTTCCAATGAGCAAGATGTCATCCACATAAAGTACTAGGAACACCACCACATTTTCGTCACATTTTCTGTATACACATGATTCATCTTGACATTGTTCAAATCCATAGGATTTTATCACTAGATCAAAACATATGTTTCATGATCTGGAAGCTTGCTTAAGTCCATAAATGGACTTCTTGAGCTTACAAACAAGATGCTCTTGGCCCTTTTCAATGAATTTGTCTAGTTGCTTCATATAGATGTCTTCCTCAAGACTTTCATTAAGGAAAACTGTCTTGACATCTATTTGCCAAATCTCATAATCGAGATAAGCTACAATAGAAAAAGGAATCTGGATAGACTTAAGCATGGCTACCTAGAAAATGGTTTCCTTATAATCGATAACCTCTCTTTGAGTAAAACCTTTTGCTACAAGCCTAGCTATAAAGGTTTCAACCTTACCGTCTGATCCTCTTTTTCTCTTATAGACCCACTTTCATCCAATGGCTTTAACACCAACGGGTGGTTCTACAAGCTCCCAGACCTGATTAGAATCCATAGATTCTATTTCAGATATCATTACTTTTTTCCAAGACTCTGCATCTTTATCTTGGAGTGCTTCATTGTAGGTACAGGGATCATAATCTTGTTCCTCATGGATGAAGTCTGACGACTCTCCTATAACATATATCTATCAGGTTGTATCACAACCCTCACACTACGACGAGGCACTATCGGTTGTGGTGTAACATTTGCGACACGTTTTATAGTAATTTGTGGTTCATCCTCTTGTACTGTTGGTATTGAAGTACTTGGTGTCTCACCTCTCAGTTCTTATAGAACAACTCTACTTATGGGTTTATGTTTTATCCCATAGCCTTTCTCTAAGAATCGGGCGTTGGTGCTAACAATGACCTTCAGATCCTTAGGACTATAAAATAAACCTCCTTTCGTTCCTCTTAGATAGCCTACAAACAAGCATACTTTTGTACGAGATTCTAACTTATCTGCTATCCCATTCAGCACATGTGCTGGACTATCCCCAAATGCGAACATATTTCAGACTAGGCTTACGCCCAATCCACAGCTCTGTGGGAGTAAGAGGTACTGACTTAGAAGGAACCAAGTTCAAAATATAAGCTGCAGTCTCTAAGGCATATCCCTAAAATGAATCTGGCAAATCCGAATAAATTATATCATTGCTCTAACCATCTCCATAAGAGTTCTATTCCTTCTTTCGGCTATACCATCCTGCTGAGGCGTTCCAGGTGCTGTCAATTGGGATGCAATCCCAGCCTCTGATAAATAATTCCTAGACTCTCCAAAGAGGTACTCTCCCCCACGATCTGATCGTAATGACTTGATATATTTTCTATGACATTTTTCAGTTTCAGCCTTACACTCTTTGAATTTCTCAAAGCACTCAGACTTACGACGTATAAAATAAATGTATCCATACCTTGAATAATTGTTAATAAATGTGACAAAATATTCAAAGGCACCTCTAGCTTGGATATTCATGGGTCCATACAAATCAGACTGTACCAATTCCAACACATCTTTGGCCCTATACCCCTTTGCCTTAAAATTTTAGTCATTTTACCTTCCAAGCAGGATTCACAAACTGGTAGTGCCTCCACTTCCAATGAACTCAAAGGTCCATCTTCAACTAGTCTTTGAATCCTTCTTAGGTTAATATGCCCCAATCGTAAGTACCAAAGATATGTTTAGTTCATACAAGAAGGTTCTTTTCTCTTATTTAAGTTAGATGACATATTATTCATTTCCATAAGTTGTATTGTGGGCGAAATATGATTAATGAACCAATTCCATACAAATAAAAAGAACCAATTCTAACACATCTTTGGCCCTATACCCCTTTGCCTTAAAAGGCCTTTTGGTCATTTTACCTTCCAAGCAGGATTCACAGACTGGTAGTGCCTCCACTTCCAATGAACTCAAAGGTCCATCTTCATCCAGTCTATGAATCCTTCTTAGGTTAATATACCCCAATCGCAAGTGCCAAAGATATGTTTGGTTCATACAAGAAGGTTCTTTTCTCTTATTTAAGTTAGATGACATATTATTCATTTCCATAAGTTGCATTGTGGGCAAAATAGGATTAATGACACACAGATTGTCAACCAATGCACCAGAACAGATAAAATATTTATTCTTTCTAATAACAATATTGTCATTAGAATAACTGAATATCCATCCTTAACTAACATAGAAACAGAAACTAAATTCCTCCTAAGTGAAGGTGCATAAAGACAATCTCTCAATGTCAAAGACTTATTTCTACCAAAAGTTAAAGTAACATCTCCTAATGTAACGACCGATACTTTTGTAGCATCACCCATGAACAAGTATATCTCTCCATCACTAAGCTGTCTGGTTTCTTGGAACCCCTACAATGTATTGCAGACATGATTAGTGGCTCCTGTATCTACACACCAGGTGCCGGTAGATAACACCGCTAAACATGTTTTAACTACTAGTAAATGAGATAAACCTTCTTTGTTTCCCTGTTTGAGATGTGGACAATCAGTCTTCCAATGTCTTGATCCTTTGCACTTGAAACATTTGCCTTTCGACTTTTTTACCGCACCTTAAGGTCCCATGCCCTTCTTTGCTGAGTTTGCCTATTTCTGAATGTTATTCTTCTTCTTACCGCATTTTGGCTTAGACGTAGAAGCCTTTTTAGAAACAAAAACTTGACCACACAACCTAAAGAGAGATTCAGCATCCTGTAGCTCTTTTGCAAGTTCTGCCAAACTATACAACCTTTTGTTCATATTGTAATTAAGGCAAAAATTGTCAAAACTTTTAGGCAGAGTCCCGAGAATGATATCGACCTGGGATTCCCCATCGATTTCAGCTCCAAGCATCTCTATCTCATTCAGATGGCCCATCATCTTGTGAACATGATCCCTTACTGGTGTACCCTCAGCCATTTTTGTATTTATCAAAAATTTTATAGAAAATTGCCTAGCTGCTCTACTCTGATGTCCGAAGAGTTCCTTGCGGTTATACATCATGTCATAAGCTGTGGCTATGGCCTGATGCTGATGTTGCAGTACATTTGACATAGATGCCAGAATGTAACACCGTGCCATCTCATCTGCCTTTTTCCACTTATTATAAGCCTCTTTGACCTCTTCATCAGAGTTAGCATCAGGCTTAGGTGGGCATTCCTCAACAAGTACATATTTGTACTCCTCAGCAGTCAGAACAATGTCCAAATTATGTTTGCAGTCAAATAATTAGGTCCAGTAAGTTTGTTTTCTTAAGAATCACCATAAGTGGACTGAAAGAACCCATTTTTGAAATCCTGAGAATCACATAAATAAAATTATGTAGGGCAAAAAAACTTTTTGAATTAATTAAATATTGTTTCCCTCAAAACAATAATAAGAAAATCACCAACACCTTGAACACCATGAATTTAGCATGCCACAATAGTGTGGACGTATACAAATTCAACTTTGTTTAGGTTTTTCTTATTAATTTTTCTATCATTTCAACATAACTTTATGACAAATAAAATTAATATGTTGGTCTTGCTCTGGTCATACAAATAATAGCAGTGACTCCAATGGGGAGGATACCATTATTTGTCTCTAAGTGTATACCATTACTTAATACTAAGTCCATTACCTTGTAATGAGTTCCTTCAGATGGAGAAGTGAACACATACTAGGTAACTTTCTACAATTATCCCTAAGGAAGTTTGTACAGTTGATCCGTAATTATACTCACCCGATATGGAGGAAGGCACTAAAGCCAACGCGCAAGTATAATTACATCACCTACAAACTAGTAATAGAGATCATAGGATTTATACTAAATAAATATCCTCTCCCACTTAGTTATTTAACAATGAGGGTTTTTCTACTAGTTAATATTATGTCCATGTTGTCCATTATTAATGTAGGCTTAGTTTTTTCACAAAAAAACATCCACACAATAATAAACATGCATAATCAGAAAAAGTAAAATGACAACAAATAAGAGAAAAATATCCAACTATTATGGTCATCTTTCCTGCTCCGTCCTCAACTATCCGAATCCAAAATCTGGCGATGCGCAGATCTATTCGGGGTTCGACCTGTCCGGTAATGTCGCGGGGTTCGGGGCAGCGCCCCAATTTTTTTTAATTTTAGGTTTTGGCTGTCGATTCCTTCAAGGAAAATTATCTGTCTTCCTTTGGACTGCTTAAAACCAACATCTTGTCCGGCATCAGAAACAGCCACCACCGCCATCACGATTGCTCAAAAATAATTAAAATTACATCAATCCTATGCCTCCTGAAGTAGTTCACACATAATCTAGATTGAAAATTAAAATAATAAGCATGATCAAACCTCGTGATTTTAATTACATCCACAGCAACAACAACATCCATGACATGTCCGTGGTTTAAACAACACAATAAAAAACATGCATTGGACCATAATAGTTGGATCTAAGATGCCTGCAAAAGTCGAGTTAGAACAGATCTACATATGCCGACTATTACACAGCATAGGTTTTATTGGACAACATGGACGTATCAATCAATACGAAGATCCAAAGTAGCTCTGATACCAATTGATGGAACTGGGGATTACTAGGACCCTTACTTTGGTGTGCGTATTAATCGATAGAAAGTTAAACAGATTTAATACATGTTCTATCCCTTCGTAGGCGGAAACTAGGGTTCACGAATTATACCTGCGATGGAAAGAAGACAAGTAATTTCTGGCAATCTCGAGCGGACGACCCCAAGATCTTCTGCACGTATTCCTTCCGCGAATTGGACATCGTATGGACGACGATCTCCAAACCTTTTCTTCTCCTTGGCAGCCCTCTCTTTCTCTCCTTACGTGAATCACGAATTTAGAGAAAGCTTCAGATTTCTGATCTCTAATTTGTCGGCCAGAGAATAGAGGATATATATAGGCTACGGCAGGGACCATGAGGAGAAATTAGGATTAGGCCTCCTAACGGATCTGGATATCCCGTGTTCAGCCCGAACACACAATCCAGGCCCATTAACAGTAGCTCAGTGCACTAATGAGCTATTGTTGCACTACCTCCCTAATCCCAAATTATGTTTGTGGGCTCCTTTTATTATATGCTCGTTTGGCTCCCCATGTTAAGATATCGTATGTCCGTCGATCAAATTAAGTTAGTGACAACTATATTGATTCGATATCTTTTATCCTTAAGTAGTACAACTCAACTTTATTTATCATGTCAGATATAATCCACCTGTAGGGTTTACATGACAATCCTTATGAGCTCCTTAAGGAGACATCATCAACCCGATGTATCGGTACATGGATTCCAATTATAATCAACAGCCCATCATACATAAAATGTTATTACCCAATTCATGGAGGTTGTTTATCCATAATAAATCTCACTCTTTCATGAGTCAAAGTAATGCACACTGCATATACATGTCTGTTATTATATTCAGATTAAGAGCACAAGCATCCATAATAACCGAGGTATTTGTTCTCTTATGTAGTCAGTACAAAGAGAACAACCTCAAGTGGTCCTGTTCAGTACACACAAAGTGTACTAGTATAAACCTATAGTCAAGATAGACTAATACCAGATTACACTACTACCTTTCCACTAGATTGTCCAAGTCCATCTAGGTTGTGAACTATTTATATACTCCATAGGGAACTAATAATATGATCATCTGTGTGACACCATACACCATATTATCTACAATATAGAATATCAGACATTTACATTAACATTTGCAATAAATACAATATTCAAACATTTGCCCATATTATTCTCATTCAAAATTTAAGGAAATAAGGTTACTACAAAAGTGATGCTTGGATCGGATGCATATTGACCCTGGCTCGTCAATAAGCATCATCCCGAAAAGCTTGCTCCAACTTCTTGGCATCCCTATGCACCGGCTAGCAACGACCAACACTGCCATTAGCGGTCATAACTCGGGAAGGAGCTATCCCTTAGGGAAGATCCGATTGAAATGTCAGATTGGTGACCTGAAGACGAAGGTTACCTACTACGTCATAGAGGTAGACAAGCCCTACAACATCCTCTTGGGGCGTCTGTGGATACATGACTATATGATCGTGCCATCCACCCTTCCACCAGTGCTTTAAGTATGTCAGTAGGCAGGGCTTCGTGAAGACTGAATTCGCCAACATCGATCCCTTCAAAGGGGTTGAGTCTTATTATTCTTCGGAGGCATGCCTATATGAAGAATCCAAGAAGTACATCACTGACAAACTGGAGACCATCACAGGGACATATAAACCCTTGATAATTCATCGCCAGAACCATAAACTAGGCAAAGCCGCACCCCATGTCGCAACTTTGCATAATGAGGTGCCCGGTTCTCTCGTCCAAGCTGCGTAGTTAGAACCAATGGTCATCCGACTCCCAAAGTCAAGAGCCAAAGCCCGTCATAGGGCCGATGGTGATCCGATTGCTAAAATCCATTCGAAGGAAATTGGAAGACACAAAGTCCCTTGTCGAGCCAATTGTCACCCGTCTTTCCAAGATTTGTCGGCAACTAAGTGCCGATCTGACATACTCATGCAAGCTAGTATCACAAGTTCAACCCCTGGTGGTCAAGTTGCCTAAGACAGCATCCCAACCTTTGGGATCGCAGGGGGTAGCCGAAGAGGACATAGAACTCGTCAAATACATGGTAGCACAGACGGATAATTCCTCTCCTGGTGATGTAATCCCCGTGGACAGAGTTCCTTATCTCATCAATAAGAGGCTGTCGATTAGATCAAAATAATAATAATAATAATAAATATACTACCTAGAGTGTCGAGTTATGTACATCATGTACCTCTGAACTTATACTCCGTTCTTCCCCCGAGGGGACTCGCATTGCATCTCTACGAGTGACAAGTCGTGTATATTGATACCTCTGAACTTCCGCTTTGATGGTTCGATTGCCATATATCACGTCCATATTATCTCTGTTGGGTATTGTTTCAAAATCTATTACCCGCACCACCAGTGCGCAGAAGGGAAATAGGTCCATAAAACTTGTCCTAATCTATTACTCGCACCATCGGTGCACAAAAAGGGTAATAGGACCACAAAATTCCCCAACAGAAAAAACAACCACGTCTATATTACCTCTGAGTTATTTTCCCGTCTATCACAAACAAACCACCCAATACATAGAACTTCTATGTTGATAGCACCTCTGAGTTGTTTTGTGTATCCCTATTAGGCCTACTCCTACCACGTCCTCATTACCTCTGAGTAGGGAGGCTCTACTTCAGACCCATATTTACCACATCCTCATTACCTCTGAGTAAATATGTTGGTCTTCTCCCCACTTATTATCAGTACTCGCATCGCTAGTACACAAAAAGGGTAATAAGTCCATAAAAGTTATCCTAATCTATTACTCGCACCAACGGTGTACCAAAGAGTAGTAGGTCCACAAAATATCATTCAAATCTATTTGCTCGCATTTCCAAATGCACAAAGGCCAATAGGTCCACAAAAAGTCCCCCAGGGGGATATTCTTTAAAAAAATGCTATTAAACCCTCTAGTACAAGCTCCTCAGAGTGGAGTGAATGTATCCTGCTTATTCAAAATCAGTTACATTCACAAAACTACATCTCAAAAAAAAGGAATAGAAAATCTACTACTCATCAGCAACACATAGCTTGATGAGGATGCCCTCTAGCTGCTCAGTTGAGCGCTCGATTCTCAGTCTGACCCGACGTTCAACTTCCTGGGATAACTTTTCGACGTCTTCGTGATGCGCATGAGCCTGCCAATTTTCTTCTAATTTCTTCAGTACACCCTCTAGAGCAGCAGAGGCTCGTGTGACTTCAGCACTCTCCTTCCGAATCTTCTCTCTCTCCTGACGATTTGCTTGGAGCTCAGTCCCCAGAGATGCCAGCCTAGCCTGGAGCTGGAGGAGCTGTTCATTAGTTTCAGCCATAGCACGACTGGTGATTTTCTCACGAGTCAAGCAAATCTCACCCTCTTGGTTCAGCCTGTCATATTTAAGAGACAGCTTATGGAGGTCCTTCTGCAAGGTAGGCTTAGTCATTTCCTGCACGGCCTTCACCTTTCCTATGGCTGTTATAAGGAAAGCACGCACCTGTTCTACTGTAGCAGACACATCAACTTGCCGCAGCTTTTGCAACTGGGTTATGCACTGATCAGCCTCTGACAGCTTATGCTCCAGGAGGACGGATGCCCCTTCTCTACCCGGGAGTGTCTTCAGCAGTTTAATCTGACCGCAGGCACAATGACGAGCTACGGCAAACGATGTTCCCCTCCTCAAAGCAGCCAAGACCTCCCGTTTCAAATGGCGATAAAAACTCTCGACTACGTCCCTTGACGGCTCGTCCAAATTCTCCAGAGAGGACGGCGTCGAAGGGATAGCACCTAAGGAAGCTTAAGGCGTCTAGGAAGGAGGCACACTTGAGCTTGATGATGCTGTTAGAAGGGGAACAAACTCCAAGCAACAAGACTCCCGCATAGCAGCAATCTCCTCTTCCGCAGCCTGAAGGAGCTGAAGGCTGGACAGGACAGAAAGTTCAAATTTTGGGGAAGAGGTAGTTCCAATCAATCCCGCATTCGCCAAAGAGGTTGAAAGAGCCGGGACGTCTGTGCTCAATACGGTAGAAGGCCCCTCAACTCGAGCCGGTAGGGGAGACGGAATGCTTCTTGCTTGTACCAGGTCAGCCCCTGGATCCTCTACTATATCCTCTTCCGTGGCCACATCCACCACCGGTAGCGGAGAGGCAGGTCATGTTAGGTCCAGCACAACCAGCAATCAGCTTGACACGAAGAAGATAGAGTTGAAAAAAGAAGGAAAAAAAATCTCCTCATTGGTAAGAAAGCGATATAGCTTACCAGAGGTGTAGAGCAAAGGCTGAGGCTTGGCCGGAGTTGTCTCAGCTCCTCACACCGCTTCCACAACTCCAGTGAGGTCAGCGGCGGCACCCGAACCATCAATGCCTGTCTTTTCTGTCCCTGTTGCTCCGGGTATAGACGTAATGATATCAGTACCATCTTATGAGGACACCGCAACTCCAGGGTCGGGACCTAAAGAGAAAACCGCCTGGACGGCATCTAGTGATAAAAGGGTTGCTTCCTCCGATGCCTGTAAAGGAGAGCCTTCAGATAACATTCAAAGGACAACATTGGGGCTTGTCGTGAAAGAACTTACCCCCATGTTGACTTTGGTGCTACTACCCGTTTCCTCGATACCAAGCCCACGGAACCTAGCCGCAACTCGCTTCTGGGAACGAGGTCTATCAGCGACAAGAGGTTCAGGCTTGCTTCATGTACATGGAGGATTTGACATAGGTGAAGGCACACGCATAGCCAAAGGACTTACAGAGGGCTAGAGATCTTCAGAGTCATATTCCTCCTCCTCCGTGATGTCATAGTCAGAATCGGAAGCTTTCCTCTTTTTCTTCCTCGTCTTTTTTTGGGAGTCCCTCAGTCGCTCCTCCAATTTCGTACCTACAATAAAATTGGTACGGGGATCAAATTCGTTGCAAGGCACATTCACAAATACGTGACGAAGAGCCGCCATATATGCGATATGCCCGTCAGGTAAGACAAAGCTGGCCTGGGTATGGATCGCCGCATAATAGTGCCAGGCCCAGATACCATCCAAGATGCTTGCCTCGAAACCCATGCAAGGGTTAGGGCTATCCAAATATAATTGGCTATACCCAAATTGCCAAAAATACCGACGAGGTAGGTATGGCTCTAGGTATACAACATTACGGTTGTGGTACACCAAATGGGAGGGACGGATACTCTACAACCAGCAAAATAATTTTCCAGACAACGTCTGGGGCACAACAACCCTATCAAGGTGAATGCGTCCCATCTCCTCCTCAGTAAAAGACAGAACTGACACAAAAAAGAGTATCTATCCACCCGCGTAAGGGCAGCTCAGCAATCGAGAAAGCTAGTACAGTTCCAGGACATGTTGCGATAGTGGTAGATGAAGGCATCGTCACTTGTCGCATAGCCTTCCGGACCAGGTCGCATCAGAGAGGGGCAATACATCAACAACTACCCCATTAAATAATGATACAGCAGCTCGATTTTGTTGAAGGGTTTCATAAGATCACGAGCGATGAATTTTGACGTAAAGATACGAAGACCCCTATGGATGCTGCATACCATAGCAGGAAGCATAGCCAACTTGCCCCCAAAAACAATCTTTACCGCCGGAAGGATTAGGTTGCGACTAATCCTTTCAATCGCACCAGAGCCTGCCGAAACGACGCAAACCCTCAACCATATCATCAGGTATTCGACCAAGATGGCCTTAGCAGACATAGGCTGAGTGTCATGATAAAAATAGCTAAAAGTGTCGCTCAGGCTCCCAAATGTGTCACCAGCAGCACAAGCCCGCTTAGTACTTTGCACCTGAGCATCCACCTACTCCAGAGATTGGGGATTCCTAACAGCAACTCGACTGGATGTGCTAAGGCTAAGAAGATAGCCAATCCAAGCCTTGATATGAGGAAGGTTCCCTTCTGAACTATCGTCCTTTTTCTTGGATATTGGTTGACAAGTGCTATGGTGTCATAACACTTCCTGATATACGGCTAGGAATCCGGGATACCGCCGCTCTAGTTCCTCGAATTCTTTGTTTGTCGGGGTATACTCCTGATAAACTTCATCGTCCCAGGGCAATTTGGACATACCATGCATCTCGTAAAGAGCAAGCCCCATCTCTCCACCTAGAGTAAAGAAGGTCCCCGTCCGGCAGTTGTACATCTCAAGCAATGCCATAAATAATTTCGAGTTCATAAATAAGCCATAATAAGAGCCCTTAATGGCATAATAGAGGCCAATCCATCGTAGGGTGTCCTCATACTCTGTCAGGATCCAAGAAGTCAGGTTAACCCATAGAGGGGAACAATACTGCAAGTTCAGTAACGACAATCTCCCTGCAGGGTATGACCCTTTACAAGCACTCCGATTCAAAAAGGTGTCAGCCTCAAAGAAAAACATATTGGGCTTCAGTTCGTTGATGAGACTGCCAGGAGCCATCCCAATGACGGAGTAGCTCATTGATTCCTTTACTGCGCCTACTGACCTTGTGGGGTTGTTAAAATGGATATGGCCCACAAAGATTTTCTGTTGATCCAGAGTTAGAGAACCCAACATCTTCTACTCAAAAGGTACCATATTGAAACCTGATAAGGGAAAGTGGCGCTCCATTAAGAGTATGTGAATTGCTTCCCCCTGAAAATAGAAGTCCCAACTCTCAAAAGTCTCTATGATGCTCGGATCTGAAATAGTCAGGGCATCCCCGAATAAAAACATAGGCTTCAGATGAATGCCATTCAGTTGCCCGGAGTTCATCATGCTAAGTAAGAAAAAGAAGGACTGGCTTTTGATCTCCTTCAGCCGATCTTCTGGTTGATTTTGGATAATCTGAGTCGACACATATCGACTATCTGGTCAAAACTCACACCCAACGCATATTGGGCATAAACCATCAGGAGCTCCCCCGATGAAGCTGATGGTAAGGTCACTACAAAGGAAAAAGAAGTAGTGAGGTTAGAAGAGGTTCATCCTTCAGCTACGCGGCCTAGCCACACATAACCTATGCGGCCTAGTTATGAAGGATACGTGGACAGCCTAGAACGTGAGACGTATGCAGCTCTGTCATACAGTGCTCATACGGCTTAATCATGAGGCACTTAGGGCTTCATGCGGCTCAGTCATGAAGTGCTCATATAACTCAGTTATGAAGTGTTCATACGGCTCAGTCATGAGGCACTTAGGGGGTTCATGCGGCTCGGTCATGAAATGCTCATGCGGCTCACTCATGAAGCGTTCATACGCCTCAGTCATGAGGCACTTATGAGGCACTTATGCGGCTCAGTCATGAAGTGCTAATACGGCTTGGTCATGAGGCACTTAGGGGTTCATGCGGCTCCGTCATGAAGTGCTCATATGGCTCAGTCATGAAGTATTTATACGGCTCAGTTATGAGGCACTTAGGGTGTTCATGCGTCTCGGTTATGAAATGTTCATGCGGCTTAGTCATAAAGTACTCCTGCTGCTCAAAATATGAGACACCCATGCGGCTCAATCAGGAGATATTTATGCAGCACAGTTACGCAGTATTCATACGGATTAGTCCCGGGTCACTTATGCGATTAAGGATCGAATGTACTATGCTCATGCGACTCTGCCCATGCGATCCTATCATACAGAACACATACGGTCCAACTAAGATAGGGCATGCATCGACCAGGATTAAAGCACAAAAAGCGATATAGCACAGGCTCGTACCTGAAATATGCGATATGGCCATCCAAAATTTCAGTCATCATCTTCCCACTGTCCTTACCTTTGATAGGGAGGTGCATGTCGGAATGAATGGAAAGAGAGTCTGCCGCTCTCAACGGAGATGCAAGTCCCTTTCTTTGGCCGTAGCACCAGTCGACTTGAAAGCTTTTAGAGCCATTGAGACAGAAAGATGAAGACGAAAGAGAAGAAGCTGAGAGAGAAAAATTCCTTTTCAAAATAACCCCTATTTATAGAGTTTCAAAAGAGTGCCGCTTCGATTCTCTAGATCATTAAAGATAATGATGACGTTTGGGGATTTTATCCCTAGTAACCATCAACTTTATCTCGAAAAGAGAACCCAAATCCAAAATCGAATCAAGAAATTAAATGCAGCAGTGACAGCTGGCAGGCTGATGGGTCTCTTTGCGGCTCAAGATTTCCCTGCGGTAAAAGATTTCCCTATGGCTCGAGATCTCTCTGCGGCTCAAAAAATCCTTGCAACTTGAAGACTCCCTGCGGCTTGACTTATATCCATGCTTCTTATTCAAAGTATTCCAAATTTGTAATTTGAAAACTTTGAAGTGGGTCTTGTAGAAGCATAGAAAATATAGGGTTCATGTAGATCGTAATTTGTCGCATATGTACTTTAGGCCAAACAGGTCCGCATAAAGGAGAGTCGTATGACAGATTCAATGCCTTATGCGGTCTATCGACAACCAGCTGCAGTAGAAAGATATGCGGCCAAGAGGATCAGTTCGTCTGATAAAGCTGATAAGTTCTGTCAAAACTGACAAAAATGACAGCTCTGACACTTTGACAAAAAGATAATACGTGAGACGTCACCAAAAGCAGGGTTCATACGCTTTCATACGGCCAAAAGGAGTGTTACCTAAGCCGCATGAACCTTATGCGGCTCAAACATATGCGGCCCCAAAGTTTTCGAACTTCATGCAGCCAAGGGTGACTATGACACAAGCTGCATAAGCTTTATGCGGCCAAAATACAGAATCTATGTGGCTTAAAAGTCCTTAAGCTATATACAGGCTAAGGAAGTTTATGACTCAAGCCGCATGAGTCTCATGTGGCCCCACATGGTCGAAAACTGAGAGACTCATGCGACTAAAAATGTTCATGCGATAGGAAACGTGGCAGGCTGACCAAGTCTTAACTACCCAGATTTGCTGTAACAAAATCCCAACAAATTGACAAATGGCGGCTAAAGAGCGGGTCTTCACGTGCTAATTTGCCACATGGCCACAGGCCATCTATGCGGCTCAACATACCTACCACTATAAATAGCATAGTGCTACACCCCTGCAAAAGGCTGGCAACCTTCGAAAAGCAATTTCTTCAAGAGCTAAGGACTGCATCAGATAGTCCAAGGAGTAAGGCAGAGTTGATAACACTTTTCCGAGCCTCTACCGTCACCCTCCAGAATCAAAAACTAAATAATTATACTTAGATTGTTTCCTAGGATTTCTTTCTAAGCTTTTCTTTGTACAAGCGAGTTTGCAATCAATTTTTGTGTTTCTGTAATACTTGTTTTTGATTTTTAATGGCAAACAATAACATTCATTCTGGGCTTCGTATTTTTAAATTTTTGGTATTTTAAATTTTAAATTAAGCTTTATATTGTGTTTCATATTTCTGGTTTCATGTTTTGAGCATTAGATTTATTTCATATGTGAGACCATCCAGGACTTGTAGATTAGCTATTGGCAATTACTATAGACCCGTATTAGGACCCGTATGTAGAATGGATTCATAACTTGGTTCACTCTTGGACCATTGGACCCTTGGTTTTCTTTGTGGTTTAGATTGATGACTTGACTCATCCAAGGGCCAAGAATCCCTTTTCCCCCCCCACACACATATATAACCGTCACCATTTTTCTCTCCTCATTCACTCACTTATTTATTTCTCTTTACTTCTTCCTCTTCCCTAATCTAGAAATAAATAGTCTGAAACGACGCTGAGTCGTAATCACAAGTTCAGAGGCCAAGACATAAAATAATATCCCAAAATAAATACTATAAGTCTTAAAGTATCAAACTGGAATGTAATCAAGACAAAATCTTGGTAAACTAGGTCACTACTGGCGATGCGTCCTCTACGAGCATCGGGTCCACATGCTGATCCTGGTCGTAGGCTTCATCTATGCCAAACCCGTAGTAGGTCGAGCAATCTGTATCTAAATCCTCTGAAAAACAACGGAGGTTATCCTGTCAGGATATGAGCAAGTACAAACACCAACAATAGTTCCATGTGAATTGACAAATAATATAAGAGACGATTATAATGAAATACAAGATAAAATATCAAGACTAAAAGTAAAACGGTACAAAAGAACTGGATATCTTGTCATGTGTGAGATATAAGATAAAAACTGGAATATAAACAGTAGAAAGTAATCTGAGGTATGATGTAAACATAAAAATAAAGTGCCATGAGATATTAGAGCGTTATGTGATCGGCTTGGGTCAAGATCAGGCTGTTCCATTTGACCGGCTATGCACAGGTAGTATAATAGTATAGAGATCAGGCAGGCCAAAATGAAAAGCTATGCACAAGTAGTATAAGGTCAGGATACACCCTACGTGTGGTGAGGGTGGAGCTATGCACAAGTAATAAACAAGTAGGGGTAATGATCACATAACCTCTAATAACTCCCCATCCCCGAGTAGTAAAATGAATCCAAACAAGACAGGTCATGACATGGGATTCGAAGAGCAGGGGGGCAGTCCACTCTCAAATCGGTGTCTATACAAGTACAGAAAACAATATCGA
>JANAVB010029619.1:2114525-2224525 GCA_029216955.1 Iris pallida
GAAACTTAAATCCATCCAATTGCAGCTAGGCTTTCACTCGGCCATAGCTGGCAGACACGACATTTGGATCCTCTTCTCCAAGGCCGTTCAGATCGGCGTTATCCAAGATTCTAGACAAGCCCTTTCTTGCTGGATGAAGCACCCTTTGATCCCAAACCGTACTATCATTTCTGCGGTTCACGGCAGCTGCGACATCGCGGACCACAGACACCTCTGGAATGATCTCGTAAACATCAACAATCACAACCATAACCTCTCCTAGATTTGCATTGGGGACTTAAACGCTACCACCTGCAGAGATGAGAAATGTGGAGGTCGACCCCCCTCTCTCCGCCATTCAAGACTTCAACAACTTCATCTTCAACTCTCACCTCACATCCATCCCGTTCACAGGCAACACATTCACCTGGTACAACATGCAGGAGGGCGACCGCTGGCAATTCTTTCGCCTCGACAGGGCTTTACCGAACGCCCACTGGCTAGGGATGGGGGCTACCTCCAAGCTCTCTCACCTTAATACCACCGAATCTGATCACGCCCCCTGTTTGTCGAAATCGCTAGCAATTCCAACCAATCTAGGAAAATCTTTCGATTCCTGGACTTCTGGAATGAGCACCTACAATTTATAGGGGTAGTCACGGAAGCTTGGAACATCACGGACTCGTTCGATCCTCTCAACCGGGTGGCCAACAAACTCCAAGCCACGAGAAAAGTCCTGGCAGCCTAGAGCAAGCAAGCTTATGGCAACATCTTTTAAGCCATTCGTGAGGCTGAAGATGACGTTACTCGCACCGAAGCCAGGTACATAACTGACTGTTCGTCGGATACCAGGAAGGCTCTGAATCTCACCAAAGCCATCCTCAAATTCAGGTTGAAAATTGAGACTAATTTTTGGAAGCAGAAAGCCAGGATCAAATGGGACAGCGAGGGGGACAACAACTCGAGATTTTTCTACGACTGTGTTAATGGGCGTAGACAAAAACTCACGCTCCACCAGATTACCGCAGACGACGGTACCTGCATCAACGATCCTAAGGGTATCAAGCCACGGCTGCGAGGTTCTATTCCAGACTATTCTTCAAGGAAACTGTCCTCAAAGACAACACCTTCCTGGATATGGTTCTCCATCTCATTAGTGACACCGATAATACCCGGCTCGAACATCCCTTTCAGAGGACGAAGTGAAAGAAGCCGTCTGGGCCCTCGAAGAACACAGTGCGCCAGGACCAGACGAATTTTTGGGGTCTTTTTTTCGTAAATGCTGGGACATCATCAAAGTTGACATACATAATGCGGTCTCAGCTTTCCTCCAGGGAGCTACTTACCTCAGAGCCATCTCGAGCACCAACCTAATCCTTATCCCAAAGAAAGACAACCCAGAGACTTTTTGCAACTTCTGCCTTATCAGTCTCTGCACCTTTACCAACAAGATCATATCCAAGATCATCGCATCCCGCATGATAGACCTTCTCCCCAAGATCATCTCGAAGGAGTAGAGTGACTTTGTTCGGGGGAGAAAAATCCAAGATAACATCATGTTGGCCCAAGAGTTAGTCACCTGCATGAAACTCCGAGCAAGAGGGGCCAACATTACCTTCAAATTAGATATAAAAAAAGCATACAACAGACTGGATTGGAAATTCATGATTTGGGTCTTCAGAGACTTCGTATTTTTCGAAACATTGACCAATATCATGTGGAGATCGATCAGCAACTCGTGGTTCTCCACGGTTATCAACAGCCAAGTCGACGGTTTCTTCAAATCTAGTCGTGGGGTTAGGCAAGGAGATCCTCTTTCCTCCACCATTTTCATCATGACGACGGACGCATTAAACAGAAACCTTAATAAGATGGCGAGTTCCCCCAACTTTTAGCACTATCATACAGCCAGCGGCTGCCCGATTATCACCCACTTGGCCTTCGCTGGCAATATCCTCATATTCTCGTCCAGGGATGCAGGATCGGTGGAAGTAGTCCACAATACGCTCTAGAGATACGAAAGGTGCTCTGGACAGAAGATCAACCCGGATAAAAGTGTTGTCTACACCCACCATAAATCAAGAGTGAGCAAGTGGCCAGCATCTCAACCACCACCTCATTCCCCATCCAGCACCCCCCATTCTACTACCTGGGGTGCCCCCTCGTGTACGGCAGATCTAACATCGGGATTTTTGAAAACCTGATCACTCGTATCAGGAAGAAGCTCGAGGGCTGGCACAACGCTACACTTTCCCCAGGAGGCAAGATGATCCTCATCAACCACGTCCTCACTTCCATCCCCATCTACACCCTGGCAGCCTGCTTCCCACCCAAGAAAGTCCTATCCAACATCGAAAGCATCTTCAGCAACTTTCTCTAGGGACACACTGGCGGCCACGACAAGCACCATTGGGCCAGCTAGGATACTATGGTGCATACTACCGAAGAGGGGGGCCTGGGGTTCATTAAACTATCCCACATTGTTAAGCATTCTCTATGAAATTATGGTGGATGCTTCGCACGAGTAAGAACTTACGGTCCAGGTTCATGAAGGCCAGATATTTTAAGCACATCTACCCGTCGATGGCCATCGCGAACAGCAGATCCTCAGCAGCCTGGCGTCGTATTCTCATCGGGCGCTCCCTAGCCGAACCAGCGATCCGCCTTAAGGTGGGCAAAGGCGAAGCTTTGCCATTTTTAGAGCGCTGGATTGGCGATATTTTGCTGCCTAACATTTCTGCTACCCACAGGAACATCACTATCAAGGATTTATGGGACCCTCCGAATAACACCTAGAATTGGAACAAAGTTCGGGCATGGGCGGGGAATGAGGCGGTCGATTACATCCGTCGTAGCAGAGTAAAGATCGGACGGGACGCTGATAAGTTCGAGTGGTCCCCCGATGTTAACGGAACATTCTCGGTTAGATCGGTCGGAAGAATGATCCTCGGGAATGCGGCTCCATCTACTACTATTGTATCCTTCTGGCAGACCTACATCCCCAAAAAAGTGGTCCTTTCTCATCTGGAGAGCCCTTCGCAACATCCTTCCCACAGACGACACTCTCAACACTATAGGGTACAACCTTGCATCAGCTTGCACATGTAGCTCTGATCAACAATCGGAAACAGTCAACCACAGCCTCTGCCAAGGGGATCTACCGATCATGGTTTGAAGAGCTCTCGCCCATCATTGCATGCTGCCTCATGGGGGCGACAACTTTCAACACCTCATGGCAACCTGGGCACCGGCGTCTTATGGTCACCATATCGTCGCCGCGGCCACCACGTGGGTTCTCTGGAAAAATCAAAACAAGGCTAGATATGAAGGACGCCAGTACAATGTCGCCCAATTAATTTGGGAGACTATTCGTCAGTGCCGCAAACGGAGATCCCTCTGCTCACATGGCCAGACGGATTTCTGGAACACTCTTCTTTCCCCGTATTAGCCATGGCCATTCTAGGTTTTCTCATATTTTGTCGGTATACGTATATAGGCATTGGCATTTTGCGCCTCATGGTATACTTGTAAAGGTTAGGCCTTTCGGCCTTTATGAATAAAATGGGTGGTTCTTATTATATATATATATATATATATATATATATATATATATATTTGAAAGAAGGTAATTATGGTGAACGCTCCCACCGAGATCGATCTCCTGAAGACTCGGGCCGCATGCATCTCTCTTCACCACTAGGCTAAGAGGTCATTTGCATATATATATATATATATTAAATATATATATATATATATATATATATATATATATATATATATATATATATATATATATATATTGGTTATAGATGTATTGTGCACCTTTTTGTGTGCTTTGCATTGAAAATCGTAGGATAAGTTGGGAGCGTACTAGTGTTTGTTTAGTTTCCGAATCGGAAAATATTTGGGTGAAGGAGGCCAATCAGGAATCTGGGAATGCCATTGGAGTGTGCTGCCAATACAGTAGACAGTCGTCATACTTCCTGTGTATTAGGGGGTCACCCCTCTTCCTATGGAGAGTCGAGTGGACAAATGATGTATACTACCTTAGAGTTTTGGATTGGAATTGGGGAAAATAAGTGTCAAGTGTGACACCAAGGAACATGCAGGGTTTAGCAGGGAGTGTTTTAGTGAGTTAGGGAAAATAGAAGAGTATATCAGTGTACAAGACATGAGTTCCCTATATTGCTAGTGTATTAGGATACACTGTTATCATGACCATAATGTACATGTATAGGTTATCGAGTATACATTTTTTTAACATACTGTTACACTGTCCATAGGGAGTCTATTTGCTAAGTAGTATATGTGTGTGTGTGTGTGTGTGTCTCTCTCTCTCTCTATATATATATATATATATATATATATATATATGTCTGTGGGCGGTACCATTTGATTGTGTATAGGCATATGGAGTTGGAAAATCTCCGTGAGTGCTTGTGAGGTGTGTGAGGAAGAGTAGGAATAGGTAAGGATGAATCGGATTGAAGGATAGATTGAGTGAAATAAACCATGTGTATATCAGTAAAGGGAAACATGAGCATGGAGCTAGGTTTTTAAGTGTTTTCCTGAGAGGCATATCTCTGTTCAAGATATGGGAATAAGGAGCATGCATCAGTAGGTAGATTACGGTTACTGTTCTATTGTAGGTGTGTTAGGGAATAGGGAGTGATCGAGTGCAGACCTGGTATCAGTCTACAGGACACTGCTTACTTGTGTCAGTTACAGTAGGTAGTGATGTATGTCAATATGTGAGCGAGAGAGTAGCCTGTACATGTATCTGTGTGTATCCATTGCACACACAAAAATAGGAAGCATGTGTCAGTAGATTAAATTACGGTTTTGTATGTTAAGATGAAGGGTGTCCTATTATCACCAGGTATTAGCCAAGCTTCTTTAGTATAGTCCTTGGCAGCCATCTTGCCTAGGGTTCCAGTTCCAGTTCCAGTTTGGGTGTTACCAATCGAGTATGAAGGCAGTATATAGGCCTATAGGTAGAAAATAGGGTGTGTATGCAGGGCATGTACAGACCCAATTAAAGTGTCCAGTAAATCTAAGGCATAGGAACCTATAATATGGGTGTGTCTTAAACATAGGAACATGGAGTTGTAGTGCAATGTCTGTGGGAAAGAGCCTATGGCAGTTGCGTAGAGGTTAATAGGTGTAGGTGCTTACTTATTAGATTAGACAATTGTCTGTATAGGAGCAATATATGAAATTATATAGCTGATAGATATACACATATAAATATGCGAATTGGCATAGAAAATAAGAAAATGGGTTTCTTTTGATATGGTAATATGGGCACCTAGTATGGACATAGTACCATATGGTACTATAGGGATACAACATATAGGATACTTGTTTAGGTGAAAGGGCAGAGTAAACATATATCCCTAGACTGGGGTTTGGGAATACCCCAAATGGTTAGGCAACCTAGTTAGTCAAGACCCAGGAAGCCATAGACCCTAGATATAGGCTAGATAATTATATTTAACCTCCGATATTTATTATCTTTTAATTGCACTAATATAGGCTTATTGAACATCGATTTGGACACTGGTGCAGTTTAGCTTTCAGTTGGAGTATATGCAAGTACATGCACAGATTTCATTTCCTCTACTGATATTGTCTCTATATCTTAATTTAGATATTCATATCGTGTTGTGACACTCTCTTTACACGTGTTTAGTATTCTATGGATTTATTTTGTTATTACTCGTGATTCGTGTCTTACCATGGTTTACCGTAATTCATACACCTTATTTACGTAAATTAAATCCATGAATGCAAAGTGTTGGGCAGGGAAATACCTCAGTAGACGTGTGGACACCCTATCTGTTCTTCGTGCCTCATCATGTGGTTAGTAATCACATTCATCACGTGTGATTTTTCGTATTGTGTGGATAGTAATTGCACATTATCATGTGCGATTTGCCGTATTACCCTAGCCATTCACATGTCGAATCGGTATTTCAAATAACACCTAGATGTTAGGGTTTTGACATTGATCACTCTGTTTATATCATTATCACTTGTTCCTCAAATTTTACTATTTTGCCTAAATTTTTACTTAACCTTACTTGTTCACCTATTTACTTTATTTCATATATCCTAAATCTTGTTATATGGCCTTTATCATGTTATGAACTATTTTCACTATTATGTACTTGTTTAGATCCTGACTGGGATAACCACATTTTTAGGCATGAGTTAGAGGCCTGTTGCACCACTTATTATGAGCAGACTGAGGACACTACTCCAGAGACTGAGTTTAGGGATTAGGCTATTGTTGAGACTGTATTGCAGGCTGAGGATGCTTAGCTTAGTTAGCTTTTAGATTATATCATTTGGGTCCGGAATTATCTCCGAGAATTCTTACTTGGGCTGTATAACTATATTTGGTGACATAGTATTTCTCTCTGTTTCTGCTAGCTTGTGTTGAACTTGGATTTTGTTTCATAATTATCATTGAACTCTCTACCTTAGTTTTTAATGTGATTGAGTTTTAGTATTCCATATTGCTTCTATCTCAAAATATCTTAATTATGAGATTGTCATACATCTTGTGTAAATGAGTTATTATTAGTTGTTAGACAACGTTCTATAGTCGATGTTGCAGCGTAGGCTGGACGTACCCACGACTCATGCTCGATTTTTGGGTGCGGGTCCTGACACGTTTTTATGGTGGCCCATACAGGTCCAGCTTCGCAATTAGTGCGAATGTCCTAGTAGTACCTTGACTTAGAAGTGCTATTTCGAGCCTGCAATAGGATACGGATTACTAGGAGATTTATGAGTACTCAATCATAATTAGGATTTCCACTCTGCATCAAATATGCTATCTTTAACTCTATTCTTGAGTGAATACTATCTCAATATCTGTCCTTCCTTGATATCTTATCTTGTGCTATATTAATTTTTCTTGTTTTAATCTTTTCCCAGGATGGTATTAGTGACCAGGGCTCATATTTCGGGTACAGCAACACCAGCTATCGCTTCTGAGAAGTCGGCAACTTTTCGATCGACTCCTTAAGAAGCGACGGACGCTGTGCCTCCAACACCAGTTCGGGAGGCTGCACCTGTTGCTCCAGCCCAGGGGATAGTTCTAGTTCAGGGGGCCGTTCTGACTGTCTCAGAGGGTCTACCTTCTCTACCACTATTTTCTTTCCCTAGAGGTGTGCACACTGATGGGGTACAATTATTTGTGCTTATCCAAGGCATGGTAGATGCTAAGAGGATTCAGGCTGAGGCTCAAAGGGTGCAGAAAGAGGCGCACCAAGCTCAGACTGAGATGAAGAGGGAGGGCATAGAGAGTGCTCACCAGGTAGCACTAGAGAACTTCGAGAGGGTTACTACGCAACAGCCCGCTCCGCAGTAGCAGTAGAGGTGGGGTACCATTTCCGACTTCAAGAAGATATATACCTGAGAGTTCTATGGTACGGAGGCTATCCTTTATGCGGATGAGTGGCTTGAAGACATAGAGATGATCTTGCGTGTTGCTCAGATTTCAGACAACCTGAAGATCTAGGCAGTGGATATGTAGTTCTTCGACCTTGTATTCATTTGGTTACGGACTGAGCCCAGTTGTCAGCGCATGGTCTGACTTAGGATAGGTTCAAAGAGCTGTTCAAGAAGAAATTTTACTCTGCGGTAGCTCGAGGGGTTCTGGAGGACCAGTTCCATAACCTAGTACATGGAGGATTATCCGTGGATGAGTATGCTATCGAGTTTGGCAAACTGAGCTGCTTTGCTGATTACATGGTGAGGGATCCTGAGGATGGAGGCCACAGGTTCAAGAAGGGTATGGCCAAGGAGATCCTGGTGTATGTCACCACGAGCCCAGATGCAATCTTTGCTAATTTGGTAGCATTGGCTCAGGTGGTAGAGGAGAACTTGGGTTTTAGACCCAAAAGGGATCGGGGTTCTATCGAGGATAGCAGCGTTCAAGCACCGGTGAAGCATCCCCAGTTCCAGCTAAAGGTTTTTCAGCCACTAGCTCGAGCAGTGGTCCCGTATCAGCCTCAGAGGCAGGCACGACCAGCTCCTACTTGTGCCTACAGTAGGAAGATCGATCACTCTTGGGATGTGTACAGGAAGAGGCTTGTTGTCCGCTTGTTCTATGGTTCTTTTGCTCACGAACTGAATGCTCGTCCAGCTCAGGGGAAGATCGATCACTCCCCTAGAGCACCGACGATGCGTATCGTAGCTCAGCAACAGAGGGGGCCATTACCTACTCAGCAGCAGCGCTTTGCCCAGCATCAGTAAAGGGATAAGGCCTTTACTATGACGGTCGAAGAGACTGAGGCACCTTCAGATGTGATCGCTGGTTCAGTACTTATCGATTTATTTCCAACTATTACCTTGTTTGATTCTGGTGCTACTTATAGTTTCATATATGTGGCCTTTATGTTTAAACATAATATTATTTCTGTGCCATTGGGCAACAATTGTAAGATTTTGACTGGCGGGGGTATTATCCTAGTCAAAGATATCTACATCGAGCGTCGCATTACCTAGGGAGGCAGGAATTTGTGCGTCAGCTTACTCGTAATGCCACTTCCGAGCTTTGATGTAATTCTCGAAATGGATTGGTTGAGTGCGCAGTACGCCAGTATAGATTATCGTCGTGGATGTATTATGTTTATCCCTCCTGGAGAGTCCATTTTTGAGTTTGCTAGAGGGGCTATGGAGCAGAGTAGCGAAGCTATTTGTGGGGCATTGGTAAAGCATAAAGAGCTACCTCATCCCCTCATTACAAAGTTCCTCAATGTTTTTTCGAATGATTTGTCAGGATTTCTGCCAAATAGAGATGTAGAGTTCTCTATTTAACTTGTACCCGGTACTGAGCCAGTAGCACAAAATGTACACAGGATCAATAATCATGAAGCAGTGGAGGTAAAGAAGCAGATTAACGAATTTCTAGAGAAGGGTTTTATCAGATCGAGCTCATCACTTTGGGGTGCTTCGGTGCTTTTTGTGCAGAAGAAAGATGGATCAGTGCGTATGTGCATTGACTATCGGGCTCTAAACAATATAACCATCAAGAACAAATATCCTCTGCCACGGATCGATGAATTATTTGATCATTTGAACGGCGCCAAGGTGTTCTCAAAGTTTGACTTAAATCTGGCTACCATCAGGTGAAAGTCAAAAAGGAGGATATCCCAAAAACTACTTTTTGGACCAAGTGTGGCCAGTATGAGTTCTTGGTGATGCTGTTTGGGTTGACTAACGCCCCGACAGTCTTCATGAACTTGATAAACAAGGTGTTCCACAGATACCTTGATTAGTTCATGGTGGTATTCATAGATGACATCTTGATCTACTCGAAGACCCCGGAGGAGCACGAGGAGCACTTGAGGATCTTGCTCGAGACTCTCAGGAAGGAGAGACTATTCGGGAAACTCTCCAAATATGAGTTCTTCCTGGACAAGATTGAGTTTCTTGGCCATGTTATGACGGAAGATGGTATATCCGTGGATCCGAGGAAGATAGTTGCAGTGGAGTCTTGGTCTACACCTACCTCAGTTGTAGAGCTCAGGAATTTCTTTGGGTTGGTCGGGTACTACAGGAAGTTCGTAAAGGACGTCTCATAGATCACAAAGCCGATGACGAGGCTGACCAGGAAGGATGTTGAGTTTGTAAGGTTGAGGAGTTCCAGGTTGTCTTTGATGAACTAAAGAAGAGGCTAACCACGGCTCCAGTTTTGACACTGCCATCTGGTACTAGAGGATTTGCTATCTACAGCGATGCTTCAGGGAAGGGCTGGAATGTGTGTTAGAGAAGCATAAGAATATTGGCGTACGCTTCCAAACATTTATAGACACATAAGAATAATTATCCCACTCACGATCAGGAGTTGGCGGCAGTAATTTTTGCTTTGAAGCTATAGAAGTATTATCTCCATAGGGAGAGGGTAGAAATTTTTACTGATCACAAGAGTTTGAAATATGTATTGACCAACAAGGAGCTGAACATGCGGCAGCACAGATTGTTGGAGTTGATAAAGGACTTCGATATTACATTGAGTACCATCCAGGAAAGGCCAATGTGGTTGCAGATGCACTGAGCCGTTACCTAGTGGCTATGTATCTGACAATGGATTGGCACTTGTTGGAGGACTTAGAGAGCTTGGGCATTAAGATCGTGATTCTGGGACTAGAGATTCGGATGATGGGTCTGCAGATTCAGTCTGATTTGATGGATTAGGTCAGAGATGCACAGTACCAGGATGTGGTCCTGAGGAGTATCGAGGCTCAGGTATAGGTCGGGTTGCTTGAGGACTTTTCCATTGCTGATGATGTTTCTTTGAGGCACGGGTCCAGAGTTTGTGTGCCGAGAGAATATCTCTGAGAGGATTTTATGAAGGAGGCACATCGCTCCAAGTATTCTATACATCCTGGGGCAACCAAGATGTATAAGGATCTCAGGGATCATGTATAATGGTATGGGATGAAGCACGAGGTGGCACAGTTCTGTTCTAGGTGATTAGTGTGCCAACAGGTCATGGCCGAAAGGCATAGACCCGATGGTTTACTTCAGTCCTTGCCTATCCCAGAGTTGAAGTGGGAGCATATCACTGTGGATTTTGTTTCTGGTCTTCAATGTACTCGTGGAAGGAAGGATGTGATTTGGGTCATCGTAGACAGGTTGACAAATTGGCCCATTTAATTTCGTTCAAGGTAGATTTATCTACTGACAAGCTCACAGAGTTGTATGTACGACAGATTGTCCAATTGCACGGAGTTTCAGTGAGCATAGTTTCTGATCGGGATAGCAGATTTACTTCCCATTTTTGGTAGATTTTGTAGGTTAGCTTGGGTACTTAGCTCAAGTTTAACACCGCCTATCATCCTTAGATGGATGGATAGTCGGAAAGGACAATTTAGATGTTAGAGGATATGCTTTGGGTCTGTTCATTAGATTTCGATGGCTCATGGGAGGATTATCTCCACCTGGTAGAGTTTTTATACAACAACAACTATCAGGCCAGCATCGAGATGTCTTCTTTTGAGATGTTGTATAGGCGGAGGTGTCGCATCCTGTTATCTTAGGATGACGTGGGTGAGAGAGCTTTATTGGGGTCGAAGATGATCGTGGATGCAGCAGAGAAGGTAAAGCATATCAGGGAGAGGATTCGCATGGTTCAAAAAAGACAGAAGACTGGGCCGACTGCCATCGCAGGCCATTGGCTTTTGAGGTAATAGGTGTTTTTGTTTGTGTGTAATGTGTTAGTTTAGGAAAATTTTGTCTTATGGCTTGTTTGAATTTTGTTCGTGCTAGGTTGGAGATTTATTATTCCTGAGGATTTCTCCGACATGTGGCAATATCTGTTTTGGCCGAGCAGGAAGCTTGGCCCGAGATTCATCGGGCCTTTCGGCATCCTCGAGAGGGTCGGTGTGTAGCTTATCGACTTGACTTACTGTCTATCTTGGAGGAAAAGCACAACGTGCTTCTCGTGTCACAACTGGCGATATATGGCAGATCCTAGCCATGTATTGGACCACTCGAAGATTGAAGTTGGGCCGAATCTCAGTTATCCAGAGCAGCCTGTGGAGATACTGGATCATAGGAAGAAGATACTGCATAACCAGACGATTCCCTTGGTTCGCATAGCGTGGAGATATCACTCTTCCGACGAGTCCACTTAGGAGAGAAAGGACGAGATGTACGATGATATCCCTATTTTTTGTGCGATGAGGTAAATTATGTTCTTGTTTATAATTGTGTTATTCTTAAATTTCGAGGACAAAATTTTTCTCAGAAGGGTAGAGTTGTCGCCACCGTTTTCCCGAATTAGTATTATTTTTACCAAATTAAAATTTTCCTTTTTGTGGGCCACTAGTATGATAATTAAATCTAATTCATAAAATTAGAAATTCCTATTTTAGTTGACTCTAGTCATGGCAAATTAAGGTGCAAGCATTAGTTTAGGGCTAAACCACTTAGTCCCCTTAAAGACCTTCCTAATATAAAGCGTCATGATGAGTTTAGGGCTTGGCAAGACTTTATATAAACCCCCACAAGCTCTTAATGGTAGCCACCATATCAACCTAGGGTTTTCAACTCATTCTGTCATTCCACACACTCCCAAAAATTCATTTCTTCCTTCCCTTTGGTGTGCTAAGGACTTAGGGAGCTCAAGGAGGCTTGGTTGAGACTCTAGCAAGGATTTGGGAGCCACTTCTTCCTCCATCTTCCTTAAATTTGTGGGCCTTTGTGTAGGCTCGTTTCTACATAGGTATAACCTTCTAAACTCTCATTTCCATAGTCAAATTTTATGTATTCATGTAGGAGACACTTATAAGGGCTAGATCCAACCCTATAGGTAGTGAAATAGGTATTAGAGGTCTTATTCCTAATAGTTCTATAGATTAGAATGGTATAATTTGGGTAGTTACGGGATTGTGACCACCAAGTGTTTGATAAAAGTCTTCAAAGGAATTTTGCATCATGTTTTGGTGTAAAACTTGGTTCATGTCTCCTAAATATGGTATCGAAGGTTGTGTCATGACATGGAGGGATACGCCTGGCCAAATGGACAAATCTCTACTTGAAACGTGTCTCTAAATGAGCCCAATGCCACAATATTGGCCATTGTCACATTAGAGTAGGGTTTTGGGGATGGTGAAGTGCATTCATATGCCATGGGACTTTTGTATCATAGTCATGTCATATTGTCTTGTGCACCAATATGTGTTATTTTTCTTCATGATTGATAGCATAAATATTTTAATTTGGGTTTGAGTGCCTTATCATATATTGTGCATATAGGCTTCTTATAGGACTGTGCTTTGAGATGGCTGTTATGTAGGCAAAGTAGATTTTTATTGCAAGGGATGGTGCATATATACATATGTGTTAAATGGGATATGTGGGTGTATAAGAACAGATGGGGCTATTGTTACATAGGCATGAGGGGATGATGGAGAACCCATATATATATATATATATATATATATATATATATATATATAAAATATATATATATATATATATATATATATATATATTAAAAAAAAATTATATATATATATATGTATATATAATGTATATATATGTATCAGTGCATTAGGGGGGCACCCCTCCTCATGTGGAGAGTCGAGTAAGTAGATGTTAGGTAGTACCTTGGAGTTTTGGTCTAGAATTGGGGAAAATAAGTGTCAAGTGTCACACCGAGGCACATGCTGGGTTCAACATGGTGTTTTTCATTGATTTATGGGAAATATAAGAGTGTATTAGTGTACAAGACATGAGTTTCCGGTGTTGCTAGTGTATTAGGATACACTGTTATTATGACCATAATGCACATGTATTGGTTATCGAGTATACATGTATTTTAGCATACTGTTACACTGTCCATAAGGAGTCTATTTGATAATTAGTATATATATATATACATATATATATGGCCTATGTATTATACGCCTTTGGGCTGTGCCAATTGATTGTATATAGGCATATGTGCATATAGAGTTGGGAAATCTCTGTGGGTGCTTGTGACGTATGTGAGAAAGGGTAGGAATAAGTAAGGATGGATAGGATTGAAGGATAGATTGAGTGAACTGAACCATGTGTGTATCAGTAAAGGGAAACCTGAGCATGGAGCTAGATGTTTGAGTGTTTTCCTGAAAGGCATATCTCTGTTTGAGATATGGGAATAGGGAGCATGCGTCAGTAGGTAAATTGCGGGTACTGCTCTGTTGCAGGGGTATTAGGGAATAGGAAGTGACCGAGTGCAGACCCGGTATCAGTCTACAGGACACTGCTTACTTATGTCAGTTGCAGTAGGTAGTGATGTGTGTCAATGTGTGCACGAGAGAGTGGCCTGTACATGTATATGTGTGTATTAGTTGTACACATAAAGATGGTTGGCATGTGTTAGTAGATTAAATTATGGTTCTGTATGTCAAGATGAAGGATGTCATGTTATCACCAGGTATTAGGCAGGCTTCTTTAGTACAGGCCTTGGTAGCCATCTTGCCCAGGGTTCCAATTCCAGTTCCAGTTTGGATGTTAGTAATCGAGTGTGAAGGCAGTGTACATGTCTTTAGGTAGGAAATAGGGTGTGTATGCAGGGCATGTACAGACCCAATTAAAGTGTCCAGTAAATCTAAGGCACAGGAACCTGTAATATGGGTGTGTCCTATGAATTCCAACATAGGAACGTGGAGTTGTAGTGCAATGTCTGCGGGAAAGAGCCCTATGGCAGTTGCGTAGAGGTTAATAGGTGTTGGTGTTTACATATTAGATTAGGCAGGTGTCTGTGTTGGAACAATTAATAGGTGAAATTATATAGCTGATAGATATACGCATATGAATATATGAATTGGCATAGTAACGGTTTCTTTTGATATGGTAATATGGGCACCTAGTATGGACATAGTACCATATGGTTGTATAGGGATACAACAGATATGATACATGTTTAGGTGTAAGGGTAAAGTAAACATCTATCCTTACACTGGTGTTAGGGAATACCCCAAATGGCTAGGCAACCTAGTTAGTCAAGACCAAGGAAGCAATGGAACCAAGAAATTGGCTAGATAATTATATTTAACCTCCGATATTGATTATCTTTTAATTGCACTAATATATGTTTACTGGGCATCGATTTTGACACCGGTACAGTTTAGCTTTCATCATGGAGTACAGGCAAGTACATGCACTGATTTCATTTTCTCTACTGATATTGTCTCTATATCTTGATTTAGATATTCATATCATGTTGTGACACTCTTGTTTCATGTGTTTAGTGTTCTATGGATTTATTTTTCTATTACTCGTGATTCATGTCTTACCATGATTTACAGTGATTCGGGTACCATATTTACGTAAATTAAATCCAAAAATGCTAAGTGTCGGGCAAGGAAATACCTCAGTAGATGTGTGAACACCCTATCTTCTCTCCGTGTCTAATCATATGGATAGCAATCACACTCATCATGTGTGATTTGTCGTATCGTGTGGATAGTAATCACACATTATCATGTGCGATTTGTTGTATTACCCGAGCCATTCACACGTCGAACTGGTATTTCAAATAACACCTAAAGGTTAGGGTTTTGACATTGATCACTTTGTTTACATCATTATCACCTGTTTCTCATATTTTACTATTTTGCCTAAATTGTTACTTAACCTTACCTGTTCACCTATTTACTCTATTTCACATATCCTAACTCTTGCAATATCGCCTTTATCATGTCATGAACTGTTTTTATTGTTATGTACTTGCTTTAATCCTGATTGGGATAACCATATTTTTAGGCGATGAGTTAGAGGCCTGTAGCCCTACTTATTATGAAGGAAGTAAGGACACTACTCCAGTGTCTGAGTTGGGGGATCAGGCTATTGTTGAGACTGTGTTGCAGGCTGAGGATGCTGAGCTTAGCTAGATTTTAGATTATATTATTTTGGTCCAGATGTGTCTCCGAGAATTCTTACTTTGGCTGTATAACTATATTTGGTGACTTGATATTTCTCTCTGTTTCTGTTATCTTGTGTTGAACTCGAATTTTGTTTAATATTTATCATTGAACTCTCTACCTTAGTTTTAATGTGATTGAGTTTTAGTATTCCATATTGCTCCTATCTCACAATACCTTAATTACGAAATTGTCATACATCTTGTGTGAATGAGTTATTTTTAGTTGTTTGATAGTGTTCTACCGCCGATGCTGAGGCGTAGGCTGGATGTACCTATGACTCGTGCCCGTTTTTTGTGTGCGGGTCGTGACACAAAGTTAGGGTTTTTATAGTTTTATGTGAGATTGCTCAAGTAAAACTTGTTATTTTTGAGAGAGTTATGGTCATTTGAAGTTTCAGGGTTTTTGGAGCTTATTTTCGATGTTCTGCTGCTGTTTGGAAAAGATGACCCTCTATGCACGTAGGTGGAAATGCAGCAGAAATACTAAGTAGCCACAGAACCTGCCGCATACCCCTGAAAGCATGCGCACTAGGCACATAGGTTCCCTACGAGCCTGGACTGAGAGCACATGCTTGTCTCACCGTGCGCCTTTTGGTGCCATCCGCCTATGGTTTGCTTATGTGCCTGTTGGTTGCTATGTGTCTTGGTGTCATGGCCAGGTTGCTATGCACTTGTTTACTCATGCGCCTATTCCCCCCAGACCTGGCCACTCTATGCGCCTATTGCCCATTTTCAATAATTCTTCAACTATTTAGATTTCTTACCATAATGATGTGATTTTGTGAGATGTTAGAATATGGTATCCTTCACATATATGTTTAATACGAATGCATATCCTACACGATACCGTAGATTATCTGTCTGTGATAACCTGATGCATTTTGGCATAGGGCCATCAGGTGTGAGCATTGCCCTATGTATCGTGTGTTGTGAAATACGACAAGTTTGCATGTGTCAAAATTTGTGCATATTCGTATCTATTTAGTGATCAGTCCGCTAGTTTCTTTGATCCCACTCGGTGTTCGTTTTCTATTTGCTTCCTATAGTTCGACCTATGATAACTCATGAAGAGCTCATACTCATGACTCGTCATGCTAGGTCGATTCTCTAGTATTTACAACTCGATAATCGAAAATAAAACTCATAGGATAGTAGACTAGTAAATAGCACATGGTGCATGGGGAGGGGTGGATAGTATCACTAACAACACCTCTGATCGCTCAGGGCTCTAGAGGCCTGGATAACCCTGATTGGTGTGGGCCCATCACCTTCATAGCTTGTGTGATACGGCACTTCCTACTTTGTTATATGTTATGTATTTTTTAGTTAATGGTTATGTTAATGCTCACATTATTGCTTATGTTATGTTGTTTGCTCATAGCTCGTCAAGCGCTCCTTAGCGATCCGGGTTCCTACAGTGTAGGTGGTAGCGAAGTTCCTCACTTGCATCTTTAGTAATTAAGGCTTGTGATAACCCTAGCTAGTTAACTAGTATAAAGTCGTAGGAATGCTTGGCTGTGTTCTATTGCATGACTTGTCTTTATGCTTGCACTTGTTTTTGTTTTCGGTGCATGGTTGGAGTGCTAAGTCCAGCTTGGATAATGGTCTACAACTCGGGTCCTTGTTTGGTTTATGGGTTATACTCTTGCTCTATAGTACTTTCGATTTCGTTTGACTGTTCGCCGTCCTATCTTGGTCTTTATTGATTTTTATGGCTATATTTTCAGTTACTTTGTGTTATTCTCGAAATACGTGCATTGGTACCGCACAAGTCTCGACCAATATTTTATTATTTTATCGTATTTCTGTATTTATGATGGTTATGAATTTTGGTCATTCACCTTGAGCTTCCTTTATGGTATTTGATGCTTGGGGTTCTAATTCTACTAGTTTGTTTGGCCATATCGACTATAGGAGCCTGAGGATCTGTCGTAGCTTCTTCTGGATGGCTCTTATCCATAGGACAGCAGCCGCAGTTTGCGAGTAGTTTCTTTCTCTGTAACACTCGTTGTCGTCCTTATAATTTTGTGGTTTTTGTCAGGGCACGTGTTAGCCCTTTTTTTGTCCATTCACTAATTTGAGCAGTTATGATTGTATATATTTGACCATGGCTGCTATAGTGATCATGTAATATTTTACTTTGTTAGTGTCATATTTTGTAGACATTAGCTTCATGATCATATTTAAAATGTATCATGGGATGCCTTTTTTACTTTCCTGTATGATTTACACTAGTAACTTATTGTTGTTGGATTGAGATACTAGAATATATCAGCCTTAGGACTGACGTCATTACCTGTTAGATTCCACCCACGTGTTTTCTAGACAATCGTGACCGCCGTATGACATTTTAATACCTTGTATGGAGTAGCTGGCCATGTCCATTCCCGTATTTCCCTAGTATTCTGGGAGCAGGGCGTGACATCAACGAAGATGTGTCAAAAATAGTTGTATTAGAGATTATGCATTTAAGAACGAAGATAGGTGCAATCTTGATCTTAAAGATGTCTATCATGTCTCTGACATCCGTTTCAATCGGGTGTCGGTTGGAAGGTTGGATGAAGAGAGATTCTTTAATCTCTTCGGGAACGGTCAGTAGAAAATTTTTAGGGGTTCTATGGTGGTTTCCAGAGGAAGGAAGAAGTCTGGTCTCTACTATAGGGAGGGGAGCGCATAGGGTGCTAATAAGGTAAACACAGTCATTGATGCGTCTGCTGAGTTGTGGCTCAGGCGACTCAACCATATCAGCGAGAGGGGATGAGTTACTTGTTGTATAGGAAGGTGATTTCGGGGCACAAGTTTGCAAAATTAGAGAGATGTACGTACTATTGGCGGGATAGAAAAATAGAGTGTCTTTCATAATCCCCAGAGTTCAAGGAAGCCGATGTTGCTCGAACTAATTCACGTGGATGTCTGCGGTCCTATGAAGGTAAAATCATTTGGTGGCGCTTCTTACTTTGTGACTTCTATTGATGATTGTTCCATAAAAATTGGGTTTATGCTTTAAAGACCAAGGATCATGTGTTGTCCACTTTCAAAGAGTTTCAGGACTACGTTGAAAGGGAGACAAACAAGAAGTCACTATGTGTTCAGTCCGACAATGGCAACGAATACATCGGTTTCCACTACAAAAAAAGTTAGTTTTTGGACAACACTTTTAAGAACTCTAGTTTTAAACGTCCTAAAAAATTATTATTTGGGACTGCTATATTTTTTTTGTAATAAAAAACAATTTTATTGGTGATAGATTGGAAAATGGATCTGTTATTTGGGACTATCAATATTTTTTGTTCCAAATAAATTTTGAGACCGTCCCAAATAACCTCAGCGGGAATGGCAATTATTTGGCGGCCTAAACCAAATTTTTTAGAAATCTTTTTTTCCCTTACTCCTAACCGTTGGATCTAAAGAATGAATCCACACCATTCATCCACAAATATTTTTTAACCTGCCTCCACTCTCTCCCTCTTTCTCTATTCATTACCACTTTGGGAGAACCATACCGCTGCTTGGAGAACCACCATTTTCTCCGACCATGCTTGGAAGAATTCGTTCTACTGAGGATGGCGACAACGGCCTCCCCATGGTCTCTATGGAAGAGATCCTCCTCGAGAGGACCATGGGTTCCAGGTTCGATTCCTCCTCTTCTCTTTAAAACCCTATTTTTTGGGTTTGGATTTTGTTTGATTATGGCTTAGAAATTAATGGTGGGTAGGAATAGGAAGCGCAACGATTTGTCTATACACGATCATGGACATGGACCCTCTTTCATAAATTATTGTAGGTATTTACTCTTTTGTATGCAATGGTTTCATAAATTATTGCTTCCTTATAAAAAAGGACTTGGGCATGGACCCTCTTTCCAATTCTTATGTTGGTTGTTGTTGTCTATACACGGACCTTTAGATCTATCGCTTCCTGACTCATCTTTGGTTTAAGAGCCTCTGTTATGGATGTATAATAAAAGTATATGTAGATGATACTTCAATCTTTTTGAACAAGATATTAGCTATCTTGTTGAAGATTTTGCTATGGTTATGTGGTTTGGAGATCAATCTTTGCAAAGCGTTCTACTATTCTATTGAATCCATTAGGAGAAAATATCTTCTTCTTCTTTTGCTTAGGTAGGTAGTTTTGCCTTTCGAGTCAGTGAGGCTTCCTGTAACATACCAAATCTTTAAGGCCTGGGAATTCTATTCTAAAAGAAAACAAACCTAATAAAAATGATTAATTCTCTAGCATAACTAGTGAAATTAATTTGTTGAAATAATACTAAATCATATGAAACATGCCTGGAATTGTCATAGATGTATGCTAGAGTGTTAATATTTTAAGGTGCTCATTGTTAGTTAACGGAGTGTCTAGAAGTGTCATAGATGTATGGTAGAAGTATCTGAAATCAAAATTCAAAATGTGAGTCCAAGGAAATTCCTATACTTTCATAGTTACGGCATCACATGTTTTCTTGCTTATCTTATCGGATATTTCTAATGTTACATCAATTTTCCAAAGAGGAGTATGCCTGAAAGTGTTGTTGTAGTCCATTTTGAATCAATAGTGTGCATGAAAAACTTGTATAATGTCCTTAAAAAACTAGAATCAAAATGTATAATGTCAAGGATGTTTCTAGGTTACATAGTTATTGAATGAAATGTCTTCCACACTTCTGTCTCCTCACAGTTATTACTGATCTTACATCTGTTGTTGTAGTTGTAGGTGCCCATTATTGTATTTATATAAACTAATGGCCGTTAATGGTATTATCTATATATTCTGTACTTTTGTCATTATATAACAAAATGGAAGTGCTAAGTGCTACTCTGATACTACTTTTAAAAGGGTTGTAAATAGCACTATTTAATCTTAATGCAGAACATTCATCTCTTATTTCATTATTTTCTGCTGGTATCACTATTTTATTAACATGTTTAGTGGTGGTTGACCAAAACTATTACATAGAGAGATTCTTCACATGGTGTTACAAGTTAGAGGTCTATATTTTGTTTGGTTCATGAACATTCTATCCAAGTACGGAATAGCACATATACAAAATCTTGTCACTTTTGGTGAAGATATGTATGTTGGCATCAGGGTTAAGTTTGCTTTATTGGAAATTTGGTGGATAAGGAATAAACGTGTGATACCTTAGATTTCTTATGTATATGGCTGTATACCCTGTGCTATTCTGGATTTATATACCTCGAGCTATTGACACTTTTCATTCAGTGAATAGACCTTCATTAGTTACTAGTATAATCATGTTGCTACTCTTTGATGTGTTGTTCTTCAAAGCTAGATATCGAAAAAAATTCTGAAAAAATGGCACAACTTTGCCATTTCTTAAGAAGTTTGCCAAAACCTTTTCTACATCCTCGCTTTATATGCTAACTTTGATATTCTAATCAATATTGCAGTGTAGTTTGTTTCATGTTGTAGTCATATGATAGTTTATTCAATTTGTTGATGGATTCTTTATTCCACTTTATATCACGCTTGGTGTTGGCATATTTGGTAATGATTTGTTCCAAATTTTTCTAACAATATTGTTTGTTTGAGTTATTTCTACATTGCTTAGATAAATCTATTTTTCATTAAAGTTTGAAGCTATGGCCTTCACAGCAGGCAACGCCATTAAAACCTAGTCTTGATTACCATAATTAGTGGTGCCTGCTAACATGGTTATTGCATCAGCCATGATAAAAATGTCTATGAAGACATAATTTTATTTCTACCTACCATATATTATCCGTTTATCCATCATTGTCATTTGTAACCATATTGCCTATTTTTTATTTACCTATTGCACATTATTTAGGTAATACAGGTTTGTATATTCTTGACAACTACATATCAATTCGTTCAACTTTGCACGGGTCTGACTATTTATTATTAAACTGTTTGCATAAATGATTTTATTGGAAAAATTCCTCTCTTTTATGCAATATTTGACATCTTCATTTATCATAGTAGTAATTTAATTACTTTTTCTCAGTTGCCTTTAATTTTTAGGTCTCATTTTGAATAAAGAATATGTGGCTATTCGTCCTCTAATATCCAACTCTTTCAGGTATGCCTCTTTCTTTTTTTATTTATTCTTACAAATGGTACATTTTATTGAATGGTAATTATTTGTAATTTTCTTTCCAGCTGAAACTTTCTACATTTAATTTATTATGTCTCATTTAAATTCAATAATATACATATGGGGTTTATTGACCTTGGCTTCTGGGAAGCAATTTGGGGATTTATTTATTTGGATAATTATGGTGTTTATTTTTGTCAACCTAACCCACATCCAATCAAGAACTAACAATCAAATCATACCAAGAACCCAAGCAATCCGTGAATCGTTCTGATTCTCATTTCTTGTAACAATTCAGCTAATATTCTAACCCATTACCCAAACTCTGGACCTTATAAGTATTCTCCATTTTGGTAAAGATTCACTAGGATAAATAAAGTAGCATATGCAAGGCTTGACAGATTCCTAATTTTTCATGATCCCTTCCTCTACATACATTCTTGCTCTTTTTACCCCAACTCTGATCACTATCTTTACCAAAGACATCAAAGTCAATCTCTTTAAGTTAATATTTGAGAAGATATGGAACCTCTATCTAGATTTTTCTGATTTTATTGTTCCGTGTCTGTTCTTACATGTATCATTGTTCGTATTCATGCATCATAGATGACTACTTATTCTACCTATTTGAAAATGCACATAATTCGTATCTGTATTGTGTCCTTATTCGTATCTTAGTATAGGTACCCGTGAAAAATAGACCAAAAGACCTGCCTAATGAATTAACTTATTCTTATAATGAACAAAGTGATATATTTGTCAACGCTTTCACAACTTTGACTATCCTATATATAATTATTTTATTTCTATGTAGACATATGAGACTTCAATCTCATACAAAATTATCTATTATTTTGACTCACCTTTCGACTGCAAATGACAACACAAGGCACTAGTTTTCATTTTCTTGAGACTGTATTGATAGATAATAGTTCCATCCTCCTCTCACTTTAATCATTACACAATCTTGTATTACGAGCTACCTAAAGCGGAAAGTACCTACTGAAACCTACAAATACTATAAGAGGACCAAACTTTAATACACAAATGAATAGCTTCCAACTTCCAAGTATAGACGTCTATATCAGGATACCAGCTCGTACGTACTCTGAATGTGAATATTCTTATCACTTATCAGAAGGGAATTTGAGTTATATGAGATAATGCAGGATCAATCTGCTGATATGTATAATTCATCATGAACCTATGTTGGAAATTTGAGTTTTTTCTTCTGTTACTTGGTTTTTTCTTCTGTTATAACATCACTTTGAATTATAACTTTTTGAGTGAAAATTATAACATCACTTTGAATTATAATTAGTTTTCTTACTTTTTTTTGCATGTCCTTCAAATGAGGGGCTAATTTTACAAAGATGGGCGATGCTACTTAAGGAAAAATCATTTTGGGATCATTTTGGGTTTATTTTGTTAGATAATGTTTAATGATGTAAAAAGTTTTAGACTTTTTTTGTAAATGATGGAGAGAACAATTAATGATTTCTCTAATTTTGAGTTCATTTTGTGAATCATGGGAGGACATCTAAATGATGTAAGATGCTTTGTGTTTATTTTGTGAACAATATGATATGGCCTATAATGATGTTTTATGAAAACTTTTTTTTTGTTAATGCCTTTCAGAGAATACAATATGCATTTTTGCTTAAATAGTTATATATAGTTTTTTGTTATATATGTAATTTGAGTGTATGTTTTGTATGCACAATAGGGAATCAATAATTCTATGAGAACTGGAACAACTGTTATAAATTTTTTGGGATGGATCTGTTGTTCTGTACTAAAAGTGAACTACATTCTTCTAGGACAGTCGCCTAAATTATTAGGACAGACAATATCCGTTAGAAATATCTAATTTTTGGGACGACAAGACCAACCGTCACACAAAAATAGAGTTTCACAACCTTTTAAGAAAGTTAATTTTTCTGTCCTTTAACGTTAATTAGGACGGCAATATCCGTCCCTTAAGCTTTTTTTTACGCCACCCTAATAGCACTGTTTGAATCTGTCCCAACTGCCGTCCCAAATAATATTTAGGACGGTAAAAGCTCCTCTTAGAACGGTTTTTTGTTGTCCCAAAAGGCCACTTTTTTGTAGTGTCCTTTGATGCGTATTGCAGAAAGCAAGGGATACGATATCAGAAGACTCCGCAAAAGACACCCCAGCTCACTGGTGTAGTGGAACGCATGCACAAGACACTGATGGAGTTGATACGGTGTTTGTTGTCTGAAGCAAACTTACCAGGTAGTTATTGGTGAGAATCTCGACACTACTGTTTTTCAACTAAAACTCCCTCAACAGTAATACGAGGAGGCTTTTTGTAGCCATCAATAACTATAGACCATATGTCAAAATCAAGAGATTTTAAGAAGAAACTCATCCGCGTTTTCCAATAAGTGTAGTTTGTGCCATCAAACTGTGGAGGTCTATTTGTGGCTTGGCCTTCACTTGTGAATTTCACAGTTGCCATGTGTAATGGTGTGATCTATATAACAATTAAAAATAATTGAATATAACAGCAATTTTACCTTGCTTTACCTGTATAACCTGCTTTGATACCAATTGTAGGAACGAAATCGTAAAGTAGAATACTCTAGAGGGGGTGAATAGAGTAGGCAGCGGAATATTGCTAATTAAAAACTTTGTTAGCAGTTAGAGCATAGAAATAATAATAATCACAAAGTAATAACTGAAAAGAAAAGAGTTCAGAGGGCAAACGCAAACACAGAGATTTATACTGGTTTCCCTATTGTGGGCACTAGTCCAGTCGGAAGACCACTAGCTTCTAGTTGAATCCACTATTGGAAAATTCTGCAAGTTTTCATACAAAGTCCATACAACTTCTACAGACGTGAGCTTTGATACGAAGAACTCGAACAACTTCAGTTTTGAAGAGTCTTTCTTCAATCAAGCCTCTGATTACAATTTCTCTGAAATCTTCTAGACCGCACCGTACCGGCAAATTGACTAGAGAAATGCAACTGGCTTGGAATTTGAAAATGGAAGCTTTTTGAAAATTCTTTGTTAGAAACGTAAGCTTTAGAAGAGGAGATATGTAAGTGACTGAGTGATTTAAAATGATCAGAATTCCTCTCTATTTATAGTTTTTCCAAAGACAGAACTCTGGCAGAATTTTGGCAGAATTTGGACAGAACACTTTGTAACAAACCGCAAGTGAAGGAAGACTAAGTTCAAAAAACAACGTTCATATAACGTTCACCTTGGCCGAACTCTGGCCGAGTTCTGTCAGGGTTGGTCAGGCTTATTTAATGAAAAAATATTTTAGGCTTTTTGAAATCCTTCAGAAGCATTTATAAATAAGAGATATTTTTCAAAACATAGGTTAATTTTGAAAACGATTTTGGATAACCTATTTGCCAGTACGACTCGGTGTACAATGTATTCCGAGACTCAATAAAAATAAAAATTACATTGCATAAGGATATATAGTCTCGAGTGGCAAACATAGCTTCGGTCTTGAGCAGTGTCCAAAATGTCTTGAGTAAACATCTTAATTGTTCCGTATATCGAGATAGTGTTTAATTAATTATTAAAATCAGGTTTGACCATGACCAATGGGCTAACAAAGTAATGATGAATCGCCTCATCCTCATAGCATAACCAGAAACAGTAGGATCTCGTAGAAGAGAACTGACATGCTGACTAGTCTGAGCGAAACGCAGATCCGCAAAAGAGTTTGCGAGGGCCTGAAACTGATTGGCATCTCGAAACTCTTGTTCCCTCAATGTCTCGATCACATACGATCGTAAAAAGTTGTGCTCATCTAGTTTAGCACGCCGTAAATTATCCAAATATTGATGGATGCCCTAAAAGGACATATGATAGGTCTGAGGTGGAGGAGGTGGTGCAGTAGGAACAAGAGGGACAGAGGCACTACGACGTAAAAGCTGAAGATGTTTAGGCTCAGAGTCACGAGCACAAGAAGACAAATCAATCTTAAAATGCTGAAAGATGATAGGTAGGATCATCTCGTAGAGAAGATTTTTGTTCATCTCACGATATCTAGCCATCATCCTGATAATAGTCTTAGGAACAAAAAAGGGAATCCCATGACAAATGTGATAGATAACAGCCAATTCAAGACTAGTTACGTCGTCTATTGAGGTAGACTTGGATAGTAAAGTGGAAAAGATGATCCGATGTGACTCATAGAAAAAATAAGTTCAAGTTTACGGCTTTAAACTTGCCGGGATGGACGGGATCAAGAGCACAAAGTTGATTCTTGAAATTGGTCAAAGTCATGTCGTTGGAAAATTCAAAATCAGTGATATCGACAAGCAGCTCACCTATGTTTGGAATGTGTAGGACCGTCGCTAATCTTTATCATTGAATTGAATATCAATGCCGATGACACAGCTTTTCACAAGATAATCATCGTTTGCAAGAGTAAAGTTGCAATAAAAAATCCTAATTATATTAGTGGCAATAGGAAATGAATGTGTAACAAGAACATTCAATCCCAAAGCTTTAAAATAAGATTTATGAGATGAAAAGATCGTCCATTTTATCGATGCGTCGGGACAAATATTGTGAATAAAAAATCTGCATACGGTAGTAAGGATTATTCAAGAGTTTCAAAGAAGAACTAATTGAATGCCCCATCGTCTGTTTGGACGGGTGAAAAGAGAGAACTAAGGGTAGGATCAGAAGACGTGGCCGTATCACTAGTCGTTTTCTTTCTCTTGAAAGGATTGTGAACTCTAGGCTTCATTTCAATGGAAATAGAAATTTTTAATGAAACTAAAAAAATGAGAGATGGAAAGATAGAGGAGGTTATACTTTCTTAGATTAGAGTATGTGGAAGAGGAGGAGATTCCACGCCCGAATCTAAAATTTCAACAGAAAAAATCCAAGGGAGTATGGAGAAATCAAGGATTGAAAAAACTAGGGTTTTAAAAGTTTTCACAGCTGTTGTGCTGCTATTTTGAGGAGGAGGAAGAAGAAATAAAGGTGGGGCCATTCATATGTTGTTTGAAAAGAACCTGACAACAACTGAGTTCGGGACGACCTTGGGCCGAATTCGATCCGAGTTCGTTTTGAACTCTGTTGAGGATATTTTGCACAAAATCCAAAATGTCACCTTGTACTTATTATTCCTTTTCAATTATTTAATTCTAAAATTAGTAGTTTTAAATTTCAATTAATATAATTAAATTTATTTTACTAATTAAATTTCCTTATGTAGTGACTGTCTCAGTTTAGCTGTAGGGGTATTGTCTCAGCTAATGGAGGTCCCCCCGGGGATGCTTAAGTACCGTTTCGCATTAGCCGTAGCCGTAGTGACAGACAGACCCTTTGTAGGCTTGTCTCGAAAATAGTTTTTGCATATTAAAAATAATTAATAAGATAATAATTAATACTATTGATATCTAAAATTCCTAATTCTCGACGTAAAGGTTTTGTAAAGGTGTCAGCCAATTATTTCTCTGTCTATATATTCTAAACTGATGTCTCCATTTGCTTGATGATCTCTAAGAAAGTGATGTCCAATCTCAATGTTCTTAGTGCGAGAGTGACATACAGGATTCTTAGTCTAAGTTTATGGTGCTAGTGTTATCACATAAAATGGGTTATGTATGTATAGTATAAATCAAAGTCGTCTAAGGTTTGCTTCATCTACAAAATTTGTGCACAACAACGTCCTGCAGCCATATACTCAGCCTCAGTAGTCGATAATGCAGCAAAATTTTGCTTTTTTCTAAACCAAGAGACTAGAGCCTTACCATGGAAATGACACGTGCGCTAGTACTTTTTCTATCCAATTTGCATCCAGTAAAATCAGCATCTGAATACCCAGAGTTAGGTCAAAGGACGTGGTTTTGGGATACCATAAGTTGATAGAAGAAGTATTTTTAAGGTATCGAAAGATACGCTTAACTACGCACAGGTGTGATTTCTTAGGGTTATCTTAAAATCGTGCACAAAAGCAAACAATAAACATTATATCATGACGACTAGCAGTTAAATAAAATAAACTATCAATCATACCTCGATACTTACGTATGTCGACAGGTTTGCCTTGTTCATCTATATCAAGCTTGGTTGAAGTTTCCATTGGAGTGCCAAGGGGTTGATAGATTCCAGATCAAACTTCTTTAACAAATCTTTTGTGTACTTGGCTTGGTTGATGAACGTCCCATTGTTAGTTTATTTGATTTGTAATCCAAAGAAGAATTTGATTTCTTCCATCATTCTCATCTCAAACTCATTCTGCATACACTTAGAGAATTCTTGACATAAAGATTCATCAGCAGATCCAAAGATAATATCATCAACATAAATTTCAATTAAAAGAATATTTTCATTTAAAGACTTTATAAAAGTGTAGTGTCAACCTTGCCTTTTCAAAAACCATTATCAAGTAGAAAAGAGATTAGATAGTCGTACCAAGCACGAGGGGCTTGTTTCAAACCGTATAAGGCTTTCTTCAACTTGAATACATAATCAAGATTTTTGAAATCAGTCAAACATGAAGGTTGAGCTACATAAACTTCTTTTTTTTATGAAACCATTAAGAAAAGTACACTTTATATCAACTTGTAAAAGTTTGAAGTTATGAAAACATGCAAATGCACATAACATGTGAATGGATTCTAATCTCGCAACTGGGGCATAGGTCTCATCATAGTCTATACCTTCCTCTTGGTTGTATCCTTGAGCTACGAATCGAGCCTTGTTACGAGTAACTAAACTATTCTGATTTTAATTTATTTTGGAATACCCAGCAGGTGCTAATAAACGATGATCAATGAGCTTGGGAACAAGTTCCAAAACTTGATTATGTTCAAATTGGTTTAGTTTCTCTTGCATAGCATCTAACCAATAGTTATCACTATATGCTTCTTTAATAGTTTTAGGTTCTAGCTGTGAAATAAATGCAACACAAGAGGCTATATCTCGGGGGAGGAACGAGTACTTATGCCCTAGGTGATCTTACCTTTTATCAGGTCCTTGGGGTGGTCAACCAAGAATTTCATTCTTTTTAGCAGACTTTCAAGTTAGCTGGTTCCTGTTTCAGGTTCTGTAGACGCCTTGATAGGTGTCCTGATGTCTTTATCATCATTGTCAATCATCGTCTGCTGGTTTAATTCGTCACGTTTATTGATTCTTCGATGATCATTGTCTTTTTGTTGAAGACTCGGTACCCTTTACTTTTGGCCGCATAACCTAAAAAGATACCCTCATCGGCCTTTTTGTTAAATTTACCCAAATTATCTTTAGTGTTAAGAATAAAATATTTTCAGCCAAAGATTTTGGAATAAGAAACTGTAGGTGTTCTATCAAACCATAACTCATAGGGAGTCTTCTTCAATTTAGGTCAAAATAAAACACTATTGAGAACATAACAAGCTGTATTGACAGCTTCTGTCTAGAATTATTTGGGTAGACTAAACTAGTTCAACATTACTCTAGACATTTCAGATAGAGTTCTATTATTACGTTCCACTACTGTATTTTGTTGTGGAGTCCTAGGACAGGAAAACTTATGCAAATATCCGTGTGTCACAAAATGGCACAAACTCTGCATTCTCGAATTTTTTGCCATGATCGCTTCGAATATGAGCAATCATGAATCCTTTCTCATTTTAAACTTTTATAAAATATGACAAATTCAAACAATGCATCATTCTTACGTACGAGAAAATATACCCACGTGTATATAGAGAAATCATATAATATTACAAAAGCATATAACTTAACACCTGGACTAGCAATTCTAGTAGACCCAAATAAATCCATATGTAGTAATTATTAAGGTCTAGTGGTACTTACAACTTTTTTGGACTTAAATGTGGATGGGGTAGCTTTGTTTTTTTTACATTCACTACATATCGTATCCTTCTTGAAGATGATGTCTGGTAAGCCTTGTACCAATTTCTTCGTGGATAATCTTAAAATAGTTTCCATGTTTTCATTCCGAGTCTCATGTGCCATAGTTGACTCTCATCATTCTTTGCTAGTAAGCATCTACCTGCTTTGTTAGCATCTTCCAATAAATAGAAAATATATATGTTGTCTTCCCTAATACCTTCAAAGATAGTACTATCAGTTGAGTTATCAACTATAGTGACAAAGTTAATACCTTAACCTTGGTCAGCTAAATAGCTTATGCTGAGTAGGTTATGTTTTAACTCAGTTACTAGACATACATCTTTAATCACAGGGTAGGGAGTCTTACTAATGTTGTCGATACCTACTATATATCCTTTTAAGTTATTACCGAAGGAGACGTATCCTTCTTTCTTCTTCGACAATATTGCGAATAGAGAAGCATCATCGATCATGTGCCGTGAGCAACCACTGTCGAGGATCCACTTGCTCTTAGCATGAGTAGGGTGTTCCACCTACAAAGAAGTTTGCAGATGAAACCTTTTGTAACCATTTCTTGTAAGGTCCGGATATGTTAGTCTTTGGCATTCATGCACATATATTTAAGTCAACAAATTTTCTTACTCTACATACAGGTGAGATATGACCAATGGTGCCACAATAGTGACATCTAGCATGCTTAGTGTTAGGTGCAGTATGTTGTGCATGATTGGTAGATCTTTGTATTCTAGTTGGATACTTGTAGTAGAATGCATGTCAGTTAGTCTTCTTGGGCAAAGGTTTGGCTATGTTTGGTCTGACAATATTGGGTTTGACCGTGTTCCAATGTTTCGGTAATTAACACGTGTTAGGGTAGGAAGTAGCAACTTTATGAGGTTTTTCTAACCTAATTTCCAACTTTTTGGAGGTGTCATAAAGTGTGTTATAGTCATCTATGAGTACATCATTTCTGACTAGTGCATAGTGATGGATCTTCTTCTCTTGGAGTAAATCTTTCTCAAGTTTAGCAATGATATTGTCTTTTTTTTCTGGATAAACGTGTAGTCTCGTGTAGTTACAGTTTGACAGAAGAAAGCTCACCAATATCACTAGGATTTTTACTATTTCTAACCTTAGCTAATAAGTCGGTAAGTCTTCCTATTTCACCTTTGTACTCTTTGAGTACCTTCTTAGAGTTTTGGTATTTGCCAAGTAGTTTTGTATGGTTATCTAAGAGATCACTAAAGGCTTCACCTAACTGGTCAAAGGTAAAATCATCATATGTATTAAACAAGGGATTTGAGTTTACCTCATTATATGCCATCAAGCATACATTTGCAGCATCGTTTGATTGTTCATCTTCTGAATCACTGGCTTCAGTTTCATGCCAAATGCTTATGTTGGCATATCTTCTGGAAGTAGATTTCTTCAAGTAACTCTGATCATACTTGTTGCCTTTCTTGGTTCATGATGATGCTATCGGACAGTCCTTTTTAATGTGTTCTTTCTTCTTGTAACTGTAGCAGATTTGATCTTCTTCATTATTATTGTTGTTGCTATTGTGTTCCTTCATTCTTCAGTTGAACCTTATGAACTTCTTAAACTTCTTTACTATGAGAGCTTGATCCTCAGTGTCGGAGTTGTTGTCATCAGAATCTTCTTTGATAGTTCTTTGTTGTTGAGCTTTGAAGGCGATTGATTTTTCCTTCGGTGTGGCGTCTTTAAAGTCTTGAAGTTCCAACTCATGAGTGAGTAGCTTTCCCATAAGCATTTCAAGAGTCATGGTAGCGAGGTCGTTTTCTTCAAGGATTATCGTAGCCTTTGGAATCTTGTTCTTTATGAGAGCTTGTAGCACCTTGCGAATCTTCTTATGGATATTGTATTCTTTGCCTAGGAAGGACAGAAGATTTACAATATCCAAAAATCTTGTGAATATTTGTGTAACAGACTCGTTTGGCTTCATTTTCAATGCCTCATAATCTTGAGTAAGTCTACTGATCTTGGACTCCTTGACTTGCGTCGTGCCTTCATAAGTAACTTCGAGAAGTTTTTATACCTCATTAGATGTTATGCATGTTGACACCATATTGAACTCTATCCTGTCTATAGCATAAAATAAAGCATTAATAGCACGTGCCTCAAGACTGACTTCTTTCTCTTTAGAATCAGTATACTTGTTATGTGATTTTTCAACCAAATTTCTATTAAAAAGAACACGTGGAGGCTTTTTATAGCCGTCAACTACAATTGACCACAAGTCAAAATCTAGAGATATAAAAAGAAAACTCATACGTGTTTTTAGTTATTGTAGTTGGTACCATCAAACAGTAAGGGTATATTTGTGGCTTGGCCTTCACTTGTGAATTTCACACTTACCATATGTGATATAGTGATCTATGTAGCAGCAGAAAATAATAACAATGTTAACTCTCTTTACCTGTATATTCTACCCTGATAGCAATTGTAGGAAAAAAATGTAAAGCGATATATAATAGTGGGGGTGAATAGAGCAGGCAGCAGAATATTAGCTATTAAAAAATATTACTAGCAAGATCACATAAATATATCATAGTATGAGTAAGTAGAAGTAAAGTGCAAAGAGCAAACGCAAAGATGACGATGTATACTGGTCTTCCTCTTGTGAGGACTAATCCAGTCGAGAGAACTCCAGCTCCCAGTTGAAATTCACTATGAAAAATTCACAAGTTTTCATCCGAAGTTCATACGACTTCTACAAACGTGAGCTTTGATCCAAAGTACTCGACCAACTTTAATTATAAAATGTCTCAATTCTATCAAGCCTCTTGATTATAATCACTTTAAACTTTTAGAACATACCATACTGGCAAATCGACTAGAGGATTGTAACTAGCTTGGGATTTGAAATTTAAAGCTTAGTTGGGCTTTGGAAGATCATAGTAAGCTTAGAGAGAAAAGATATGAAGGTGAATGAGTGTATCGAAATGGTATAATTTCTTCTATATTTATAGGATTTTCAAATGGAGAATTCGGGCATAATTCGGACAGAATTCAAACAAAATTCTTTGAGAGAATCTAGGCATATAGTTGTTGCATCTGTAACTACTGGAAGACTGAGTTTAAAAAGCAACGTTCATATAGCCAAACTCGGGCCAAATTTTTTCCAGAATTCTGCTGGTCCAGAATGGGCTTTGCAACTCAATTTTTGGGCTTTCGAATTGTCAAGCAGTTAGGAAGTAGTTTGGGCTTTTGTGAGTGGACTTGTTTTCAAAATAAAAGGGTATTTTAAAAACATTTTTTGGGCAACCTATTTGCCAGTACGACGTTGTTTACATTGTATTCCTAGACTCAATAAAATACAAAAGTACATTGATAATTAAAATACAGATACGATGACAAATACAGTTCTAAGTCTTGAATGGTAGCAGGCATATGTTGTCGAAGTTCGTCCAAATAGCCATTACATCGAGATAGGGTTAGATCAATTATTAAAATTCGGTTCGACAATGACCGATGGGCAAACATCATCAACTTGTGAAGCCAGTTCGTTCAAGAATTTTGGCAGGTACACTATTATTTTATATTCTTAGTACATTATAATACTATTCTTTGTTGTATTTCATTTATTATCTAGTTGATACACGATTGTGACACGATAGGATTGTTGTATTATTGCTCGTTATTGTTTATTAGTGAGTCAGAAGAGAAAATACTAAGTAGGTATGTGAACAAACTGTTCGACATAACAAAATGTTGAACGAAGTTTTTGCTTTATTGAACATATAAGGTCTTTATGTACAAAGAAGGAAGTCCTAAACAGGATATTCTAAGTACAGGAAGAAGAGGTTTATGGGAAAGTGTGACGATGGAGATCGAGCACTACAGCGGCTCATTTACTCCGTTGACGATTTGACGATGAATCAACCTTGTTATAGCTCTCTTGCGCCATTGATGGGACTTTGGGGTCACCGACCAAGAGGGTGTCTGGATGAGAAGATCCCTTGAAGATGGTTGGTTGGTTGGTTCTTTGGTTGATAGGTGGATGAGGTTGGTCGACTCTTCGTAGATGGAGATTGCTGCTCCTTTAAAGATTGACGACTGTCAATGTTTCCTCTTTCTCTTTTTCTTTCCTCCCCTTTGGTAGAAGAAGAACTCCATCTATTTATAGAGAACCGAGCACATATGCGATGTATATTTGGGTTCTTGAGATATGAAAGAATCTGCAGTCATTCCACAGTACGGGCTTATGCGGCAATGACACGTGACGGACATTGAATTCCCCGCAAATGAGATCTCTAGTGGTTATAAACATAACTGAATGAGGTGACACATAGCGCATGTCGATTTGCTTGCTCGGATACAGTCGAATAAATCTTGGGATTTTATCCTAGATTTGGAGTCTAATTGATCCTCATCTAAGATTTAAATCAATTTGATATGATATCAAACATGATTTAATTCCAATCTTCTCTAAAAGAGGCAGTTTAAACAAACCAATTAGGGTGGACCTACGCTTCCTGCGCCTCAGGTAAGGACTAAGTGTTACTGTGCTTCGGGGGCGAAGAGTAGACCGTGCTTCTGGAGACGACGGAACCTCTGTGCTTTCAGGTGACGAATGGACTTGGCTTCGAATAAGGATGAGACTTCTGTGCATATAGAGCAACTTATGAAGCTGTATTTTGGGCTACATGAGTCACTGTGCTGTCGGCGACAAGTAGGCTTGTGCTTTAGGTTGACGAGATTACTGTGCTTTTAGAGCGACAGGTTGACTTGCATTGGTTGCGATGGGAGTTCCCAAGTCTCTTTTTGAGAAGTGACTTAAGCTTATGATCCGGAGCAGATGACTGCATCGTAGGAATGGAGATGGTGTAAGCATATCACCATTCTGTACCTCATACGGACACATGTAAGTAGCTGTGCCTCTGAACAGTGAAGGCATTGGCTGCGAAGGAAAAGGTATGACACCCTTGCGCGTTTGAGTTTGGCGCAGGCAGATAGCTGTGCCTCTGGAGTGAAGACACTAGCTTCTAGAATAAAAGAAGGGGAGGAGGGCCCTACCACCATCTTGTTTCTGAGGTTGGCGCAGGCAGGTAACTGTGCCTCTGGCTCAAAGGCTATGGCTTCTTCAAAGTGCCGAGTTACTGATATACTTCTGAGAGGCTGCGCCCACAAGAATATCAGAACATGCTTCGGTGGAGGTCAATCCTCCAGTGTGTGTATCGAGTAGAAGGAAGGCTGCGCTTCGATGAAGATTGCATTCCTTGTAGATCCCTCTAGGCTTCTGTCGAATCTATACTAGTTTCTTTGTAGAAGAACAGAATTAGTCCCTTATGTATAGTCCTGATGTGTCTGTACTAGACTTTGGTAGACATGACAATGAAGGAACAACTCTCCATATCTTATGTTTTGTCTTTTTAGCACTGAGCCTGAGTCTTTTGCATCTTCTGCACTGTGGCGAAAGGATGTCTTCAGCTGAGATTTTTTATGCTTTTACACAAACCACAATTAATGTTAATGTGGATAGCTAAGTCATACAGCTCACGTTAGTCATACCTTAAAATATGGATAGCCATAGATATGATGTGCCGTATTATCCCAGTCGTTCACATGTCGAAAGGTATTTTAAATATACTGTTTTTTAGTCTTACTTGTTCATGTTCATTGTCCAGTTCTCTTGTTTATACATGTTCTTGTCAGTGGTCTCGTTGTACGTGTTATTGTTTTTAGTGCATATATATGTTTTCTTTATTTTTATATTGCATCTTTGTTTATCTAGCTTTATTTTATGTTAAGTTATATTAATACAATAGGATTTTACTTTCTCTTTTTCCGACTGGAACGTTGCAAGTGACTTGTTACTTTGTACTTTGGACCTTTCGGGTGGAGATAGAGACACATGAGGGCCAATCTTAGATTCTAGACAGATTAGATAGTTCTTGGATTTAAATATTTAGTCGTTTTATTTTCGAATATTATTTTGATGTATTATTGGATTTATTAATGAACAATTATTATTAAAGAGCAAATATATAATTTTGTGATCCAAGATTGATTATTTGGATTTGGGATTGACATTAAGGTCTATACAGCATACTACCGTTGTAGAAAAGAGAAATATAGGTTTCATGTGCCTAAAATGTAAATATTCTAGAGTTAAAGCAGCCTTTGAAGCACTATGAGCTTTTGAAGATGCATAGTCGAAGATGAGTTAGAGAGACGCATGGTTCGTTTGATGTATGACGTATTTTTGTCTCTTGTATGAAAGAGATGCATTGGTCATGGTCGAACCGAATTGTAATAATTGATCTAACCCTGTCTCGATATAAGGGCTACTTGGACGAACTGCTAGAACTGCTACTGCTACAGTTCAAGACTTGGAGCCGTATTTGTCATTGAGTCTGTATTTTTCTATTATCAATTATCAATGTAATTTTTATATTTTATTAAGTCTAGGAATACAATGTAAACCGAGTCGTACTGGCAAATAGGCTATCCAGAACTATCTTCAAAAATATGCATTTGTTTTGAAAACTAGCCCAAAACCAAAAGTCCTAACTGCTTGAACATTCGAAATCCCAAAACCTGAGTTTCAAAACCCAAAATCACCCATTTATAATTAGCATAACTCCGAGCGAATTTGTCCGGAATACGGCCCGAGTTCGGTTGGTGGAATGATGCTTTTTAAACTCAGTCTTCCCACAGTTACGGATGCAACGACTATATGCCGAGATCCTCTCGTAGAATTCTGTCCGAATCCTGTCCAAATTCTGTCCGAATTCTTCCTTTGAAAATCATATAAATAGCGAAGAAATTCTACCATTTCAACACACCAATTCACTTTCTTATCTTTTTTCTCTAAGCTTACTATGTTCTTCCAAAGTCTTCTAAGCTTTCATTTTCAAATCCCAAGCTAGATACAATCCTCTAGTCAATTTGCTAGTGCGGTACGGTCTAAAAGTTCATAGTGATTGTAATCAAGAGACTTGACAAGAAGTAAGACAATTCACAATTGAAGTTGGTCGAGTGCTACAAAGCTCTTATTTGTAGAAGTTGGAAGGACTTCGTATGAAAACTTACAGTTTTTCATAGTTGATTTCAACCGGGAGCTAGAGTTCTCTCGACTGGATTAGTCCTCAAAAGGGGGAGACCGATATACATCACCGTATTTGTGTTTGCTCTTTGCACATTACTTTTACATTTTCATATCTATGATATATTTCTGTGATCTTACTACTAACATTTTTTGAATAGCTAATATTTCGTTGCATACTCTATTCACCCCCCTTCTAGAGTATATCGCTTTATATTTCGATCCTCCAATTAGTATCAGCGTGGGTTATACTGGTAAAACGAGATAACATTGTTATTATTATTTTAACTATTGTTACATAGATCACTATATCACATATGGAAACTGTAAAATTTATAAGTGAATGCCAAGCCATAAAAAGACCCTACTGTTTGATGGTACTAACTACACTTACTAGAAAATACGTATTAGTTTCTTCTTGAAATCACTAAATTTGGACCTATGGTCCATTGTCGTTGATGGCTATAAAAATCCTCCCCATGTTCTTACCTATGGAGATTTGGTTGAAAAAGAACATGACAAGTATGCTGACTCTGGAAAAAAAAGAGGCCAGTCTTGACGCACGTGCTATTAATGCTTTATTCTATGCTTTAGACATGAATGAATTCAACAGAGTGTCTACATGCACAACATCCAATGAAGTATAAAAACTTCTCAAACTTACACATGAAGGCACGATACAAGTCAAGGAGTCTAAGATCAATAGACTTACTCAAGAGTATGAGGCGTTCAAGATGAAGCCAATCAAATCTGTTATACAAATGTTTACAAGATTTCTGGATATTGTAAATCCTTTGTCCTCCTTAGGCAAGGAATACAATAATCAAAAGAAGATTCGCAAGCTGGTGTGAGCCCTCACAAAGAATTGGGTTCTGAAGGCTACAACAACCATTGAAAGAAACGACCTCACTACCATGTCTCTTGAAACGCTCATGGAAAATCTACTCACTCACGAGCTGGAACTTTAAGACTTTGAAGACGTTACACTAAAGGAGAAATCAATCGCCCTCAAAGCTCAACACCGAAAGACTATCAAATAAGATTCTGACTATAGTGATTCCAACACCGAGGATCAAGCAATCATAGTGAAGAACTTCAAGAAGTTCATGGGACACAACCGAAGAATAAAGGAACACAATAGCAACATCAACAACAATAAAGAAGATCTAATCTGGTACGGTTGTAAGAAGAAAGGACACATCAAGAAGGAATGTTTGACATCATCATCATCAACTAGGAAAGGCAACAAGTATGAAAAGAGTTACTTAAAGAAATCTACTTCCAGAAGATATGCCAACACAAGCATGTGGCATAAAAGTGAAGCTAGCGACTCAGAAGATAAACAATCAGACGACGCTGCAAATGTATACTTGATGGCATATGATCAGGTAAACTCAAACCCTCTATTTGATACATATGATAATTTTACCTTTAAACAGTTAGGTGAAGCCTTTAGTAACCTCTTAAATGACAACAAAAAGTTGCTTAGCAAGTACCAAAACTATAAGAAGGTACTCAAAGAGTACAAAGGTGAAATCAGAAGACTTACTAGCTGAGGTTAGAAGTAATGTAAATCCTAGTGAGAATGGTGAGCTTTTTTCTGTAAAGTTGCAACTACACGAGACTACATGATTATTCGATAAAAAAAGCCAAGATCTTTGCTAAACTTGAGAAAAACTTACTCAAAGAGAAGAACCATCAATGTACACTAGTCAGAAATGATGCACTCACAACTGACAATAACACACTTTGTGACACCTCCAAAAAGTTGGAAATTAGGTTAGAAAAACAGCCTGAAGTTGCTGCTTCCTACCCTAACACGTGTCAAATACCAAAACATCGAAACACAGTGAAACCCAATACTGTCAGACCAAAATGCCAAACCTTTGCCCAAGAAGATTAACCGACATGCATTCTACTAAAAGTATTCAACTAGAACACCAAGACCTACCAATCATGCACAACACACTGCACCTAACACTAGCATGCTAGATGTCATTATTATGGTAGCATTGGTCATATCTCTCCTGCACGTAGAGTACGAAAGTTAGTTGTTTTGAATATATGTGCATGGATACCAAAGACTAACTTATTCGGACCCTACAAGAAATGGGTACCAAATGTTTCATCTGTAAACTTTTTTGTAGGTGGAACACCTACTCACGCTAAAAGAAAGTGGATCCTCGACAGCGGTTGTTCACGCCATATGACCGGTGATGATTCTCTATTCGCAACATTGTCAAAGAAGAAAGAAGGATACGTCTCCTTCGGTAATAACTTTAAAGGGTATATAGTAGGCATCGACAATATTGGTAAGGCTCCCCATCCTATGATTAAAGATGTCTATCTAGTAACTGAGTTAAAACATAACCTACTTAGCATAAGCCATTTAGCTGACCATGGTTATGGTATTAACTTCGTCAATGACAAATGTACTATAGTTGATAGCTCAACTGGTAGTACTATCTTTGAAGCTATTAGGGAAGACAACATATATATTTTCTATTTGCTGGAAGATGCTAACAAAGCGTATAGATACGTACTAGCCAAGAATGATAAGAATCAACTATGGCACATGAGATTCGATCATACAAACATGGACACAATTTCAAGATTATCCACGAAGAAACTGGTACGAGGCTTACTGGACATTGTTTTGAAGAAGGATACGATATGTAGCAAATGTAAAAAGAACAAAACTACCAGATCCACTTTTAAGTCAAAAAATGTTGTAAGTACCACTAAACCTCTACAATTACTGCATATGGATTTATTTCGACCTAGTAGAATTGCTAGCTTAGATGGTAAGTTATATGCAATTGTAATAGTAAATGACTTTTCTAGATACACATTGGTATACTTACTTACACGCAAGAATAATGTATTATCCAAATTCGTTACATTTTACAAGAAAGTCCAAAATGAGAAAGGATTCATGCTCACTCATATTCGAAGTGATCATGGCGACGAATTTGAGAATACAAAGTTTGAGCAATTCTGTGATACACACGAATATTTGTACGAGTTCTCCTACCCTAGGACTCCACAACAAAATGGAGTTGTGGAACATAAGACCAGAACTCTATCTGAAATGGCTAGAGTAATGTTAAACCAGTTTAGTCTACCCAAATATTTTAGGTCAATACAACTTGTTATGTTCTCAAAAATGTTCTAATTCGACCTAAATCGAAGAAGACTCCCTATGAGCTATGGTTTGATAGAACACCCACATTTCTTATTTCAAAATTTTTGGTTGTAAATGTTCGACGTAACAAAAGGTTGAACAGACTTTTTGCTTTATTGAACGTATAAGGTATCTGTGTACAAAGAAGAAAGTCCTATATAGGATATTCTAAGTATAGAAAGAAGAGATTTCTAGAAAAGTGTGACGATGGAGATCGACTACTACAGCGGCTCCTTTACTCCGTTGACGATCTGACGACGAATCAACCTTGCTATGGCTCTCTGGCACCTTTGAAGGGACTCTGGGGTCACCGATCAAGAGGCTGTATGGATGAGAAGATCCCTTGAAAATGGTTGGTTGGTTGGTTCTTTGTTTGATAGGTAGATGAGGGTGGTCGACTCTTCGTAGAAAGAGATCGCTGCTCCTTTAAGGATTGTCGATTATCAATGTTCCCTCTTTCTTTTTCTCTCCTCTTGGTGGAAGAAGAACTTCTTCTATTTATAGAGAACCGAGAACATATTGATGTGCATTAGGGTTCCTGAAACATGAAAGAATCTGTTGTTATTGTACGGTGTGGGCTTCTGCGATGCTGACACGTGGCGGACATCAAGATTCCCCTCAAACGAGATCTCTGGTGGTTATAAACATAACCGAAGGTGACGCATGGCGTGTGCCAATTTGCTTGCTCAAATACAGCCGAGTAAATCTTAGAATTTCATCCTAGATTTGGAGCCTAATTGATCCTCATCTAAGATTTAAATCCATCTGATATGATATCAATCATGATTTAATCCCAATCTTCTCTACAAGAGGCGGTTTAAACAAACCAATTGGGGTAGACCCATGCTTCCTGTGCCTCTGGTGAGGACTAAGTGCTGTTGTGCTTCTGGGACGACGAGTAGACCGTGCTTCTGGAGATGAAGAAACCTCTGTGCTTTCGGGCGACGAGTGGACTTGGATTTGAATGACGACGAGACTTCTGTCCATATAGAGAAACTTATGAAGCTATGTTTCGAGCTACCAGAGTCACTGTGCTGTAGGCGAAAAGTAGGCTTGTGCTTCAGATTGACGAGGTTACTGTGCTTTTGGAGCGACAGGCTGACTTGCATTGGTTGCGATAGGAGTTCTTAAGTCTCTTATAGAGAAGTGCCTTAAGCTTCTGATCCGAAGCAGAAGACTGTGCCATAAGAATGGAGGTGGTGTGAGCATATCACCATTATGCGCCTCATACAGACGCTGATAAGTAGTTGTGCCTCTAAACAATGAAGGCATTGGCTGCGAAGGGAAGGGTATGACACTCTTACGCATCTAAGACTGGTGCAGGAAGATAGCTGCACCTCTGGAGTAAAGACACTGGCTTCTAAAATAAAAGAAGGGGAGAAGGACCTACTACCATCTTGTTTCTAAGGTTGGCACAGAAAAGTGGCTGCGTCTATGGCATGTAGTCTCTGGCTTCTTTAAAGTGCCAAGTTATTGATATGCTTCTGAGAGGCTACGCCCATAAGAATATCAGAACATGCTTCGGTGGAGGTCAATCCTCCAGCGTGTGTATCGAGAAGAAGAAAGGTTATACTTCGATGAATACTGCATCCCTTGTAGATCCCTCTTGCCTTCTATGGAAACTGTATTAGATCCTTTGTAGAAGAAGAGAATTAGTCCCTAATATATGGTCCTGATGTGTCTGTACTAGACTTTGGTAGACATGACAATGAAGTGACTTTTATCTATATCTTCTATTTTGTCTTTTTAGTACTGAGCCTGAGTCTTTTGCATCTTATGCGCTTTGGTGAAGGGATGTCTTCAGCTGAGATTTTTCATGCTTCTACAAGACCCCCTTCAAAGTGTTCTGAACTTGAGTCAAGCTCGAGATACTTTGAACAGAAGTATGAACACGCGTCAGGACTGTACAAGATGGGTGATGGCTGGTGTCACGCCTAGCTCTTAGCGTTAATGGTCCTGAGTCATTATTTCAGAGCATAGGCTCCTAATGGCTTCTTGATATTGGATCCTCTTACGTCTTTGCAGGGATCACGAATCTTTTTACCAGAGGAGGTTCAGTCACCTACCTTTGGTCACTCGTAGTACTGCTATCTGTCATGGAGTGAAGCTTTAGCTTAACTTCTAAGCTTCCTTCTGACCGATGTCGGGCTCGTTCTTGGACCCCACGAATAGCATACATAAAGGACTGTCCTCCTTCAAGAGAAGACTCAGCTTGTTCAACAATGGCCTTGCTTGCCCGATGTTCAGCTCCTTACGACCCTAGAGTTTGCTTGAGGCTGCCGTCGGTGGCAAATCTTTTTATCCAAAGAAGCTGTAGTAGAACTACCATTGGATCTCGAGACGTCCCGAGTCCTGGATGTTGTGGGCGTCAAAGGCATCTCAGACCTCTGCTTCCTGGGTTTGGAATGCTTGCCATTCTGAACGAGGAATAGCAAGGCATGCTGCTGTGGTTGCTCTCGTCAGCCAGCTGGGAAGATAGGTGAGTCCTGTGCTGGTCTTCATCCCCGACTCGGGCCAGTAGCAGCTTCGGGCGGTGGCTTCCTTTACCAGGAAGTGATTGGCTCCATCATCGCCTCGCCCGTGTTGTTGAGAGCTAGTACCATAATTTTAGCTTTTTTTGCTTCTATCTATGTAACTACGAAGAGTCTATAATAAGTCTTTGTAGCCACATGTTTTTATATGTACAAGATTTCTTGTTTCCTTTGCTTTTGTCTCCAGAATAAAGAAGGAATCTTCATAATGGATTTTCCTGACCAGAGGTAATATGTACGTGGTAGGCTTGACCTTTGTCGGGGTATAGAACAAAAATCCAGAGGGACGTGAACTATTTCCTAGACCGCTGAGATAATCATAGAACTGATGCGAGAAGGACGACTACTCAGAGGTAATGTGGACATGATAGTCGTGTCTTCCAGGCGTACAAGAGCAATCCAAAGGTAATGTGGACATGAAGTGCTTCATCTACTTGAGAGAATATACTGAAGAGAGAGCGAGAGATCCCCTTACCAGAACTTGTGGCCACCCTTTTCATGGGATGTGGGTGCCTATGCTGGTTCTGTCTTCAGACTTAATACTTCATTAGGAACATGTCGTTGATGGGCATCATTAGCAAGTCCCTGTTAGGCTTAGCTAGCCGATAAGCACCGTTGAAGTACACCGTTTCTATGACGAACGGTCCTTCCCACTTGGGCTCGAACTTCCCAGCCGTCTTGTGGGTCATCACAATCGGTCTCCTACTGCCAAGACGAGGTCGTCTACCTGGTAGGATCTTTTGCGGACCTTTCTATTGAAGGCCCCAGAGATGCAAGCTTGGTAAAGCTCAATCCTTTGCTGTACGATCAAGCGCTTTTTATCCAACTCTTCTAGCTCTTTTAACCGCCTGTACTGATTGTCTTTGATGGTTATTTGAGTGGTGATCATGTTAGCAGACAACATCTTCTTAAGGACTTGACCCATGCTAGTATCGGAATCCCAGTTGAGAAGTCAGAAGAGTGTGAGTGCCTCATGACTTCTTCTTCTGAATCATCTAAGATGGTCGTAGGTATAACATACCCCAGCCCACGACGAGTACGTTGGTTGTAGTTTTTAGCTTTTCCTTCGGAGTATGAATCCGTATGGATGGATGCCGGCCTTTGCCATAAATGACACCCTTGTTGTTGTTTGGGTCATAGCCCATCTTCTGGATAAGGTTTTTGGCCTGTGCCGTGTAGCGGTAGAACTGTATTTTGCCGCTATCGAGGTCTGGGTCTTTAGGAGTTATTCGCTATGGATGCTCCAATCGATCGAATATGATGGATTTCTCTTCTTTTTTTCCTAGCTGGAACTACGAAATAGGCGCCTCGGGCAGGGACAACTCGGCTCACATGGTTGGCAGTTGTCACTTGCGTCTGTAGTTTACACAGAAAATTGTCCAAGAAATACTTGGTGTTCCAGCACGCGCCAGAGTAGTTCGATGACAACTTTCTGTTGTTGAAATGGGATATCTTGTCACGAAGGATTACGTCGTCGAAAGAGTGGGCCTCTGTATCGGCGTAGACATAATCTTCTAGCACTTCGTCAGTGAGGGCTAGAGCTGTCGTCGGAGGAGAAGGAGGACGCCTCTCTTTCAGCTTGACCATCAAGGAAATGGTGGTCGGATGCTCCTGTGCCTTCATGGTCGGCCTTGGGACCTCCGGGATAACTTCATTTATATAGGCTCCTGACCATCTTCCATCGTCACTGGAGGCGAAGGTGGAGCTTTACCCCAAAGCTTAACAACAAGAGGCGCTGACACCTTGGGAGGCCTTCCTTTCAGACGAACCTTTAAAGGTTCTTCGACCACTGCTTCTTTCTGAAGCTGTCTCTGCCTCATCGTCAGCATCATTGCTGTCGTCATCCCAGGGAACTGACTTGTACAGATCAGCATCCGTATAGTAGGCTTCAAGTCCTCGGAACGAAATGATATCAGCGAACTCCATTTTGATAGTCCCATCGCTGGCCACATATTTCATACACTGATATAGAGTGGAAGGGACAATCATGTACTTATGGATCCATGGTCGCCCCAGTAGCATGTTGTAATTTATGTCTGCATCAATGACATAGCAAGTCAGTTCAGTGTGAAGGTCGCCGATCTGACATTTCAGGCAAATTTTGCCCAAGGGCTCGCTTTTTCCCGCGTTGAAGCCACTGATTGTTGTGTTAGAGGATGTCAACCGATGCATTGGAACCCTTAAAGTTTGAAGCAGGCTTCTTGGAATAATGCTCAAAGAGGAGCATAGGTCGATGTGGCTGCGATCGACCTTAATGGCACCGACATACCCCGTATAGTACAAGAGGCGGTTGTGCCGGTTATTCTTTAGCAACATGTCTTGTTGGGTGAAAGTGATACTGGAAATCACTTCAACCACGCTGTGGCAATATGGGCAAGCTACGGGATCCACTTTCGGTGGCTGAACCTGGGTGAGGAATGACTCGGCGTTTTGTAAAGCTTCACTGAGCGCATTTCGGGTCTCCTTAGAGAGGAGGAGGAGCTCGAAAAGTGACAATATAGTTGAAGTATTAGCCAACTACGCTAGAATATTGAAGTTGTAGGGTTTGATAGGCTCGATTGCTGGATCCTTTCTGAGAGGTTTGTCGAAGCGAACCTCCTACTGTTTTTGCTTGTCCACGGTAGGGGCCCGGGATGGAAGCGCCTCTGGTGCCTCAGGGATCTGAGGTGGACCTGCTCCTGATATATCTGGGATAGAGGAAGTATTTGGGGGAGACTTCTCCTGGTCTGGAGCCTGGCTCTCCTCTTGCCTCTGTGCCGAGCGGGTGGTCAGTAAAGCATCGTCGGTCGACGTCGAGACCATATGGCATGCCTTGCTTCTCTTTCCTTTGGCAGAAAGGGTCGTAGATGTCATCAACTTAGGAACTAAGTCAGGATGTATCCACATGACTTCACCTTGAGGCATGGAGAACGGGACGAGCCCTTGAGCGTTGCCCCGTGCTAGCGGAAGGTTGACTACTTCCATCGTCACCTTTGGAATAGGGATAACGCCATCTTGTACCTCTGTGGCTGGAAAACTCCCAAACTGGAGAGTAACCATGTTGGATGTGATAGTCTTCTTTTCGTAATCCAACGATATAATGTTGGCATTAATGAGGCGCTGAATTTTTCTCTTCAACATATAGCAGTCCTGTGTTGAGTGATGGACGTACCGGTGATAATGGCAGTACTTGGGATGGTCCACTTTTCCCACTTCATCAGAACACTGGATGGCGGGATGGACAGTTTGCCACTCTTCGTAAGAATCTCGAAGAGTTCCAGCGTATCCTCGTCATCAAAGGAGTAAGTCTCCCTCGGCCTCTGTGCTTCTGCAGACTTGGGGTTCGCAGCTGCTGAACCTTTAGAGATATTAACGGTCATGACTTTCTTACCTTTTTCGTCTTTAGGGTGGTTGCTGTACGAGCGTCTCCCCTTGTCTTCACGTACAGGAAAGTGTAGCCCCAAGAGCTGCACGTCCTGGGTTTTCCTTTGTGTGGCATCCGCCTCTGTAATAAAAGGTGTCCACTCTGTGCAGGGAGCACTGTGCCATAATTTTATAGCGCACATCATGTTCTTGTGACAGGAGTCCATAAGCATAGGCTCGGGCATGTCGGGTGGTAATCTGAGGGCTGTCTGGCGGAAGCGCTCGCTGTATGCGCGGACAGACTCTTTCTCCCTCTGGATATTTTCTATGAGGGTCGATATGGTCATATCTATGCCTCCTTCGTAGAATCGGTGCACGAACCGCATCTTTAGGTCTTCAAATGACGAGATGCAGTCGTCCGGAAGACTGCAGAACCACACATAGGCTACCCCCTGTAGGGCTCTTATGAATAAGTTGGACAGGAGGGAATCATCCTTTGGCAGGTGCCCCATTACTGAGGCAAAGTACCTCAAGTATTATCGAGGAGACCCATTACCTTCATAAGGTGTAAGCGTCTACTGGTTGTATTTGGGAGGATAGATGATGTTATCCCACTCGGCAGGGTATGGCAGCTAGATCCCCATCTTCCGGAGCGTTGTATGCTTTTTCTTAGCATTATGACGAGCATACAGCTCCTTGATGGCCTGCTGTATCTCGGTCGGCATTGTGGAGCCTATAGTCGATGGAGTAGACGAGGATGGTCCTGCCTGATTGGCAGTAGGCAACCTGCTAAATTCATCATTGGTTGGTGGATCACGCGCAGGTGTAGAGACAGCGGGGGGCATGCTACTCTTGAGGTCGATGATGACTGAGGGCAGGGTCTTCATGGTATCCGTCAGCGTATCCAACTTCGTCTCGAGGACTTCGATACGCCTAAAAGCTTCGTTGTTATCTTCCTCATTGTCGTCGGCCATAAACACAGACCGAGTGTGAGGGTGACTCGAAGGAGCCGTGGATCCTTCACTTTCTGGCTCAGACGCCTGAGTCTCGCTGCCTTGAGGATATACCATAAGATTGTGATCTTCTTCGGACTCAGTATGGTTGCTACCCCTGGTCTAGTGACTGGTAGCGCCAATGGAGACATCCGTGTCGTATTGTGCCTCGTCAGATTGGAACACAGGGTTGTCATGCATGCTAGAAGGCTGGCTACCCCTAGTTTTTGTCAAGGCACCCAATGCAGATTTGGAACGGGTGTCTTGGAACATACCTACATCGGGTACCTTAGCTTTACTGTTCTCTGGCCTCCTCTTCGGTTTAGTAACCGATATGGGAGAATTCTGGAAGGGATTTTTGAAATCTCTGGACTGTGCACCACGTAGCATGTGGCGATGCGGGTCTCCTCTTCTCTATGGCTCACTGACCCCCTGTTAGGCCTATGGCGTGGAGTCGGCATATAGTAGAGCCTCTGGAAGACGGAGTGCCTGCTTAGCGATGGCGCAGCCGTCTGTTGACAACGACAGTTGATGGTAATCTGGGTGCAAGAGTGCCTTTATTTAGGCACGTCTTGTGCAACAATTATTCTTTCTCTTGGGAGAGGGTTGGATCTTCTGTCGCTGCACTCCCATTGTACATACAGGAAAGCTGCATGTAAGTACGGTCAGAGCTGGTCTGGCGAGGAAGCCTCATGTCGCTCCTGCGGAGACGATGCTCGCGTGGTTCCCTCTTCGTGAGATGCACCCCCTAGCTTAGCTTACACAGAGGAGTACCCCAGTGGGAGGGAGATTCGACTTGTTGAGGCATCGGAGCGCGAGAGCCAGTTTTGTATAGCTTTCCGTCGGCTGCGCGTGTTATTGTCAACACATGGCTCTGGTTCGCCATTGGTGTTGCACGCTTGTTGTATGAAGCGTGAGCCACCTGGGATCTCTTCCTACTACCCCCAACGGGTGAGTAGCATTTAGAGTTCGTCGAAGGTTTACCTGAAGGGAAAGCGATTCTGTCGAAGAGAGATCTCATTGCCAACAATACTCCTGTCGTGAGGGGTTGGACCGGTGTGCTCTTCCTTTGGCATCGTTCCTTCGTCACATCAATAATGGAACCACCATCTTGTTCATCATGCTTTCCCGATACGAGAATCGGACGAGGGGATAAGGCTGTAGCAGCTGGGATCTTCTCTGTATCCTTGACGTTGAGGGGGTCTTGAGACATAGTTCTCGCCATCGTACTGCTGGCTACAGTCGCCTTAGGCCACCAGACACGTCGAGTCTTCTTCGATTGTACGAACTGCTTCGAAGTGTTTGACTTTTCATCAGAAAGGAGATCTTCAAAAGTTTGTTGGTCGAAGCGTACGACCAGCATGTCTTGAGAAGCTTCCAGCAAGTTGTCATCATATTGCGTCAACGCCTTCTCATTAGAGGAGAAGGTAGTCCCCAGCAGTGTCGCCATTTTGTTTGACGTAACAATATGTTGAACGAACTTTTTGTTTTATTGAACGTATAAGGTATCTGTGTACAAAGAAGGAAGTCCTAAACAAGATATTATAAGTACAGGAAGAAGAGGTTTATGGAAAAATGTGACGATGGAGATCGAGCACTACAGCGGCTCCTTTACTCCGTTGACGATCTGACGACGAATCAACCTTGCTATGCTCTCTGGCTCCTTTGATGGGACTCTGGGGTCACCGACCAAGAGGCTGTCTGGATGAGAAGATCCCTTTAAGATGGTTGGTTGGTTAGTTCTTTGGTTGATAGGTGGATGAGGGTAGTCAACTCTTCGTAGATAGAGATCGCTGCTCCTTTGAAGATTGTCGATTGTCAATGTTCCCTCTTTCTTTTTCTCTCCACTTGGTGGAAGAAGAACTCCTTCTATTTATAGAGAACCGAGAATATATGCGATGTGCATTAGGGTTCCTGAGATATAAAAGAATCTGTCGTCATTGTACGGTGCGGGCTTCTGTGGCGCTGACACGTGGAGGACATCGAGATTTTCCTCAAACGAGATCTCTAGTATTTATAAACATAACCGAAGGAGGTGACACGTGGCGGGTGTTGATTTGCTTGCTCGGTTACAGCCAAGTAAATCTTGGGATTTTATCCTAGATTTGGAGTCTAATTGATCCTTATCTAAGATTTAAATCAATCTGATATAATACCAATCATGATTTAATCCCAATCTTCTCTGTAAGAGGCGATTTAAACAAATAAATTGGGGTGGAACCATGCTTCCTGTGCCTCTGGTGAGGACTAAGTGTTGTTGTGCTTCTGGGGCAACGAGTAGACCGTGCTTCTAGAGACGACGGAACCTCTGTGCTTTCAGGCGACGAGTGGACTTGGCTTCGAATGACGACAACACTTCTGTACGTATAGAGCAACTTATGAAGCTATATTTCGAGCTACCAGAGTCACTGTGCTGTAGGTGACAAGTAGGCTTATGCTTTAGGTGACGAGGTTACTGTGTTTTTGGAGCGACAGTTTGACTTGCATTGGTTGCGATAGGAGTTCCCAAATCTCTTATAGAGAAGTGACTTAAGCTTCTAATCCGAAGAATATGACTGTGCCGTAGGAATGGAGATGGTGTGAGCATATCACCTTCATATGCCTTATGCGGACGCAGTTAAGTAGCTGTGCCTCTGAACAATAAAGGCGTTGGCTGCGAAAGAAAGGGTATGACACCCTTACACATCTGAGATTGGCGCAGGCAGATAGCTGCGCCTCTGGAATGAAGACACAGGCTTCTAGAATAAAAGAAGGGGAGGAGGGCCTACCACCATCTTGTTTCTGAGGCTGGCGCAGGTATGTGTCTGTGCCTCTGGCTTGAAGGCTCTGGCTTCTTCAACGTGCCGAGTTACTGATATGCTTCTGAGAGACTGTGCCCACAAGAATATCAGAACATGCTTCGGTGGAGGTCAATCCTCCAGTGTGTGTATCAAGAAGAAGGAAGTTTGTGCTTCGATGAAGACTACGTCCCTTGTAGATCCCTCTAGGCTTCTATCGATTCTGTACTAGATCCTTTGTAGAAGAACAGAATTAGTTCCTTATGTATGGTCCTGATGTGTCTGTACTAGACTTTGGTAGACATGAAAATGAAGGGACTTCTTTCCATATCTTCTGTTTTGTCTTTTTAGCACTGAGCCTGAGTCTTTTGTATCTTCTGCGCTTTGGCGAAGGGATGTTTTCAGTTGTGATTTTTTATGCTTCTACAGTAAATGTTTTACTCTTAATATGAAAGATAATTTGGGTAATTTTGACGAAAAGGTCGATGAAGGTATCTTCTTAGGTTATGTGGCCAAAAGCAATGGGTACCGAGTCTTCAACAAAAGGACAATGATCATTTAAGAATTAATGAACATCACCTTCGATGAACTAAATCAACAGACGATCAACGATAATGATGATGAAGACATCAATACACCAAGCAAGGCGTCTACAGAACCTAAACCGGAACCAACTACCTTGAAAGTCTGCTAAAAAGGATGAAGTTTATGGATGACCACCCCCAAGGACTTAGTAATAGGTGAGATCACCAAGGGTATAAGTACCCGTTCCTCTACCAGAGATATTGCTTGTGTTGCATTTATTTCACAGCTAGAACCTAAGACTATTGATGAAGCATATAGTGGTAACTAATGGTTAGATGCTATGCAAGAGGAATTAAACCAATTTGAATAGAATCAAGTTTGGGAACTTGTTCCCAAGACCATTGATCGTCCGGTCATTGGCACATGATGGTTATTCCGAAATAAATTAAATAAGAATGGTTTAGTCACTCGTAACAAGGCCCGACTCATAGCTCAAGGATACAACCAAAAGGAAGGTATCGACTACGACGAGACCAATGCCCCAGTTGCGAGATCAGAATCTATTCGCATATTATGTGCATTTGCCTGTTTTCATAATTTCAAACTTTTTCAAATGGATGTAAAGAGCACATTTCTTAACGGCTTTATAATAGAAAAAGTTTATGTAGGTCAACATCCAGGTTTTACTGATTTCAAAAACCCTGATTATATATTCAAGTTGAAAAAATCCTTACACGATTTGAAACAAGCCCCTTGTGCCGCATACGACCGTCTAAGCTCTTTTCTACTTGATAATGGTTTTTCAAAAGGTAAGATTGACACTACACTTTTAATAAAATCTTTTAGTAATTTACTTTAATTCAAATTTATGTTGATGATATAATCTTTGGATCTACTGATGAACCTCTTTGTCAAAAATTCTCTAAGTGTATGCAGAATGAGTTTGAGATGAGCATGATGGGAGAACTCAAATTCTTTTTGGATTGCAAATCAAGCAAATCAATAATAGAACGTTCATTAATCATGCTAAGTACACAAAAGATTTACTAAAGAAGTTCGATCTGGAATTCGTCAAACCTCTGGCACTCCAATGGCAACTTCAACCAAGCTCGATATAGATGAACGAGGAAAACCTGTCGACATAAGTAAGTATCGAGGTATGATTGGTAGTTTACTTTATTTAACTGCTAGTTGTCCTGATTTAATATTTAGTGTTTTCTTGTGTGCAAGATTTCAAGCTAACCCTAAGGAATCACACTTGTGCGCAGTTAAGCGTATCTTTCGATACCTTAAAGACACTTCTTCTATCGGCTTATGTTATGCCAAAACCACGTTCTTTTGACCTAACCGGTTATTCAGATGCTGATTTTGCTGGATGTAAAGTGGATAAAAAATGTACTAGCGGCATCTGTCATTTCCTAGGTATGGCTCTAGTCTCTTGGTTTAGCAAAAAGTAAAATTCTGTCGCATTATCGACTACTGAGGCTGTGTACATCATCGCAGGATATTGTTGTGCACAAATTTTGTGGATGAAGTAAATCATAGAAGACTTTGGTTTATACTCTACACATATACCCATTTTTTGTGACAACACTAGCACCATCAACTTGACTAAGAATCTTGTATGTCACTCCCGCACTAAGCATATTAAGATTCGACATCATTTTTTTAGAGATCATCAATCAAATGGAGACATAAATCTAGAATACATAGACACAGAGAATCAGTTGGCTGACATCTCTACAAAACCTTTAGCGGAAGATCGATTCTATTATTTACGTCGAGAATTAGGAATTTTAGATGTCAATAACATTAATTAATTTAGTCTTATGAATTATTTTTCAACATGCAAAATCTATTTTTGAGACAAGCCTACAAAGGGTCTATTTGTCACCACGGTTATGGCTGAAGCAATACGGTATACTCAAGCGTTCCCCTGCGAACCTCCGTTAGTTGGGACAGTAGCCCTACAGCTAATCTAATACAATCGCTGCATAATTAAATTTAATTCGTAACATAATTTTAATTATATTAATTAAAATTTAAAATTAACTTGGAATTAAATAATTGAAAATGAATGATGAATATAAAATTTTTAATTTTTCTGTGCAAAATACCTCAGCAGAGCTCCAAACGAACTCTGCACGAATATAGCTCGAGTTCGGCCCGAATTTGACTAACGTCGGGTATTTTAAAATAGAAACTCAGTGGCCCACTCTTCTATTCATCTTCGTCCTCCTCCAAACATAACAACCAGTCGCGCGAAAAGCACCGAAACCCTAGTTCTTAAATCTTTGATTTCTCTTAACTCTTTTAGAATTCTGCTTCCAAATTTTGGATTTGAGCGTGGAATCTCCTCCTCTTCCACATACTTGATTTTGAGAAGGTATAATCTCTTCCATCTCTCTGTTTCTCAATTTCCAATTTTTATAGAAATTTTATATTTTCCTTTAGAAATCATGCTTATAATCCATAATCCCTTCAAGAGAAAGAAAACGGCCAGTGAAGAAGCCTCATCTTTAGATCCTATCGAATGATCTCTTTTTTGCCTGTCCAAACGAACGGCTGGCCATTCAATGAATTTTTCTTTAAAACTCTTGAACAATCACTGTTATGGTATGTGAATTTTTCAATTCATAATATTTGCCCCGGCGCACTGATAAAGTGGACGATTTTTCCGTCTCACAAACCCTACTTTGAAACTTTGGGATTGCACAACCTTGTTACATATTCTTTTCCTATCGCCACAAATGTAATTCGGCTATTTTATTACAATTTCACTTTAGCCGATAATGATTATATTGTTAAGAGCCGTGTCGCAGACATAAATATTCAATTCAATGATAACGACTTAGCAAAGATCCTACAAATTCCAAATATAGGTGAGCCGCTTTTTGATATCACTGACTTAGAATTTCCAAACGATACGACTTTGAACAATTGAACATGTTCTTTTATGAGTTGCATCGTATTGTTTATTCTACTATAATAACAAAATCTACTTCAAAAGGCGATGTAACTAGTCTTGAAATGTCTGCTCTCTATCACATTCGTCATGGGATTCTATTTTCTGTCCCTAAGGCGATTATCCAGATGATGGCTAGGTGTCGTAAGAGGAACATGAATCTCCTCTACATGATAATCCTTCCTATCATCTTCCATCACTTTGAGATTGACTTGTCCTCTTGTGCTTATGACTCTGAGCCCAAGCATCTTCAGCTCTCTTGTCGCAGTACATTTGTCCCTCCTACTCCTCCTACTGTACCACCTCAGACTTACCATATGTTATTTGAGGGTCTTTATTAGCATTCGGATGATATGCGGCGTGCTTAGCTAGATGAGCACGAGTGTTTGTTACTGACACATTGAGGGAACGTGAGTTTTGTGTTGTTAGTCGGTTTCAGGCACTTACAAAGTTTTTTGCGAATCTGTATTTTGCCCAAACTGGTCAGAATGGCAGTTCTCTTCTACGTGATCCAACTATTTCTGGCTACCGCTATGAGGATGAGGCAGTTCATCATTTTACCCAGACTGGTCAGCATGTCAGTTCTCTTCCACGAGATCCTACTCCATATCCATCTCATGGAGCTAGCACTTCTGGGGCTGGTCCTTTTAGACATGGTGCTGTTGCTGATCGTGCTGGCGATGACAATGACTTGATCTAGACGTTACTGTACTTGTCTAGATGTTATCTTATTTAGACTCTGTCTATGACTATATATTCTTGGAAATGTTCCTACATTCCAAGATAGTATTATTATTTCTTTTAATGCACTTTTTTGTTTGAGATGCTGAGTTGATGTTTTCAAACTCTTATTATTATGCATTTTTATTTCAGCGTCTATCGTCTCTTTTTGGTATGGACTTATGCTTAGAATTCACTTTTAGCTACTGCTTCAATTCATAAACTGCCTATAAAATTCATTTTTTTATATTTTCTCTGCATTTTTCAACATTTGTTTCTCATGCATGAATTACGGGGGAGCTTCTCTCTTTGCAATTATTTTGCTAAGTGACAATGGGAGAGAAAAGGATCTAACAATTTTTTTCAGGTTAACTTTTAGTAAGAGAAGACAGTACCAAACGTTTTGTTATTTTTTTCAAATCAAAATCAAGATGTTATATCGGTCAAGGTTTGCCAATTATCAAAATGGGGGAGATTGTTGGCCTATTGGTCATGGTCGAACCGGATTTAAATAATTGATCTAATCCTGTCTCAATATAAGGACAGTTTGGACGAACTTCTAGAACTGCTACTGCTAACGTTCAAGACTTGGAGCCGTGTTTGTCATTGCATCTATATTATTCTATTATCAATTATTAATGTATTTTTCACATTTTATTGAGTCTAGGAATATAATGTAAACCGAGTTGTACTGGCAAAGAGGCTACCCAGAACCATTTTCAAAAATACCCATTTCTTTTGAAAACAAGCCCAAAACTAAAAGTCCTAACTGCTTGAACATTCAAAAGCCCAAAACCTGAGTTTCAAAACACAAAATCACCCATTCATAACCATCAAAACTCTGAGCGAATTCACCCTGAATTCGGCCCGAGTTCGGTTGGTGGAACGTTGCTTTTAAAACTAAGTCTTCCAGTAGTTACAGATGCAACGACAATATACCGAGATCCTCTCATAGAATTCTGTCCAAATTTTGTCCGAATTCTCTCTTTGGAAATTGTATTAATAGAGAAGAAATTCTACCATTTCAACACACCAATTCACTTTCTCATCTCTTTTCTCTAAGCTTACTACGTTCTTCCAAAGTCTTTTAAGTTTTTATTTTTAAATTCCAAGCCAGTTACAATCTTGTAGTCAATTTGCCAGTGTGATACGGTATATAAGTTCAGAGTGATTGTAATCAAGAGGCTTGACAAGAAGTAAGATACGTCACAATTGAAGTTGGTCGAGTGCTTCGGATCAAAGCTCGCATTTGTAGAAGTTGCAAGGACTTCTTATAAAAACTTACGGTTTTTTGTAGTGGATTTCAACAAAGAACTAGAGTTCACTCGACTGGATTAGTCCTCACAAGAGTGAGACTAGTATACATCGCCGTGTTTGTGTTTGCTCTCTGCACTTTACTTTTATATTTTTATATCTGTGATATATTTCTGTGATCTTACTACTAACATTTTTTAATAGCTAATATTTCGCTGCGTATTCTATTCACCCTCCTTCTATAGTATATCGCTTTACATTTCGATACTACATGCTATACCAATGAGCCATCGACTAAACTTTGTGCTTCCCACAGGAAGAAGAACACTAAGAAGGCTCATATTATTCATGCATCTAACAACAAGGCTGCCATCCGTAATAGAGTTACTCACTCTAATTTTGGCAAAAAGAATGCAAAATCAGGACAAGGGTTTTGCCTCAATACAAAACTCTTGACGCCTGACTGGATACAAGAAGTCTGTCTTCCATAGACTTTCTTTCCTATGCACGGATTTTGTCCAGTCGCATAAGAAGAAAAAGGAGGTCATACACCCTTTTGTTGATTTGCGTGATATGCTTGTCTTGCACAACAACTTTCAGATAATGTAAAAGAATTACCGGTGGCCTCGGTTTATGCAACATCAAGACAAGAGGAAGATCAAATCTCTCCATCCTTATCATCTAGGGTACATCAGAGAGCTACTTCATCAAAGGTGTTTATCAAAGAACTCGTGCTCGATCTAGACATTCTTCTAGCGTACCTCAAGTTTCGGAGCAAGATAATACTGAGGGTACAACTATCCTAGTCTTTGATCATTCTAAATCTCAGTCTGATGATAGAGTAATTTGGATCTCAGAAAGTGACAATGAAGTCTCACAGTCAGGGTTGAGCATTACTAATTCTAGTAATGCTTCCTTGCATACTTCTCCAACTAGCAGTCCATATACAATATATATCTATGCGACGGGTAATGAAGAAGGTGGTAGTAGTTATCTACAGAGAATTGATAATCTAAAGAACATTCTACAAAACGTTATGACGATGATGCAACAGATGCAAACTATAATGAACCTGCAAACAGCTGTGCATCAATCTCATCCATCAACTCAATCTCCTGTCGATCAAGATACAATTAGGGTATGTTTGAACCCTAATCCACCACCGATAGTTGGAAATATACTTATGCCAGTATTGCAACAGGCAAGACCGACTATCCTACATCCTCTATATGTCAGCCACTTGATACTTTAGAAGCTTTTTGAGACATCAATACCCGATTAGATGATATGACTTTAAAAGAGGAGTTCCATCAAACGGGAAAGTCATGCCCTTATCCTTCGGAATAGGATGATGTGGTTTGTTCTCCAAAGTACAAACCCCAATCATTGATTTCTTATGAGGGAACAGGCTCACCTAGACAGCATTTGACATACTTTTACTTCCAAACTGTTCACATACCTATAATGATGCACTTTGGTATAAATTGTTTATCAGTACTCTAAAGGGAGTGGCTTTCGAATGGTTTTGCAATCTGTCTTACGATTGCATTAAAACCTTCAAAGACTTAGAGAAATTGTTCCTAACCAGATTCTACGAGGGGCCAGGTGATGTCTCCATGCAGAAGCTCGTTGCAACGAAGCAGGATAACAAAGAGCCAGCTCATGAATTTATTAAAAGATTCAGGAGACTAGAAATGAAGCTTTACCCCGGGACTCCTCAGTCAGTATTGATTGATACCTGCACGGTAATTTCTTACCTACAGTCAAATTCTACATTGGGCCTAGAGACTATAATGATTGGCCAGCTTTCATCGCTGCTGCTAAGAAGCCTGAAGAATCCATCCAGGTTTTGCATTTAATTCTGCTCAAGTCACCGAGAGCAAAGGGAAGCATCCCCAGAACAATACTACTTCTGGAAATGCTACCAAAGTGAAGGAGTCCTTTATGATAGATATTTTTGCAGCTGCTTCCCAGCCAAAATCAAAAGCTCCAAATGTTCTGAGGCCTAAGCCATACTATACATTCAATGAAGCCCACAAAATAGACATCTACTATGTACTCATGAAGGGCAACAAGTTGTAATTAACTTCCCCTCATAGGCCAGAGGAAGTAGGGCAAACTAATGATCCGAAGTACTGTTTCTATCACTAGTATGTGCATCACCCTACGAAGGATTGTTATATATTGAAGAATCAGATCCAATAACTACTGGATTCCAAGGCCATCACATTGTATACAGATGAGAAACAGGTTTTTACAGATCTGGTTTTCCTCCAGTTTGGAGATCTCCTTGCAATTGATGTTCAAGACGGTGTCACACCGATACCTAAGGCAGCCGTACAAGTCGTCAATTTCCTCCAGTTCGTAATCAATTAACTGAACTCGTACCACTTAATACTCAGCGTGGTAAGGTTATGTGGATCCATCCTAATCTTATTCAAGTTATGGATTCAAAATCTGCCCCTTCTATTTCTAAAATGAAGAAGAAGAAGAAGAAGAAGAAGAAGAAGAAGAGTAAGCTATGTAATATGGTCATTGAAGCTCTATTCGGAGAAACTAGATCCAGAAAGGCATACCTGTGTACCTCTAATTAGGAACAAGAGGATATTCCTTTTCCTACAGCCCCTGCTCCTAATCCACCTGTTATTTCGGCTCCAACTGAATCTGGACCATCATAGCAGACTCAAGGACAAAAAGGAAAACAAAAAGAAGTAACATTTGACAAATCCTTGAAGAAATCTAATCTGTTTGGTCTCGACAAACCCTCCATTTTTGATATATTGACATAGGTTGCCAATACCCTAGCTCGATTATCCATATTCGAGTTGCTTCATCTCTCCAAAGATATACTTGAGGCATTGAGTGAGGCATTACAATATGCAGACTCTTATTTGTCCCAGATAGCAGAACCAGATGATGACCCTGTGACTTGTCCTCATTGTCATAATGTGTTGGAGAAGATCCCAGCATCATCTTTGCTTAAGAAGATATGTTATTGAAGGATAGACCCCTATATTATACAGGTTATACCGGAGGTTGTAAGGTGGACCGCATCCATATTGATCCCAGCTCATCTGTCAGTGTTATCCTTCAAAGCTTGCTTCAGATATTGGGGATTCCAATGCACAAGTTGTCACAAACCTCCACTACTATCACTGGTTTTAATGCCGGACGAAGTCATCCTCTGGAGAAAATTTGTCTCAAGTGTCAGATTGGAAATCTTTGAACTGAAGTCACATGTTATGTCATTGATGCCAATGTGTCCTACAACGTCCTATTAGGACGGTCGTGGATACATGAAAATCTTCTTGTACCGTATGCTCTTCACCATTGTTTCAAATATGTGAATGAAGTAGGGGTAGTCTGTGTAGAAATTGTAGATGTCGATCCTTTCAAAGGGGTCGAAGTATACTTCTCTGATGTAAGGCTGTATAAACCTCTAGATCAAAGACCCTCTGACAATGAACCACATCTTATGGTGGACAAGGAGGAAGATGTTAAAGGTAAGCTAGAAAAAGCATCTACTGATCAAACCACAAAACAACCTTTAGATATATATTTGTAAGGCCCTGTATGGAAGGAGCCAGTTGAAGATCCCTTGGCCATATATTAGAAAGGTCCTGTATGGAAGGAGCATGTTAAAGCTTCATAAGAGATTCATTCAGGGGTTCGTACACCTTTTGTTGTTGATCTACGTAAGAACAAAATGTACATGAAGACAAAGGAGCCTCTAGTAATTGATCTGAGAACAAAGAATGAGGAACCTCTGGTGATTGACCTGAGGACTAAGAAAGACGAACCGTTCGTGGTTGACCTTCGTCGAAACAAACATCCAGTTCAACCAAAAGAGCCCCTGGTGATCGGTCTGACTCATGCTACGATTGATGTAGGAGCAAATATTATAAATAAACCTCAATGTATTAAACTCCCCGAGGATGTTTTCCTGGAAGAAGAAATCATGTATATACCTAATGAAAAAGGCCCTATTTTTTAATACTTTGGTGTTCCTAAGGATGATCTAGAAACTGTAAACTCTTTGTGTTCACTTATCACGGATACGAAGCTGTCACTTCCTATATCCATTTCTTCTAGAAGTAGTACTCCATGTATGTCATATGAGGATTCTTACTTTAAAGTACCAGCTAGGTCGATTTGCGAGACACCGATCATTTTTGGTCGAGCTGATGTTACTAAAGAAGCTTTGGTTGATGATCCTGAACCAGATTTCGTAGAATGCAGCTTTATGGTACACTCCTCAACTGAAGAATATCATTCAAAAATTAGGCTGACTTAAATATTCAGCAAGGTCTTAATTTTGGTAAAGGTCGACGTTTACCGCTGCGTACCCTAACTCCAAAAGGGAAACCGTAAGACTACTATCATCGTACTTGTTCTGGGCTGGGATATGTAACTTCTCTTACTACACCAGAAATCTCAGACAAAGAAAATAGTGATACATTTTTTCATTCTTCTGATTCTTCATTATGTGATTCAGATCACAGTGTGGGAGCAATATTTAGAGATATTTTCCTAGCGTATATGGTCTCTAGTGATCAAACAGAGGATGATAATCTTTCTATTGAGCCTTTTGAAGTCGATCCTTGGACGCAACAGCTTGTGACATAATGGAAAATACGGTTTGAACAACGAGAGCCTCCTACTGAAGATGAAGTTGTTCAAGTTAATTTAGGTAACATAGTGTCGCCTAAACCAATATTCATCAGCAAAAGTTTATCTGATGAAGATAAACATTCTTTTCTCAAACTCATTAAAGAGTATATAGATGTGTTTGCTCGGAGTTATGAAGATATGTCTAGACTTGATATACAGATAGCAATCTTAATATACTTTCTAATGCCAAACGTGTAAAGCAACAACAATGGTGGTTCCATCCAGATATGATGGAAGCTATTATGACTGAGGTAAAGAAATTTATAGATAGTAGCTTTGTTCGAGAAGAATAACATCCCGAATGGGTTGCTAATATTGTCCCGATCATGTAGAAAAATGGGAAGATGCATCGATTATCGAGACCTTAATCAAGCTTGTCCTAATGATGAATTTTCTCTTCCAACCACATATGTTATGATTGATAACACTTACAGCTTCGAACGTATGTCCTTCATGGATGGGTTTTCGGCTATGACCAAATTAAAATATTTCCAGCTGATGAGAACCATACATCATTCCGAACACTGTTAGGGGTATACTGTTATACGGTGATGCTCTTTTGTTTAGAGAATGCTGGAGCTACATACCAACGCGCCATGAGCATAATTTTTCATAAATATTTACGAAAAAAGGTGGAATGCTACGTCGACGACATTGTTGTTAAAAGTCATTCAAAGGGCGATCACCTTTAAGACTTGAGAACAGTGTTAGAATTGATGCGTGTGCACCAACTCAAGATGATCCTACAAAGTCAATTTTTGGGAGTCTCCAACGGCAAATTTCTTAGATTTTTTATAACTACAAAGGAAATATATATTGATCCCGACAAAGTTAAAGATATCCTAGAAATAGATCCCCCAAAGATTATTAAAGAACTGTATGGTCTATAAGGCAGGTTGGCCTACATTCGAAGGTTCATTTCAAATCTGTCCGAACGATGTCGACCCTTCACTCAGTTAATAAAGAAATGAGTCTCTTTTGTCAGGGATAAAAAATGTCAACAAGCATTCGTCGACATTAAAAGATATCTCACCAATCCTCCAATATTGGTATCTCCAGTTGTGGATAAACCATTCTTACTGTATGATCATGCAATGGAACATTCTCTTGGTGCACTGTTAGCTCAAAAGAATAATGAAGGGCATGAACAAGCTATCTATTATTTGATCTGTGTGATGATCATCGCAGAGCACAGATATAATCCCGTTGAGAATGAATGGCTTGCTTTAATTTTTTGTAAACTAAAAGATGCATCTGAAGAATAGGTAGGCAACTATAGAGGGGGATGAATAGAGTTTATAATAATAATAGCCAAATAAAAATTAAACTCTTTTCACCAACAGTAAATAATCAGAGTAGTAAATGCGGAAATAAAAAGATCTAGAGAGCATACGCAAACACAGTCGTTTTTAACCTGGTTTCCCTCGTGGAGGACTAGTCCAGGCCTGAGAACTCTAGCTCAGGATTAAATCCACTATTTGTGAAATAGTAGTTACACCCTGTGCCTTTTCTTCAGAAGAGCACGTAAACTTGTTACAAAGATCGCTGTGGCGATGCTTGGAATTTTCCAAGCGACTTTCTTGACTCTTGTACAAACTCCTAACTGAATTGCACTGAGCACTTTTAGGCTTAGGAAGCTTGTGGCTAGTAGATGAGAAGGTTAAGGCTTGTATGAGGCTTATAGAGAAGAGAAGAGAAGATAATTGGATGATTGAAAATGAGAGAATTCAAGGCCTATTTATACTAGTTGGGTTAGGTAGAATTCGGCCAGAATTTTGTGTCAAGAATTCAAAATTTCGGCCGTTGGACGACTAGCATGCAGTAAACCCTAAAAATTAGGGTCCTATAATTTAGGGGACATAGTTCGGCCTGAACTCTGTGTGGAGGCAGAGTTCGGTCCGAACTCTGTCTCCATGTTGACAGAAAGTTCAATAGGCCTATGTGGGCTAGTTTTGGCTTCGCTGATCTTTTGGGTTTATTTTGGGGATAAGGGTTAAGCCAAGAATACCCAGTGCTACTCAGTTTACATTTAGCTAGACTCAACAAATGTAAAATATGATAGACTCCAAAAACGAGTGCGTTGTAGGAGAGAGGCAACGTCCGTCTTGCACTGAGTTCTCTCTTGATGTGTCATATTTAATTATGATAAGTATCATATTATCAATTCTTCAATATTTGGTTGACTGTGATTTGGGTCAACAATCTCCCCCATATTGATAATTGACAAAAATGATATTTGTATATTCAATGTTCATACCTGGATATAAGTTGAAAGAAGTAGACATGCATGCTAGCTCCCCCGTAATAGTAGTTGCCCCATAAACATAGCTTCTCTATAAACCATTGTGCCTTATCTTGATATACATAATCTCCTCCAAAATATAGATATCATACAATATGATAGAAAGATGAATAAATATCAAATAGATCTCCCCCTTTTGACATTTATCAATTATGAATATCAAATATGAATGTCAAACACAGACATGTAGAAGACTGTATAAAAGATTAACTAGCAAACACACAATATAGGTCAAAAGAGAATAATATGATAACCGCAGATAGAATCTAAAGATCCACATAAACTGAAAATATACTCATACAAAAAAATCAAACCACATAATCATAAGTCCATAATGCATAAAACTAAATAAGATCATCAGCAACAACAATAGGTACGGAACCACATCCATCATGGAGCACGAAATGGTCCTGTGGTGTCAGATGGATCAGTATTCGAACGATGAGGATCCACAAAAGCTGTATCCGGATCCAGATATTGCATGACCCAAGGGTCGTCGATGCGGTAACCAGCACGAGATGGATCCCGCTCCAGAGGAAGGGGCATAGTGGGATGCCGAGACATGGTGTACCGGATGTCATGCAATGAGTTGCTGATGGCACTCATCTACAAGGTTGTACGATAATTGAACTGGGTCCAGCGGTCGTCCTCCAATATGAAACGATCGTAAAACATGGTCTGGATAGACTCGAGAGTAGAAGGAGGTGCGGGCGTAGGTTGCCCAAGAGCAAGTGCATCAGCCTGAGCATCGGAATGCTCGGACTCAGTGGGAGACACGAAAGCATCTAAAAGCCACCTTGCCTTAGACAGAAAGGTAGGGTCTGGAAGGAACTGGCATTCATCTAAAGGAACATGAAAAGCACGAAAGACCATCGGCAAATAGAGTGCATAGACCAATGACTTAGGCCTCTTTCGTGCACTAATCATCCAGTCCATCATAGTGCACGGAAGGTTGAACGGGACATGGAAGTGAAGATGATACAAAGCACAAATCTCAAAATAAGAAACTTTATCAGTCGATCCCACTTTGGGCAAGATCGTGGAGAAGACGATACGATGAAGCTCTTACAAATATGGGTTAATAAATTTGGCAAGTAACTTGCGTGGACGTGTGTTTGGAGTACACAAATCATCCTTAAAACTCTCAAGGAATGACCCATTGGGAAATTAAAACTTGCGTGTATCGACAAGTTTTTCCCAAGAGTTGGGTTCCTGAATCTCGAGATATTCCGCAAATTCAAAATTATCGAAAGAAATGTCAATTCTGGCAACACGAGAATATATACGTGTGTCGTCAAATGTGAGATTGTAGTAAAACATTTGAATATCATTCAAGTAGATAAGTAAATTTGTAGAAAATAACTTATCGAGACAAAGATCATGAAACAAACAGTCATATCTAGAAAAAGATTGTAAAATTGATGGGATGACCCGCGTACACACTCCTTGACCGAAAGTCATTGAAACATTCATTGGAGGCTTCCAATGAAACAAAAATTCGGTCATTGAACATGTTAGGTTCATTAGGTGGTAGTGGATTGAAAAGTGGATGAATAGGTTGAGCATCTTGAGGAGGAGGGTTAGATGAGGAAGCACCCTCGGTTCTTGCCCTCTTTTCCCTATTGAACAACCTTGGTGCCATTGAACAATAAAAGGAATTTGAAATTGAGATGGAGAAAAGGAGAGAGTTATACCTCAAAACAGTAGTAGAATATGGAAGAGAAGGATCCAAATGCTATGCTCCATGAGTTTGGGGAAGAAAACCATATTAGATAGAGGATTCTATGGTTAAGGTTTGGAGAGGATAAAGTTGGAGAGGTTTTAGAGGAGGCAATGGAGAGGAGAGAGAAGGAAATCCAGAATATATAAAAGGGGGTTCGGCTAGTCAGGTTGACCCTTGACCATTGGATTAAAAAAGTTGGATGGCTGAGAGCAATATGTAGTTCTAGAATGACCAGACCGAATTTGGCCCAAACTCTGTGTGAGGTAGAGTTCGGCCCGAGTTCTGGGTTCTGGGACCAGAACTCAAAACAGGTTAAAAAAATTGCCAAGTTGGAGAAAATTGAATAGAGTGATAAAGATTAAAAATTTTCAAAAGTAAATGGCCAAGTTAGAAAAGTGCAAATGTAAATTGAATAGAGTAAATGGAAATGAAGTTAGAAAATTTGAATTAAGCAAGTTATAAATGAAATTGAACCATGTAATAAGCAAGGATTTATGACACAAACCATTACGATGACACTGCCATGGGGTAGTTGTAGGTTCCGGATCCCAGCTAGCGGTAGTCCGAAAACAAGTGCACCGTGTCGCTTAGGTTTTTACGCCTTGTTGTCAGAAGGACCCTTTCGGCTGGTACCCATAGCAAAGTCATCATAAAGAAACATGACATAATCGATATTTACACAGGCCAATTTAATGAATAATCGTTTTATCCAAAATTCCTAATTTAGGACAAAGAAAGTTGAATCGCTCTTCGTATAGTGGTTTTGTAAAGAAATCTTCCAGCTGATGAACGGTGTCAATAAATTCTAAATTTATAGTGCTATTTTGTTGATAATCATGCAAAAAGTGGTGACGAATTTCAATGTGTTTCGTACGTGAGTGACATATAGGGTTCTTAGTAAGGTTGATAGCGCTAGTGTTATCACAGAATATAGGAATGTGCATAAAAGATAGGTTGTAATCTGCAAGGGTTTGCTTCATCCACAGAATTTGTGCACAACAACGACCAGCTGCGATATATTCAGCTTCTGTTGTGGATAGTGTGATAGAATTCTGCTTCTTGCTAAACCATGAGACTAGAGCCTTGCCTAATAAATGACACGTGCCACTAGTACTTTTACGGTCGACTTTACATCCCGCAAAATCAGCATCTGAATAACCAATAAGGTCAAAGGATGTGGATTTGGGATACCACAAGCCCACTGTAACAATACCCTTAAGGTATCGAAAGATACGCTTAACGGCGGACATGTGTGATTCCTTAGGACTAGCTTGATAGTGAGCACACAGACAAACACTAAACATAATATCGGGACGACTAGCAGTTAGTTAAAGTAGACTACCATTCATACCTTGATACTTACGTTGGTCAATAGGTTTGCCGCTTTCATCAGGTTCCAGCTTGGTCGTAGTAGCAATGGGAGTGCTGATTGGTTTGACATTGTCAAGATCAAACTTCTTCAGCATATCCTTTGTATATTTTGACTAGCTGATGAATATTCCTTACGAAGTTTGTTTGACTTACAATCGAAGGAAGTAGGTGAGCTCCTCCATCATGCTCATCTCAAATTCGTTCTGCATACACTTAGCGAAATCTTGGCATAGATTTTTATTAGTGGACCCAAATATGATATCATCAACATAAATTTGAACTAAAAGAATGGTGTCTTGAAAGCTTTTGATAAAAAGTGTAGTGTCAATCTTTTCTTTTGAAAAACCTTTATCTAGTAAGAAATTGCTTAGGCGTTAATACCAAGCTCAGGGGGCTTGTTTGAGACCATATAGCACTTTCTTAAGCTTGAAAATATGGTTGGAAAATTTTTGATTTTCAAAACCATGGGGTTGTTTTACAAAAATTTCCTCCTTAATAAAACCATTCAGAAAAGCACTTTTGACATCTATTTGGAAAAGTTTAAAATTTTGAAAGTTTGCAAAGGCAGAAAGCATCCTAATGGATTCAAGTCTTACAACAGGAGCATACGTCTCATCATAGTCGATACCTTCCTCTTGGTTGTATCCTTGAGCTACTAAACGAGCTTTGTTGCGAGTGACTGAACCATCTTCATTTACTTTGTTACGAAAAACCCATTTAGTACCAATAATCGAATGGTTAGCGAGTTTAGGAACAAGTTCCCAGACCTGGCTTTTTTCGAATTGGTTGAGTTCTTCTTGCATAGCAAAAATCCAAAATTCATCATTAAAAGCTTCTAAAATAGTTTTAGGCTCTATTTGCGAGATGAAAGCAGTACTACCAATAGAATCTCTTAAGGATGATCGAGTACTTACTTCGCGTGATACCTCACCTATTACCAAGTTTTCTAGGTGTGACGGTTTGAATGCGAACTTCTTCGGTAAGCCCTCCAGAGAATTAGTTTCAGGGGTGGTATTCATCAGTGTGGAAGTTGATGGTTCAACATCATCGTTGGGGATAGCCGCTGTGCTATTTTCCTCATCAAAAGATACATTAGTCGATTCTTCTACAATCATTGAGTGTTTGTTGAACACTCTATATCCCTTACTCTTGGCAGCATATCCAAGAAAATTACCGTCGTCAGCTTTGGCATGAAACTTGCCTAAATTGTCTTTGGTATTTAGGATAAAGCAGCGACAACCGAACACTCTAAAATATGAGACATTAGGAGTCCTACCAAACCAAAGCTCATAGGGTGTTTTCTTCGAAATAGGTCGAATAAGCACCCTTTTTAAAACATGGCAAGCTGTACTGACAGCTTCTGCCCAAAAATATTTCGGAAGTGAAAATTTATTCAACATGACCCTAGCCCTATCGCCAAGAGTCATATTCTTCCGCCCTACGATACCATTTTATTGAGGCATTCTAGGACAAGAAAACTTATGATCAAAATAATTTGTTTCACAAAAAATTTCAAAATCAGAATTTTTGAATTCGCCTCCATTATCACTTCGGATTCGAGTAATCATATAGGCTTTTTCATTTTAGACCTTTTTGGCAAAGATTTTGAAAACTGAAATAATATTACTTTTGTTTGAAAGGAAGAAAACCCAAGTAAATCTTGAAAAATCATCTACAATAACAAAAGCATAGAGTTTTCCACCAAGACTAGCTACTCTATTGGGAACAATAAGTCCATGTGCAGTAATTGCAAGGGTCTAGTAGTACTTATAGTATTTATGGATTTAAATGAAGATTTGGTTGCCTTATTCAGTTCACATTTGGCATATATCGTGTCCTTCTTTAATGTGATATAGGAAAAACCTCTTACTAGCTTCTTTGTCGATAGCCTGATATAGTATCCATATTGGCATGACCAAGACGCTGGTGCCACAATAGTCTTTCATCCTTGTGGGCGTAGAGGCATCTTCCTATACTGTTAGTATTTCTATATAGATAGAAAATATAAATGTTATCTTCTCTTATCCCTTCAAAAGTAATGTCTTCCATTAACCTATCATAAATGTAGCATTTATCTTTTCTAATGTTAATATCATATCCATGATCAGCAAGATGACTTATGCTGAGCAGGTTATGCTTTAACTCGGTCACTAAGCGGACATCCTTTATTACAGAAGAAGGAGGATAACCAATAGTACCATTACCTATGATGTAGCCCTTTAAATTGTTGTCGAAGGATACATATCCTTCCCTCTTCATAATACGAAAAGATTTGTGTCTTCCATCATATATCGTGAGCATCAACTATCGAGAATTCACTTACTTTTAGTTGAGAAAGGAAGGTCCACCTACATAACGAGTAGATGTGACCTTTGGTACCCAAGTTTTTGTGGGTCCTGAAATGTTAGTCTTCGGTACCCAAGCATATAGATTAATATCAACTAATTTTCTAATTCTACACCGTGGTGAGATATGACCATGTAATCCACAGTAAGTGCAAGTAGCATGCCTATTTGTGTTAGGAGCAGGTTGATAGTGATGTCTATATGCAGTATGGTGATAGTTATGTGAAACAGCATGATAGTGACTATATGTAGCACCAGGATAATAGTTATATCTATGTGCAGTATGGTCATAGTTATATGAAACAGCAGGATAGTGACTATATGTAGCAGCAGGATAATAGTTATGAGTAGATTTAGAATGATGTCTATGTGCATGTGGTTTACGTGCTGCATATGTGTAAATATAAGCATTGTTACGTGCTGCATGTGGGTGACATGTTTTACTATTATGAGTGGTCTGGTGTTTTGTGTGTGTTTTATGACTGTGTGATTGGGTTTGAGGTTGAGCAACCTGTTTCCCCAATCTGATCTCTAATTTCTTAGAGACAACATTCAGTTCATTGTACTTAGCATTCAGACCATCAATCTTAGCAATAGAGATCTTGTGTTTGTTCTTTTCTTCAGTAAACTCTTTTTTGAGTGCTGAGATCTCGCGTGTTTGCTTCTCAATAAGTGCTTCGGCATCATGTAAGCTTAATTTAAGCATGGACACCTCATCAGTGACTTCCGTGGGTGGAGTGTCTCTAACATTATCAAGTAAAGAAGAAAGATTATGAATCTCTATTTCACAGCCTTTGATTTTCTCCTTGGCATGCTTATATTTACTAATAACTTTCTTGCGATCATTTAGTAAGTCATTAAAGGTATCGCCAAGTTCATCAAATGTAAAGTCATCAAGAGTTTCGCTAGTTATCTTCTCGGATGTTGCCATAAGGCAAACATTAGCAGTGTCTCAAGGAGAGTCGTCTTCTTCCTCAGAATCACTGGCTTCGCTTTCGTGCCAAATACTAGTGTTGGCATACTTTCTCGAAGAAGGATTCTTGTAGGGCTTCTCATATTTATTACCTTTCTTTGCGATGGGACAGTCTTTTCGAACATGTCCAATCTTTTTGCAGCCGTAGCACGTTGGTTCTTCTTCGTCGTCTTCTTGTTGTTCCTTCTTCTTTCGATTGAAATGAAGGAACTTCTTAAAGTTACGGACTAGAAGAGCTTGATCATCACCTTCAGAATTGTCGTTGTCAGTCTCTTCAGGATCAGCCCTTCGACGATGAGCTTTTAGGGCAATCTCTTTTGCCTTTGGAGCAGGTTCGTCGAAGTCTTTGAGGTCGAACTCGTGGGTCATCAGCTTTTCTATCAAAATTTCCATAGACATTTTAGTGAGATCATTGCCTTCTATAATTGTTGTTACCTTAGGGTTCCAGATCTTCGGTAGCCCCCTAAGTAACTTGCAGATCTTCTCATAATTGGAGTATTGTTTGCCAAGAGACGACATAGGATTGATGACGTCAAGGAACCTTGTGAACATTTGAGTGATCGTCTCGTTCGACTTCATCTTGAATGCCTCATATTCTTGAGTTAGAGGACTGATCTTAGATTCTTGACTTGAGTGGTTCCTTCATGCGTCACTTCCAGAAGCTTCCATACTTCGTGCAAGGTGGTGCATGTCGAGACCCTGTTAAATTTATTCATGTCTATTGCACAGAAAATAGCATTAATAGCTCTAGCATCTAGACTCGCATGTTTCTTTTTTCTTGTCAAAATATTTGCCGTTGTTTTTTTCGATAAGATCTCCCTCGATAACTATTCTGGCGAGCTTTTTGTAACCATCGGTGACAATGGTCCACAAGTCAAAGTCTAGAGACTTGAGATAGAAACTCATCATAGTTTTCCAATAGGTGTAGTTGGTTCTATCAAATAGGGGTGGCCTATGAGTGGACTGTCCCTCACCATGGTTGGAAAATATAGTTTGTGTGGTTGCCATGGATCAGCTCTAGGATCTTAGTCCTTGTTGAGAGAACAGAGCTCTGATACCAATTAAAGAACAGGTAGGCAACTCTAGAGGGGGGTGAATAGAGTTTATAACAATAATAGCCAAATAAAAATTAAACTCTTTTCACCAATAGTAAATAATCAGAGTAGTAAATGCGGAAATGAAAAGATCAAGAGAGCATACGTAAACACAGTCATTTTTAACCTGGTTTCCCTCATGGAGGACTAGTCCAGGCCTGAGAACTCTAGCACAGGATTAAATCCATTATTTGTGAAATAGTAGTTACATCCCGTGCCTTTTTCTTCAGAAGAGCACGTCTACTTCTTACAAAGATCGTTGTGGCAATGCTTGGAATTTTCCAAACAACTTTTTTGACTCTTGCACAAACTCCTAACTGAATAGCACTGAGCACTTTTAGGCTTAGGAAGCATGTGGCTAGTAGTTGAGAAGGTTAAGGCTTGTTTGAGGCTTATAGAGAAGAGAAGAGAAGATAATTGGATGATTGGAAATGAGAGAATTCAAGGCCTATTTATACTAGTTTAGATAGGCAGAATTTGGCGGAATTATGTGTCAAGAATTCAAAATTTTGGCCGTTGGACAACTAGCATACAGCAAACCCTAAAAATTAGGGTCCTGTAATTTAGGGGCCAGAGGTTGGCCCGAACTCTGTGTATAGGCATAGTTCAGCCCGAACTCTGTGTGTAAGCAGAGTTCGGCCTGAACTCTGTCTCCATGCTGACAGAAAGTTCAATGAGCCTATGTGGGCTAGTTTTGGCTTGGTGGATCTTTTGGGTTTGTTTTGGAGATAAGGGTTAAACCAAGAATATCCAGTGCGACTCAGTTTACATTTAGCTAGACTCAACAAATGTAAAATATTACAGACTCCAAAAATGAGTACGTTGTAGGAGAGAGACGATGTCCGTCTTGTATTGAGTTATGTCTTGATGTGTCATATTGAATTATGACAAGTATCATATTGTCAATTCGTCAATATTTGGTTGACTATGATTTCGGTCAACAACATCATTACGTAATAGGACAAACTATCCATGTTATATCCAGGGTTAACCCTCTTAGTGTTCTCATGACCAAACCAAGTACGCTCAACTCATACCTTGCTACTTGTGCAATGTTGTTATCCCCCTATAATATGGTTTATGTACCCCAGAAGATAGTTAAAGGTGAAGCTCTAGCTGATTTCCTAGCTGAGCACCCAATAGCAGAAACTTCTAAACTCTATGATTAAATCATGGATGAAGTATTGGAGTCTAATACAACGACAAAAGAGTTCGTTTGGAGGATGTCCTTCGACAAAGATTCAAGAACTGGTCCTAAAGGCAACATCTTAGCAGGAGTATGGGTAGTGTTGATATCCCCTAATAATCGGGTCATCCATCATTCTTATTTTCTTATGGAGCCTTGTTCCAATAGTGTTGTAGAGTATAATGCTCTACTTATTGGGCTCCAGTTGGCTAAACAGCTGGGGGTAGATTATCTGGAAGCTTATGGCGATTATAAGTTGATAGTCATGTTTGAGGAGAATACGAGGTTCGTCATGAAGATCTTGTTCCATATTATCAAGCAACTCTTGTAATAGCTGCTACTTTCTTCGGGTTCTTTATTGAATATGCACATCGCTTAGAAAATACAGAAGCAGATGCTCTAGAAGGTTTGGCAGAATCACTTGCTACCCCAATAAATACCCAGAAGTCGATAACAGTGATTGGTCAAAAATTATTTTGTACTAAGAATAATCTGGATGTTCACCAAAGCTATTCGGCAACAGCGAATATTGACTTTAAAGATTGGATATTTCCATTTATAGAATATATTGTTTATGGAATTCTTCCCGACGATCCAAAATAGGCTATTTCAATAAAGAGACGTCCTCTTCGCTTCTTTTATGATACGACTACCAAAATGTTGTATCGAAGATCATATGATTGACTTCTTCTACGATATTTATCCGAGGAAGAAGCTAAACAAGCCCTTCGTGAAGATCATGATAGTACTTGTGGTGCCCATAAACCTGGTCCAAAATTACAAGATCGGCTAAGGCGCTTGGATTATTATTAGCCCACTATGGTGGCTGATGCCATAGATTATACAAGAAAATACAAGGTTTGTCAAATCTATGCAAACTTCATATACCAACCTTTAGAATTTTTGCATTCGACGACCGCGTCGTGGCCCTTTGAAGCTTGGAGAATGGATATCATTGGACCTATCAGTCCCCCTTCCTCTAGGGGACAATAATTTATCCTAGCGATAACTGATTACTTTTTTAGATGGACAGAAGCTATACCACTTGTTGAAATGAAAACTTCTAATACCACCAGTTTCATCGAACATCATATGATCTATCAGTTTGGACTACCTCAGAGGATTGTCCATGACAACGACCCATAATTTGTGAGCAATGAATTCTATCGGTTTAAAAAAAAAATCCAAATCTAGAATATAGCCTCTACAGCCTATAATCTCACAGCTAATGGTTTGGCCGAAGCTTTCAACAAAACTATTATTAAGTTACTCAAGAAGTTTGTTTCATCCAACAAACATAATTGGAATGAGAAACTTGGTGAATGTCTTTGGGCATACCGCACTACAGTACGGACTTCGACCGGTACAATGTCGTTTTCTTTTGTCTACAAAAGCGAAATAGTTCTTCCTCTGGAGATTTAAACCCTTCTCTCCGAATTGCTTTATCCAATGAGTTAACAACTGAAGACAATGACCGTTTATGATTACAAAAATAGAAGGCACTTGATGAGAAATGACTCATGGCTCAACAGCAGATTGAATTATATCAAGCCCGTATTTCTAAAGCCTTTAATAAAAAGGTGAAGGAGCGAGTTTTTCAAGTCGACGAACTGGTTCTTTCAGTAAGAAGGCCTATGGTGATGACACATAAAAGTAAAAGGAAATTCGTAGCTAAATAGGAGGGAACTTTTGTTGTCGAATTAATGTATTCGAAAGGGCATACAGGCTAGCAAAGTCCAACGAAAATTTACTGATGATGCCTATTAATGGCAAATTCTTAAAAAAGTTTTATGTCTAATCGATATTATCTTGTATTCTCCAGCAAGTTTTTGTACAGTTTTTACATTTTTTTGGAGTAATAAAATCTCCTGTATATTGATATCAAATATCTCTTTCACTTCGAACCATTTTTTTGGGGTAATAAATATCGTCATTAAAATTAAGTCTCTTTAAAGACATCTTATTTTAAATCCCCAGCTGGAATCAAAATAATCTATTTTTTCAAAAGAATATTCATGTCCATATTACCTCTAAATTATTCTATGACGTCTAACCTCTATAGATTCATAAATTTGCCACGTCCATATTACCTCCGAGCAAATTTACTCTGAAAGAATATTCATGTCCATATTACCTCTGAAATATTCCACATCATCAACTTTCTCTCTATAGAATTCTATAAATTTGCCAAGTACATATTACCTCTGAGAAAATTTATCCAGAAGTATCTACCATGTCTATATTACCTTTGGTATACGTCCTGATCATATACTATTATTTGCATATAGTCGAATGCATCATAAGTATTGGGTCCACTGAAGTCCAATTGTCACATCCATAATACCTCTGACAAAATATCTTATTCTATTATCTATAGCTAATCAGGTATATCAAAGATAATAGGTCCACTTATAACATCTATCATGTCCATATTACCTCTAATAGTGATCGATTTTTATACCTATTATCTATGCTCGAATTAAGCATGTTGCATATAACAGGTCCACACAAATATGATATTTTTCTATGTTCATATTACCTCTAGAGAAATATCAAAACTCAAATATCCCCAGTAAAATAGAAAGTGTTGTTTATTTTAAAAATATTAATGAAGATACAAGATACTTTCATTACCAACCACAAACGAAAGAAAGAAAAAAGAATTACAAAAATTATCTTCATATGTTGACTTCAAAACAAATGCGAATAACTCTCAAAAGTTATTTGTATCTAATGTTGGATACGACCTAGATAAAAGACAGACAACATGTTGATCTTCTACTAGAAAATTCCATGCGGTCATAGGAGGCACATAAGAAGTCTCTATACGGTCATTTTCCCTTCAAGCCATGGGAGGTGCATAAGGAGACTATTTGCATATGTATTTCGTCAATCTTATGAGTCCTATATCATTATTAAGGTTGTTTAAGCGACAGTTGAATGTTTCAAGCATCGAGTTATCAGCTGTCCTCTATTTTGTCAAAACTAATACGACATTTGTAAGTATGTTCTTACATAAGGAGCAATAGACTATTCATAGCAGTTTGGTAAAATAAGAAACTTTCATTAATAGTGATAAAGATTTTACAAAACATGGCTAATTGGAGAGCCAAGAGAACCCTAAAATTTAGTAAATCCCTAAATAGTTAGGGAGAAGAACATGCAGAGTCACAGATAACATCTGCAAGGTCTTGGAGCGTTCGGACACCCGAAGCGTAAAACAATCGATGAAAAGCATCTACTCCCCCAGCACCTTCTTTTCTTCTGGATTCAGGAGAAGTGAATCAAAGTCAGGTAATGTGCTCAAAGGTTTTGCATTGTCATTTAAGGAGAGGCCCAACACGTCTAAGATCTCCTCCGCCATCGATATCTTCATATCGGCCAATTTTCTTTCCCTTGAGTTGAGAGGGGATGCCGAAGTTGGGGCCACAATGACTGGCAGAGGTGGTAACGTAGTCACAGGAAGCTACAAAGTAGTAGCCCTCTTTGGCAGTTGAGGGTGCATACAAGGAGAAGCTTTCTTCGGAGCCATCGGAGGAGTAGTGTAATAAAAGTAACTGTCCACTTGTATTTATAGAAGAAAATGACTCTTTGTTGCCTTCAATCGAATGCTTTGGGAAATGAAAAATTCCTAGAGAAATGTAAATGACGACTATATTAATGACACAAAATTCGAAGAGGATTTCAGAAGATTGACAGCCGTTTCACTCATATTTGTAAAAGATTATGTGTTTCAAGTCAGAAATAACAAAACTTAAGCGTTGCAATTAGTAAATGGAAAACTCTTATGCGTCTTAGTCGGAGTTGCAGTTTATGCGTTCCATGTATCAGATAAGCAGTAAACTTCATGCGTCTGCTGGATTACAAGAATTTACACATCTCAAAATATTTCTTAGTCTTACATGACAGAATTCATCTATGACTATGCGCCAGTTTTCCACTTCCAGCAGCTATGTAACATTTTGGAGACAGTGATCCTTCAAAGATAAGTTAGAACTCACACAATGGCAAGCAAAATGAAAGAGTACATCAAAGTCAAAGATAAAATTTCATTTTAGAAATCATGATTACATATGATGGAGATCTATTACATTCTGGGTTTTTATTTTTAAGTCGTGATGATGGATGATGGAGTTCTACTACATTCAAGACCTTCTCCATCATTTTGTCTCCTAGTACAAACCATAATACATGGAAAATGTTACACTAAAAGAGAACTGCAGAGAGGGGAGACTGTTACGTATAGTCTAGTGCCAATTTCCAATAACCTCATAAGGTTGGCGATAGAAATACAGCACTGATTGGACCCCTCAGAAGGTGTTTGATTCCAGATCCCCACTTTACGTCTGTAAGTGTGAGATACCCTCTGTAGTATCAGGAAGTATGCCTAGGAGAAAGGATACAAAATTGGACTGGTACAGTCTATCATTCCTGTCAACTGCCAACACTGTTCGTCATCAACAGTATTTTGATTGGGACTCAAACCTAATCTCATCCCAAATGCTACGGCAGTAAAAATAGCAAGTTGCAAGCCTGGTCAGTTGGGTGCAGATAGCAAGCTGGGTGTCAGGACTGCAAAGGTCCTCTATGTAATATGTTGGATCATGTCGAACAAGACCTGTTATGATGTCCTTCCAAGCCCCATCTGAGCTCTAGTCATCCAAGGAGTATCCTGAAAAATATGACAAGTTCAAAGGAGTTAGGTGCATGAAATATGTTGTTCATCTAAAAGATCATGCAGTTGTACCGCATAGCTTCAAAAGGTGCATAGACATAATATAAAAGCCTTATGCGCCTAAGAGCTGTATAACAACAGTGTTTTCCAGTAACACATTGTTTGATAAAGATTGATGATTAACTCCATCTATGTGTATAACTTGAATTTTTCTACTAACAATGCTTCTTGTTACAATGACAACTATGCACTCTAGTGATGTATTGTGTTCAAACATGATCAGAGTGGAAATCTCTACCATAAGCTTCACGTGAAAAGAAGTGATACCAAAGAGCAGGGTTCTCGGTAAAATAATATTGAATCCCCTCATAAGTTTGCACGAGTGTGCTGGAGTGCTAATTAGCAAATGCATGATAAAAAATAATGATGACAAGTTTTGTCAAGACATGTCCAATTTATGGGGATGAGAATTCACTATGCGGTAAAGTCTTATGCGACTTAGTTCCTGATGATGAGTTCTATCCATTATTAATTGTTACGTGATTTTTTGTTCCTGAAATCACGGATGACAGTGGACTTAGCCTCGATCCAAGCAATTGCTAGAAATGGCTGTCACAAATTTCGAAGATTAGTTCAGATTTTTAACGGATTCAGTTAAAGTAGTGACAGCATGGCAAGTGATCTGATGCGTCTAAAGCTTTGTGTAATAAATCACTCTCTTATGCTTATTGTTCAAAGTATTTCAAAACTTGTTCAAGTTTTAACAACTTTGAAGGGGGTCTTGTAGAAGCATAAAAAATACTAAAATGAGACGCATAGGTTTTATGCACCTAAAATTTAAATGTTCCAAAGTTAAAGCGGTCTCTGAAGCACTATCAGCTTTTGAAGACGCGTAGTCGAAGACGAGTCAGAAAGATGCATGGTCCATTTGACGCATGACATATTTTTGTCTCTTGTATGAAAAGATGAACCTCGAGCAGTGTGTAATATTCATACTACGAGGAAGACGTCAGTAATTAGGTCACCATCATCATTACACTTTTAACAACTATAAAAGTAGCAGTTTTATACGACTACTTCCAGAACAGTATTTTGCAATATGCAGTCAAAAAGCTATACATTGAAAGTATTATATGACACATAGTTATTCGGTAAAAAGATACTATTTGCAATAAGCAGCCAGATGTTATGCGTCTAGAAGTTATTGGACGCACAGCTAATCCACAGTAAACATATCATATGCTGACATGAAAGTATTTTGTGCAGCACATCTCAAAACACGTGGCAAGCTATACTTGATTCTTGAACACGTTCACATCCCACTAATCTCGAAGGTTCATGCACCTTCCCAGTTTTATGCGTCTCTGAGGCAGAAGATAGTGTATTTTCTACACATACGCATATAGCTATTCCAGTGAAGAAAGGCTATAAATGGAGGACAATTTCTTCCTCATGACACACACACACACAGAGGCGATGTATGCTACATCTTTGCAAAGAACTTTCAGAGAGAGAGCTTTCAGTGATAGAGTTCCCCCTTACTGTCAAGAGTTCATTAACAGACAAGCTTCATCAACTTTTGTATCAAATCGTCAACAGAGTAAAGAAGTCGAAGTAGACTTAATCTCCATCGCCCCAATCTCCAGATTTTATTCTACTCAGAATACTTGTTGTACTCATTCTTTACAATAATATAAAAGATTATACATTTTTGGACTCTTTTTGTGTTGAAACAACCGTCGATGTTGTATTGTAGGCTAGACTTGGACATGTACTCGTATCCTAAAAGTGGGAGCGGACCGTAACAATTCCAGAAGTAATATAATATATTTTATGATTATAAATATGGTAGTTTAACGGTTTAGCTTGTTACCTATAAAGTATATAACTATCTAACTTGGTTTTAGACCAGACTAGTTACATGGAGACCTAGTTTAGAACATAGATGGTGTTAATATGGTTTGTGTACAACGTACATTAGTACCATAGTTATTTGGTAGTTATTATTATGTTCTAGGAGTTTATGACGGTTTGACTTGGATTACGAAAGCTAAAACTTTGTATGCTCACTTGGGAGATACATATAAGTATACCTTGCCTTCTTTACAGTATATGTATATGTGTAGATTCCTTTCTCTTTTTGTTATATGTCATTATCTAGTTTTCATTTCTTGATTTATTGATATGTGTTACTTCTCATATTATGCATACTATTTTAGTTGTCTAGTTGATAGTTAGTCCTTGTTTATATTTTACCATTGTAGTTCATACTATACTTGTTTGAACGTATACCTTATCTGAGTCGTACCGTATTACGGGGAGTGGGAAGAACGAGTGCGTTATAATTGAATTGCGAGTTCTATTTTCTATTTTTCTCAACCTGCGAGTCCACACTAGGGACAAGAGTTGATTGTTTGAACTAACATATGAGTCCATACTAGAGGCGAGGGTTAGCTGTTTGATTAAACCTTTAAGTTCACACTAGGGGCGAGGGTTTGATTTCTTGCCATGCGTTCACATAGGAACTTGACATTTGTATTTGTTTCCTTTCCAGTAGTTCATTTATACATAGTTGTCCTTGTACACATGTTTAGTTTATTGCCTAGTTATTTTGTTTCCTTCGTGGTTATTATTTATGCATATTATTGTATTGTTTGATACACATGTATATTATGTATCTTGCTATATCCCCTGAGGACCTGGTAATCTCTTTAGGTTTTGCTATGTTGCTAGAATAGAATGGTAGTTGGTAATTGTTTTCCAGGATTTCAAGTATATATTTGGATCTTAGTGATATTCATCTGATATTATTTTTATTTCCATTACTTTATTCTACTAAAATGGCCTAATTTTGTAAGCATTATTCTTTTCTATGAGCTTGTTCAAACGGTTGTAATAGAGTCTGGTCCACTTTATTATATAATCTCTATTCTTGTTTGCGTATAGGATCCGATGTGTTAATGTCTTACCAACATTAGTGCACTTGGTCTTACGAAAGATTTATTTCCAGTAGACTGTGATATAAAATTATAATATAGATATAAAGATATAACTTCCTGACATAGACAACATATACGTATTCGAGTTGGACGGGAGTCTGCTTGATACGTAGTTGACATGATTACGTATTCTAGTCCTACGTATTTTGGGACTGGCATGACATATTTTTTAGTGGCCCATGTAGGTCAAGTTTGTCATTTCGATTATGTTACTGTAACCAAGCGGGCCTCCGAATAGGATTAAGACACTTATGTCTCAATCCACAACTGCCTTGACAATTCTTTTAGATTTTTTTTTCGTTCTTGAACTTCGGATTTGCACTCAACTATTTTTCGTTTGCTTTCTTGTGTCATTGCTTATAGTCCCTTCCTATTTTGGAGTGGCGAATAATCGTGCTTTACAGAATTTATTGGTATTCCTTACATAATCATGTAAATTAGTTTGCTTGTTAGATTTTGGTTGCTTGATAGATATGAGGGGATTGAGGATGCCATATGCCATAGGTATATAGTGGTATTGATTTTTTGCAATTAGTGGGCAAAGATTATAACATTTTATTGTAGCATGTGTTTGATGGGGTAGTGTGACAAAAGGTAGGTAGATGTCCTTAAGGCATAATGTGATACATTAATGGTAAATTAATGATTGAAATGATTGGTAAAGTTATTATGAATTTACAAACTTGAGAAAGAGAGGAGATTGGATTCAATGTAAACCTTGAGGCAGTTTTTATAAGAAGTAATCTTGTGTTTATGATAGAGTAATTGATTCTAAGGTAGGTAGAAGTTTTGTTGAACGTCAAATTAGAAAGGGGATTTATATATTGAAGGTAAAGCGCTTAGACAGTAGTTAAGAAAGTAATCAAGTAAAATAAAATTGAGATAATTTAGTGCTTTTGAGTTCATGAATTTTTAGAAGAGCATTTATGGTTATTGAGTTATTGTTAACATAAAAGAGAATTTGAGGATGGAGATTTGACTTAAGGAGAAAGTGTCTTGAAGATTGATTTTAAAATTTTGAATATATATAGATTTGGTTTAAGAAATTTATAATTAGAGGATTTGTTAAATTTTGAGTTTGAGGGATGAATCATCAATGTAAAGTATGAGGATATAAATTGAATCCCAAATTTGAAGACTACAAGATTCTAAAATTTTGAAACTTAGAATATGTGTCGTTAAATAAATTTTTTGTTATTTAATTTTTTTAGGAGATTCTGATAAGAGTGGACTTGTATTTCAAAGGTGTATTAATGAATTATAATTTTGATGATGAAATTTTTTAAGGTGGGTAGGTTATAAGCCCTCTAAATTTTGAAATTTATTTTTGAGGATTTTTTATTATTAAATAATATTTTAATTTCAATTTTAGCTATAAATACCCTTTATCGTAGCTTTGATTTTAGAAGCATAACAATTGCCATTTTCTCAAAACAAATTTTATATGTTTGCTCTAGACGAGTCCATCTTCATTTTGGCATATTGTGTCCCACTCAAACATGCCTCCTTGTACTCTATTTTTTATCGTACAACTTTTGGATCAAAAACACAGATACTATCACCTACCGTAATACCGATGTCTTTTCCAATTGAAATTTGGAATCCAACTTCGACTCAAACCTTTCGACCGAATATATGGATTTGATCTACTTTGAGCCTATTATACACATGACACTTGTTTCCCACTCAATTGAGTTTTCATGTGCTACTTATAAACAGAAATCATAAAAGACGTATTTTCAGGCTTCCAAAACCCATTAGCTACCCGACCCGAAATAGCCCGACTAGAATTTGTAGAACCTAATCTAGGTTAACCTAATAAGATTATATTAGATGAATTTTATCAATAATTGTATAGCCATTATTGATGGAAACCCATGTTCAAATCCTCCATTCAAAACCTTTCCATATTTGAAACCCATTAAATCTTTAGAGGATTCTTCCAACGTACCTATTAATATGGACCACTAAATCCCACAAAACTATATCAAAATCATATCCCCTCAATCCCTAACCCTCCTAACTATCAAACCTTATATATTCCTCCCTTATTGGCCGCCCACCCTTTCCTCCATAACCCCAAAAATGATCCATAACTGCTACTCTAACCCGACAACACCTCCACGTAGTCGCCACCTTTTCACCCCCTTTTCGACCTCTTTTCGTCGAGCCACCACCTCCATGATGACCCCAAGAAATGATATATTCATCTGAATAAGACCACGAGGAGCCACGGCCATTAGTTTGGCGTATGGAGCACCGAAACCAAGCAAAAACTTCAGCCATAACGGGAATTCTGAACCAGTAGTTTTCTGTCTTCGTACTATTGTTTTCCTAATTTTTATCGATCAAACCTCGATAAAACCAACTCTAAAGTGTATCCCTATGTGTCTCCTACCTTCTTTCAAAGTCTTCTCTTGTTGATCAACTACGTTTGTCCGTGGCGCTAGTTACATGAAAAGGCGTCCAAGCTGAACCTTGTTTGACGTAGATGTTGTCCGTGCAACTTTGTGAAGTCCTACGACAACCTTGAGATCCCTGTTGAGCATCCTAATGTCCTTCTCTAATCCCAGTTTAATGTGTAAAAATTTCTCATTAGGATTTATATAGTTTTATTTCCGAATCTTTAAAGTTTTCGTCGTCGTAAATAATTAAAGCTTTCTAGATCGTGTAACCCCTTAAATCTGATTTCAAATTTTCTTTTGGATTTATATAATTTATTCTCAACTTTTTGGAAAATTTTATATAAATTGAGTGTCGAAATCATTTAACTTCGTTTAGCTATGATTTATCTAGTCATGAAATGACTAAACTCATGGATTTGGTCATAGCCCATGGATTAGGTCATGGCCCTTAGCACATGGGCTATGATTATGGCTAATTTTGGTTAGTCCTAAATAAGTGGTTGTCAATCATCCATGGCTAGCTAAGCCATAGACACTTCTAGACCCTTCTATACACAAATAAATTTCCTTTCTTGTCCCCATTCCCCTTATAATTTTCATTTTTGACACATGGGCCATACTTGGCCTCAAATCACCCCAACAATATATAGTGGGGCATTCCCCATTATTTTCCATACATAAACTACTACACAAAAATTATTACAGAAAATTCATATTTCTAAAATCCTAGCCAAGCCAAGCCACTGCCACCTTCGGCCGAGCTCTCCTTCACGACCCAGCCTCCGTTCCCGGCCAGCTCTGGGCCCTCGACCACCACTACATCGGCCGAACACCCGATCCCTCAGCCTGACTAACTTTCTGACCATCACTCTGACCACGAACACAAACACCAAACACCACCAGCATCTCTACTCGCCACGGCCATTCGACGTCGACCAATCGCGAAGTCAACCACCCCATTGTCCTCACCGTCGCTACTCGACCACTTCCTATGTTCGGCCGACTTCCTGCCACCATCATTCCCGGCAAACACAGCTCCGCATCCCTTAGTCCAGACCACCCCATGTCCCAAAACTACCACTCTTTGTCAACCCTTATCATGATGCCCCTCAGGCCGATCCTATACGCTATCGCCATCAACAATACCACTATAAGTGACACCACCAACCTCTAGCTCCACCCATTTCCATCCTGACCATAACTTTTTCTAGCCACCTCCGGCCACAATTGCCCCGATTTCTCCTTCTTCTCGCCACCACCACCAACTACAACTACCACCACCACCATCGCCACTAATCACCAACACCACCGCCCCATCCTGATACCTCTACCACCCATCGTTGACTCAATAACACCGCAACCATATCCAGAGCCGCCGCAGCCAAATCCGTACTACTACGACCAGATTCGGCTGCCTCTGGTTCTGTAGTGCCACCATACCAAGATTCCTCGTGTCTGATGCCTCTTCTAGTGCCATCGAGCTCCGGTGAGGGAAGCCAGTATCCATCGCTCCTCTACTCCACGCAACGATGTGCCGCCTCCCGGAGAACGCTTTTGTGTCCGACGAATCCGGAGTGAGCCACCGCCTCCTGAGCTCTCTCTTTCTTTCTCTCTCTCTCTCTGTTGATTTTCTCTCTGTATCTCTCTCTCTCTTTATCTCTAACACTCTCTCCCCTCCCCCTCACACTCTATATATCTGCTAGTATAGTTATATAAGTATAGTATATTGTATATGTGTGTGTGTGTGTGTGTGTGTGTGTGGCAGTGGTAGTGCTCACTTTCCTTTTTTGTAACAAATGGGCATGGAAGTTGACAAGCCAGTTGCCTACTGCGCCCCTTCAGGGAAAGATGAAGTCTCATCTTTGACACCATGGAGCGGCTTTTGGATAGAAAAAGGCCTCTATATCCACGCAGCTACATCTGCATCTGCGTCTCCCGTAGAAACAAAAAAAGTCATAATTCTTTTACCAGAAATAAGCTAGGGGGAATTGTTAGGAGATTCGCCCAATCCGTATATACATGTATATATGAATATTATATATATATATATATATATATAATATTTAGCAAAAAAAAATATATATATGATATTTAGCGAAAACTTTAATATTATAAAAGCAAAAAGGCAAAAGAAATGAAGAGCGGGCTACAGAATGAAAACCGTCGCGTCACTTCAATCGGTATTTAGCCGATGAACAAACCCAAAATGATCAAAGAGTGAAACAAACTCAACAAGAAGTAATCTTATGTACCACTCAATTATCGCTCTGTTGTTGTTTTCTTTCTTGGCCGAAACTCTAAATTGCCTCGCGACCTCACCCTACAAATGGGGTGGGGACATGGTGGAGTTCTGATACGTAAACTTGTTCCTATTCTTCCAAAGAGCCTAAATAATGGAGGAAGCTAGCCAGGAGAGGACCTCGTCAGCGAACAACGGCCTGCGCCAAGTGAAAATTCTTCCAAGGAAGTTCCTCTCCTCGCCATTGATGTTGCACAGTAATTGGAACTTATCCCACACTCTCCCTGCCAGCTCCTCTGAGGAGAGATTATTGTCGAGAGACTCACACTCCGGGGTGGCACAATAGTGGCAGCACGAGACGATCGCAATGCCAAATTTCTGAAGGACGTCGTCGGTAGGGAGCAGATGACGCACTACCCGCCAGCAAAGGAAGGACTACTTCTGCAGAATCCAACCGTTCCAAACTAGCAGCGGACCATGAGGCCCGACCTTCCTCTCTTTGCAGGTCGCCCATGCGGACTGAAGTGAGAAGTCCCCGGAGGGGGTCACGCTCCACCGCAGCCTGTCCTTGATCTCAGAGACACGAGCGCTGCTCACCGCAATCTGCCTGGCTGTATCCTCCTCCAGGACACGATACGTCCGGGATAAGTCCCATCCCCTGGTCCACCCACAGCTGATTGATTCACGATATACCTCACGCCGACGGAACCGATTGGAGCAAGCCATCGCTAGTCCAGTTCTCACGGAAGACATCTGCCTCTCTCCACCCGACCTCGAGGTAAATATATTGTTTTCTGTTGTTTCTGCCACACAAGCACCGCTGCCACACTGAAGAGGTCGACCTGTTCGTCGTGCCGGTCGATGGATACGAGAGGCGAAAGTACATGGCTTCCATGAACTCTGACCATAACGACCCGTCGCATCTGAGACACCACGACAGTTTGGCCCCATAGCATTATTGTACTTGTGGAAGGACCAAATGCCTAAGCCCTCCTCGGCGAATGATACGGCAACCCTCTTCAAGGAAGCCCACTTGCGATGACCCGTATTGTCGTGGCTGTCCCAAAGGATGCCATTGAAAGAACTCTCGATGACATCAAGAATCTTACGGGGGGACTATAGATCGACATCAGGTACACCGACATCGATGTCGAAACATGCCTGATAAGGATGATCCTTCCATCAAAGAGAACAGACTCTCGTGCCAACCATCGATCCTTTGCTGAATTTTGGAGACGAGCGGCTCGAAGAGAGTGACAATTTTGCTGCCGAAAGATATGGGAAAACCGAAAGAAATTAAGGAGGAATGTCTACGTGGAATCCCGAGGCACTGTCGAGCTCCTGTCTCGACTGTTCGAGGCACTTGTCGTGAACGTAAATGTGACTCTTGGTTTTGTTGATGTGTTACCCAGATGCACGCTCGTACCGCATTAGCACGCAACATATCTTCCTAACGATCGGCTTGTCAATAGCAAAGAAGATGACCATATTGTCGGCGTACGCGAGAGGGGAGACAGAGGGGGCAGCCGCTCGTCGTATAGAAACGCTGAAAGCTCGACACCATGTTGAGCTTGATGATGTTCTGACTGAGATCTTCTGCGGCTATGATAAATAGCATCACAGATAGGGGATCGCACTAACGAACTCTGCGGTAGGTTTTGAAGAAGCTGAAAGTAGACCCGTTGATGGTGACAAAAAACTAGGAGTTATTGATCGATCGCCAGATCGTGTTGATCCAAGACTCATCAAAACCAAATCTCCGTAAGATATTGGAGAGGAATGACCAAGAGACATGGTCGTATGCTTTCTCCATGTCGAGCTTCATCGCGATGTTCCCGCCTCAGTTCTTGAAGCCCATCTTGCTAATCAGCTCTTGCGCTAGCAAAATATTATCGATGATGCTACGATCATGGATAAAACTACTTTGCTCCCTAGAGATGATGCGTAGTAGAAGGTGGGACATCCGACAGGAGATGTCTTTGGCAAAAACTTTGTTAACAAATTTGCAGACGCTAATCGGGCAAAAGTCGGAGAAGGAGGCGGGGTTCTCGGTTATGAAGATGAGGATGAGGTTGTGTTGGAGAACTCTTACGGGTAAGCAAGTCCCTCAAGGAAGGCATTTATAGCCTCAACCAGGTCTATCCAGACAGTCTCCCAGCAAGCGACGAAGAAGCCACCCGATAGGCCATCGGGACATGGTGCGTTGTCGTTACTAAGCGATCATACCGCCATGAGAACTTCTGTCGTATCTACCTTGCACGATAGAGGCTAATTTTCCTCGACAAGAATCAAAGATGGGATGGCATCGAGGAGGGCCGCATCACTGCCTACAGGTTCAGCCGTGAACAGCTTGGCGAAGAACTTCACCGCAGCATTGGCAATGGCAGTAGTGCCCATTAACGAAGGAGCCTGCATCATCGCAGATACTGTGGATGAATAACTATGACCTTTTCTGATTGACACATGCATGGATATAGCAGGAGTTGTTGTCTCCCGCGGTATCCTACCGCAACCTTGCCTTCTACTTCTAGAAATTGGTCTCAAGCGCGATGGTCGTCTTCAATCTCCTTATAGCTTCATTGAGAGAGGAACGATACTTGGGCAACCCCCCCAGATCGAAGGTAACCTCTCTCGCTCTGACCTCTTCCTCGCACCTCTTGAGGTTCAGAAAAATGTTGCCGAACGCCCGCCAATTCCAACCTAGCTGGGCCTGTCGAGCAGACCTGATACGCGAAGCAACACAGACCAACGGGTTGATGTGCGTAATAGAATTCCAAGCATCTCTGACCACGTCCTGAAATTTAGGGAGATTGGTCCAAAAATTCTAAAATTTGAAGCTCTTGGAGACAGAGGGATTGACGACGGTGGCTTCGAAGAGGATCAGGGCGTGATCCGATTCGAGGCGGTTGAGTTGGTCGTCTCCGTGATCTAGACCACGTTGAGCCATTACTGTTTGACGAGGAAGCGATCGAGGCGGGAGGACTGCTTGGAGTCAGCTTCCTGAGAGTTGGTCCACGTGAAGTGGTTGCCATTGAACCACATGGCCGAGAGATGGGCGTCGAAGAGGAACTGCTTGAACTCGTACATCGAGCCAGCGGGATGGGGAAGGCCTCCAAACTTCTCATCGATCTCGGTGATGGCGTTGAAGTTGCCACCGCAGATCCAAGGGAGGTCGGATATGTTTGCCATGACAAAAGGTTATACGAACTTTTTATATATTAAACATGTAAAGAGTACAATCGATTCCTAAAGAGGAGATCTAAGTACAAAATTTTTGAGGAAGTATGACGGTGGAGATCGAGCACTACAGTGGCTCCTTTACTCCGTTAACGATCTGACGATGAGTTGAACTTGCTCTAGCGTTCTGGTGCTTGTGAATAAAACTCTAGGTTGCCAATCGAGAGGACATCGAAGTAATAAAGATTTTCAAAGGCTCTTGATCGAAGGAAAAATTCTTCTATTTATAGGGGAGCACATGTACGATGTTTATAAGGGTTTTGCAAGGATGTTGTACGTAGAGATATGAGAGAATCTTGTGCTGCACGGTGAGGGCTGCTATTGAGCTGACACGTGGCGGGCGCTGGAATTCTCTTTTATCAAGGTCTTGAGGAGTTATCAACATAACTGGGTAAATAACACATGGTGTGCGTTTAATATTGATTGGATGAACCTGAGTAGATTCTGATCCTATCCCCGAAGTTAGATTTTGTCCATATCTTAGGAGGCCATTGGTTTAAACAAACCGATTGGATATGACCCTCGTCCATAGGAACAAACTCTGTCCTTATCCTTGGGAATGGTGGTTTAAATAAATCGATAGGATATTGCTCTTATCAACAGAATCAACTCTGTTCTTATCTTAAGAGCCGTGGTTTAAACAAAATCGATTGGGTAATATATAAAAGATATTGATACCCAACTTGCCCCATGCAATAATAACACCTCATAGGACTGCACGTCTATAAGAGCTGCACTTCTGGTGAGGCTTCGATGTCACTGTGCTTTTGGGCGACGAGGAGACTGCGTTTCGAATACAACTGAGTCACTACGCTTTTGGACGACGAGTAGACTGTGTTTCGAAGATGACGGAGTTATTGTGCTTTGGAGCGACGAGTAGACTGTGTTTCAAAGATGACTAAGTCATTGTGCTTTGGAGCGACAAAAGACATGTGCATGAGACAACAAAGTGTCAGCCGAAGGAGCCATTTAAACGGGCTGTGCTTCTGGGTAGGATGGAAGGAGCTACGCTTCTGGGTTGAAGCGAGGGAGCTACACTTCTGAGTCGAGCTGAAGAGGTTATGCTTCTGAGTCGAACTGAAGTGGCTGTGCTTCTGAGTCAAACTAAAGTGGCTGTGCTTCTGAGTTGAATTGAAGTGGCCGCACTTTTGAGTCGAACTGAAGTGGTTGAGCTTCTGAGTCAAAGTAGCTAGTCCTTGTCGAAGTCATAAGAGCAATTTAATGACTGCTCTTTTAACGGATGAGCCTGTCATCCTTTTCTTTTATTTTCGCCATCTTTTGTGGAATTTCGAGAAGTTTGTGACCTAGGATTCAGTCAAATGAACCTATTAAATGAGATTCATTGTGCTAAGTCCTAGTTTTGTCCCAATAATTTGAGAGTCTTTGACCACCGGCCACGTGGCATGTGGGTTGGACCGCACTCAGCCTATATAAAGGAAAGCTTTTCTGAAGGGTTATATCAACTGTCTCTTAGCATTCCCACCGTTATGTTCGATCTTGACTTGACTTCAAACGGCCGTTGGCCTTGCACAAGTCGATTGTTGGCCGTGGATCTCTTCATTCAAAGAAGCTATATCCTTGTAGAAGAACTGCTACTGGAATTTGAGATGCACTTGAGCGTTTGGCATGGGGAGTTCGAACCTGAACAAAATCTTAGAGTTCTTTGAGATCCAAGCTTCCGGGTTTGGATTGATTGCCAATCCGAAGAGCCACAGGTTGTGCTATGTCCTGCTCAAGAGCCGTTGTAGTTTGGTGAGCAGGAGCTACATTCTGGCTCGGGCCAATGGCTGCTTCATTAGCCATATTGTGTGTCATGCCCCAGAACCAGAATACTGGAGAGCGGGGGCGTACATAGCCAGCTACGTATATTGAAATAGAATACATCTCAACTACACGGTCACGGCTGTCGAGATATGAGGGTTTACTACAAGCCAACAGTCTCTTAAGGTCAAGTCTACTGTCTCAATCTCAAGCAAGTAATACAATTACAAGATGTTAGATCACCAAATATAAAATAAAAGGCGTCCCAAATATTACATATCAGCTGATCATGAAGCTAGTCGTACAAAATGCAAGGACTAGCAAGAGTTAAGTCATACATGATCAACCCTAGGATTTGTTAATCATGTTTACAGCCCGTAGGCAGACAGTAAGTAAATGTGCATCGAGCTAACAGGTGCTCGTCGGCTAAACGCCTCAAAAGAATAATTTACAATAGAGTGAGCGAAACAAAATAGAAAACCCACTCGTAGCCCGGGTTCCTTCTAGTCGCCACCATCGGGCTGGAGGTTCGAAAGATCCTCGGGAGCTGCTCCGAAATCTGGCTGCACAAAACCAGCTGGGTCAAACCCCAGAAAGAGCAAGTGCCACAAAGGGGGCCACGAAATAAGAACAAAAGCCAGCATATCAGAACATAAGAAAAGAAATAGAAGAAGGTACAAGTAAATAAAGAGTACAACAGGACAATAAACGACTAGTGACGTGGGACCATTCCGGGAGCCAGGTTACAACCCTTAAACCAGACAAGGACCGAGGTTGTAACCATTCGCCTGAACAGCACTCTGTCTCTACCCATTTATTTTTAGAGATACGTAAAACAAGCATGTACAAGAGTAGCCAGGTACAGGGACTAGACAAGACTTAGACAAGGCTGGACTCCATTCATTCACAAGCGGCCAAGCAATTACTACGGCTTACTACTTAACTAACTAGGGTTATCACAAGCCTTAATTACTAACAAGATGTAATGAGAATTTCCCAGTACCAAGCCCTGCAGACCATCCAGTTATCCTTCCGCGGGTTGAGAGTATGGTTGGGTACATCGCCCCGGAGACGATATACCCTTAGGTGACTTAGAGGGTACAACACATGACAGTGCGCTGGAAATGTGCTCTACTCGTCGGCAAGCTACAAGTCCAATTAAGAGTGCCCAAATAACGAGATTGCATGTGACTGGAAATTCTCCATGAACTATAGTTTGATCTAGTCATTAGCCTAATCCATATTCAGTATGAATCCCTGACCGTGGGAACCAGGGAGTCAAGTCCTAGACATGATGCAAGACAAGACAAGTGGATTACACAAGCAAGCAAACAGGAACACCCACGGTGTCAAGTTGATTATACGAGTCAAGTTAGCCGTCGCAACAGCATCAAGATAAATCATGTCAGGGTACTTGTCAGGAGTGCGCCACAACGGGCCACTTTCATGTCAGGTTGGTTATGTATACCACTACGGGTCACTGTCGTGTTATGCTAGTTCCTTGTCATACCAAGCCATGTACAATAGCCATTCCAAACATATTAAGTAAAATCAAGTTCATGACAAAAGGCGTAAGGATATAAAATGGACGTAAAATATCTAATAAAATATCAATATACAGGGCTATAGAAGAGCCAAGCTTAGAGAAATAAAACCAAAACTCCAAGAGCCAATGGTTTGCGCAAGGGGGTCAGGGGTTGGATTGTGCAGGGTGCCAAGTGCGCAGGGGCACACGGCGCAGGGGCAGATGGCGCATGGGCCAAGTGCGCAGGAGTGAACTGCGCAGGGGTGGATTGCGCATGAATGGACTACGCAGAAATGAACTGCGCAGGGGTGGATTGCACAGGAGCAGACTGCGCAGGAATGAACTGCGCAGGGGTGGATTGTGCAGGAATGGACTGCGCAGGAATGAACTGCGCAGGGGTGGATTGCGCAGGAATGGTTGGCGCATGGGGCTGAGCACAGTTCGCCAAGGGGCAAGCAGCGCGGTCGACGCTGCGCTAAAGAGCGCAGGCCGAGAGGGGGTGCGCAGTCCAACACTGCGCTAAAGAGCGCAGGCTGCACTCTGCTACTCCAGGCCGAGAAGAACACCAAGAATTCAAATTTTCATATCTTTGTCAAATCAAAGCCAAATCTAGATTTTCAAAGTTCTAACTTGAGTAAAATTGAGTTCTCTTCCACATGGAAGCATCAAAACCCACAAAAATCCAACCAAAATAGATCAAAACCATATAAATCCGAAAATAGTTAAAACCTAGATCTAGAATAATGGAGACTCCAAATCACAAAATGTCACTAATGTTGATCACCATAGCCTAATCTAGCTAATGAATAAATAAAATGTGGTTCTCATGTGGTGGCAAGGTGCACTTGCCTATGGGTGGACTGTTGTGTAGAGGAAGGAAGAAGAAGAAGATGGAGAAATAAATGAGAGAATTATGGAGGAGAGAGAAAAGTAGGTGGAGTTTTAATGAGGGTGGGTTGTGTTGTGTTGAGGGTGGAGTGTAGGTTAAAGTGTTCCAATGCATGTTAAACCAAACCAAACCAAACCAATTCTCCTCCACAAAATAAAACCAAGTCATGTAAAAACCCATTTTACGAGAAAACCAAAATCTACAAGTCGAGCCAGAAATACAATTACCAAAATCTGAGAAAATAAAATATAGGTCCAAGATACATGCAGGCTTAAATAAAAATATGTGTTTTGAGATATGGGTGTTACATTGTGGTTCCTCCGCGTATGGTTAGGAAGAGGCTTGCTCTGACGAGGAAGTGATTCGCTCTGATGAGCTATTCATCTGAGGGGCTACCCACTGAACATTTCCCACTTGTAGATTTTTAGGTGTTTTAGTCTTGATATGTAATCATGAAGAATATGTAATAGATTTTTGTAAATATTATTTTAAGAAAGAACTTTTTTTGTACCATCTTTGTCTGTTGTGACTTTTTATCATTGTCTGCGCTTTTGTGAAGTTTGTATGCATCAACTTCTTATAACCTGCGCTTTTATCAAGGCTCCGCTTTTTCGTGCTTCTACAAGACCCGCTTCAAAGTGTTTCGAACTTGATTCAAGATCGAAATACTTTGAACAGATGTATGACACATATTATTTGCAAATAAATGCCCAGCACGCTTATTGACAGGATGTCGTCACGCATAGCCTTCAGCATTAAGTGCCTTCAGCCACCGTTTCATTAAAAGTTGGTCACAACTCCTCGTTTCTAGGGAACCACCATCATAATCTTAACTCTTAATTCCTACGTCGTTCGAAGAGTCTCTTCAAGCACGAAGTATTTTGTCTTCTTTTGCTTACGTGGCTGCACCATATAAGCATGGACTGTTTGGAGAAAGAAAAGCTTTCTTTCTTTTTTCTTCCAACAGAAGCTTTTTGTCAGAGCTTCCTTCTTCCTTCGAACCCTAGCTTTTCCGCCATGGCTCCTAAGAAATCAAGAACCACAAACGCTCCTGCGGTGAGCTCTAAGAAGGTAAGTGGGGCAATGGCTAGCCCTAGACCGGCTGGGGGAGCTGTGACGGGTGCGAGACAGACTAGGGCATCTTCGACGAAACAAGCTGGAGAGGCATCGACGAGAATTTGACAGACCAAAGGGAAGCAATTAGCCTCAGAAGCCGTTGTCATTGAGTAAGCTCTAGTCGTAGGAGTATTGGTGCACGTAGACGTGCGGCCGCTCGTTGCTAGTAAGTGTCCGATCGTCATTGACATCTTGGTTTGCTGATGCATATGAGCGTCGACTATTAGGAGCATTGTCTTGAAGGTATGCTAATGCTCTTTCTTGCTGATGCATGGGCACCATTCTTTGGAGTGGCGTTCCGAAGATGTGCTAAAGCTTTATCAACCAATGTGCATAGTCGTTACTTTTTACAAAGTAGCAACTGTAGATGTGCTGAGGCTTTCTGTAGGCGCGCAGCCAGTGACCATGCTCATCTCTTTTCACAGGGTACCTACGCGGATGCTTGTTGGCTGGAGCGTGGTACGACTTTGGTAGTGCCTGCACAGACGCTCGCACAATGACTGCATAGATAATCCCTCTTTACGGTGCAGTGCTTTCGCTTTCTATTTTTGTAGAAGATATTTTGTGTGTTTCTGACACACTTTGTTTATGTGCAGTTCTTGTGTTCGCGTCTCTCTTCGGGGATATCCTTCTCAAATAGGTGGACTGTGCTATGGGCATGGACGTCGATGAGGCCCTCACCAATCCTGTTATGCAGCTGATTGCCCAAGGTCAACCGAAAGGGCGACTAACAATGATACGAAATCAACAGCCCATATACTTCTGTCGTATGATGGATCGAGGCAAGTTGTCTCTCCCCTCTGATGTCGTTAAGATGCTAAAACCTTTGTTCCTTTTTGGCGATCAGCTGGTTCTGGAAAAGACCAAGATTCTGGAGATAAACAAAAATTAGTACTTCGACAATAATGGTCTTTCACTGTACGTTTCGTCAGTTAATCGGCATCTCCTGCTCTCAGTTTTATTTTTCTTGGCTGAGAAGCGTCTCATGAAATGGGATCTGACCCCGAAGCGAGGAGGTTTAATTATCGGTCATATCCAAGTGGATGGATATTCTAATCAGAAGGATTATTTCAAGAGTTAATCTGATGGTCCATCATGTACGCTGCGTGTGTTACTCCCCGGTCGTCTGCGCAGTGACTTTACCATAGAGGTGCATCCGTTCCGGGCCTCTCTTTTTGCTAATAGGCTTCTGGCTACGGGCTATACATATCCGAAGGACGTCTTTCGTGTCGAAGATTGGATCCATTTCAGTGCAGAATGGCATGAGCTAACCCAATGGGTATTAGGTAGATTCAAGAAGGACTTGCTAGATACGGGCCTGCGTCATGCCATCAGGGCCATCGAGCATGGTATAGAGATCAATCGGCCTTTATTTATGCCTTGTTGGGACTATTTAACCATCATACCGGAACTTTTTTCACCCCTTGTGGAGAGATGGGCTTCGCCCTCCATGAAAAGCGCACCATCTCGAAGCTGCCATGGGGGGACGCGCCATATGAGATATATACCCCTTGTAAGGAGAAGTTTTTGGTGTTGGAGAACAAATATCCCTAAATGATGGTTGTGTACAAAGAATTGCTTTGCCACCATCAAGTATGCATGTGCCAGTGCGGGACGAAGGCTCCGCCATACATCAAGGCCTGGATGGATTATATATTCACAAAGCATCCGTCGATGTCGGAGACGGTTCATTTCACCGCACAGGGCATATACTGCTGACGAAGTAGACGATCTGATGGCTGAAGTGGGGATATCTGCTCCCTCAGTAGATGCTAAGGGAAAACCCACCTCTACTGTTCACAACTACTTTTGTCAGAAACTGACTGTTTTAAGTGCGAAAGTAATATTAGTCGCCTTTCTGATGATATGGCTACGAAAAGCCGTAGTTCCAGGAGGTTCCAGGCCCGCAGGGCGAATTGGTCGGAAACTTATTATGCTAGCTATGAGGCTGTCCTTCAAACATTCTTTGGCTCTGCTGCCGGCTATGGTATAAGACATCTTGTGAGGTCTGCGAGAGTTCTCCAAGAGGATAATAGAGTGCCGCGGAGGGAATGATGTTCCCTTGAGTTGGACTCCCTTACCATTACTTGATGGGTTAGTTGGCATTGTACTGTCCTAGTTTGATAGTCCCGGCAGTCTCGATGGTTACGAGGAAGGGGATGCGACGTTGCGTAACTATTATTGTACGAAATGGCTCCACCAGGATGTCCTCGTTTGTAGGTGGATGTTGGGCCTTTTAGACGGCTATACTTTCAACAGGGTCTCGCCTACATACAAGGGTTATCTTGCAGATAATGAGTTAGTGGATAGTGACTTAACTTTCGGTGCCTTCCACTGGTTGCAGTCCTTCCGTCCTTCCTAATTGGTATATCGAAACCAAAACTGGATGTACCTAGAGCCTTATTTGCCGAGCCGATTCGCACGTCAGTTTGGCTATAGCCAGACTATGATGGGCAATCCGAGCTCCAATCTTGGTTATGAAGGAAGTCTACTGAACGGTACCCGGGCATGGTTTTACTATAATGTCGGTGGTACCAGAGCAAAATTTATGATTCCCTCGATGCATGAGGAGGCTCATATCTTGTATTCTGTTGTGAAATTCTATTATATCGTGAACAACTTCTCATAGGAGTACGATCGAGAGCGAAGCTTGCTCGGGGAGATGAAGTTTGAGACCCTTCGACTGGCCTCCAAGCATCTTCAAAGGCTTACATCATCGGAGTGTAGATCTATAGACGCCTCTAGTTCATCGCGGGATGGGAGAGAGGAGGAAGTATTCCCACGTAACCTACAGAAGCGTCAAGTTTCTTCAGGGGTGAGTCCTCCTCTTGTCAAGAGTATAGAAGTATGGACAATATGGGTTCATACGGATCACAACTGACCGTATGAGTACTTTAGGACAAATTGGTCCGCATAAAGAAGAGCCACATGACAGACTCGGCATGCCCCCTGCGGCCCATCTTCACTGTCTCGCAACCAGACTAATTTGAGTCGCAGAAAGAATAGTTACTTATGCGGCTAAGTTGATCAACCCTTCTGATAAAGCTGATAAACTCTGTCAAAATTGACAAAACTGACATCTCTGACAGCTCTGACACTCTGACAAAAAGAATATAAGACGTGATCAGACAAAATGTCATGTCACCAGACTGGACATAGTCATGCGGCTAGAAGGACTACGACCCGAGCCGCATGAACCTTATGCAGCTCAATCCATGCGCTTCATGCAACCATGGGTGACTGCAACCTGAGCCGCATTGCTTTATGCTGCCAAGAATATAGAATCTATGCGGCTCAAAAGTCCCCAAGCTATATGCGGAATAAGGGAGACCACGACTTAAGTCGCATGAGTCTTATGCGGCCCAACATGGCCGAACACTGAAAGACCTATGCAGCTCAAAATGACTTAAGCAGACTGATCCTATCCAGCGATAGGACATGTGGCAAGCTGACCAAGTCTCAACCACCCAGATTTGTTGTAACAAAATCTCAACAAGTCACCAGCTGGCGGCCAAAGAGCGGATCTTTGTGTGTTGTTGTAGCCACATGGTCACGTGGCTACCTATGCGGCTCAAGATATCTATCACTACAAATAGCAGGGTACCACACCCATGCAAAAGGCTGGCAACCTACGAAGGGCAATTTCTTCAAAAGCAAGGATCGTGTCAAATAGTCCAAGGAGTAAGGCAGAGTTGCTACACTTTTTCGAGCCTCCATCGTCACCCCCCAGAATCAAGACTAAATAATTGTACCAAGATTGTTTCCTAGGATTTCTTTTTAGGCTTTCTCTTGTACAAGCGAGTTTGCAATCAAGTTCAACCTCTATAATTCTTGTTCTTGATATTTAATGGCAAACACGATGGCGACTCTGCTGGGGACATCCTTCTCCTCTGATAAGAAGTTGGTGATGTAATCTGACGCGTCCAAGCTTGGCTCTACGCAGCAAATGCTTGTGGTTTGTTTTGACCAACGAGCATTCGAAGAAATGCTCTCTGAAGGGAGTGCCAGCCCGTCACAGAAGCTAGCCAACCAAAAGAGAACCAGCGGGACGTCGAAGCACAAAATTGCTACCCCCAACCAGGTTCTCGAAGAAGCTCCTTCTGCGGCCCAAGACGGTGATCAAATCACTTCTGCGGCCTTGCTTCCAACCACGGAGAACCCCACTGTCCCCAAATCCAGCAAAGGAAAACACTACGATGCTGAGTTTTTGGGGGCACAAGGAAAATCTATGCAGGCAAGAAAGAGGCCGCACAAAAGAGATGAGCAGTCTATATATGCGACAGCCAACTCTGGCCGCAGGCAGATGGCCCATGCGGCAGCCAACTCTGGCCGCAGGCTGATGGCCCATACGGCAGTCAACTCTGACCACAGGCAGATGGTCCATGCGATAGCCAACTCTGGCCGCAGGAAGTTGGCCTATACAGCAGCCAACTCTGGCCGCAGGCAGATGGCCTATGCGGCAGCCAATCCTGGCCACAGACAGGGTGTCTCAAACGGTCCTGTTAGACAATTGAGTTCGACCGTCTCTCATGCGGGCCCGACTCCATGCGGCCTATTGACAATATAGAATATTCCAATCTGGACTCTTCTTATAATGCGCCTTCAGGTGCTAAATCGAAGACGTCTAGGACAGTACGGGCCCAACAGGCCCAGTCAACTGTCCAAGTTGCTGACCGTCAGCGGGCACCATTAACTGTTATACAGGCTTCTGATAGAAAGTTGTACAGAACCACCCGCGTCCAGTCCCCCAGGGCTAACAGACAGGGTAGGTCTCAAAAGTCTCCCTCCAACGATCGAGAGCAAGTGCTTTTACTAGCCTCAGATCCGGGAGCAAATATGATACCTACTCACCCGTGTGCTCGGGATACCCGAGTCCACAAATTGGATGCAAAGGTAGATCAACCTGCAATCGACTTGCGAGAGGTCATTACTCACAAACGCAAGAAGAAAGATGCAACCTTGGCATGTGATGAGCCTTTTCGGGACGTCGTTGCACCCAGGTCATCATCAACTGCTGTTGCGACAAGTCAGCAGCACCTGAAGATCGACAGTCCATTTTCCAATGACTGTACCAGCCAGCACCTGTCCGACAACAAATTAAGAAACATGTGCAAATCCCGGGAGACGAGGAATTTTCTTTCGCCTTCTGTAATTCAACTCGGAAGGTTCTTCCAGGCAAGGGTGGAAAGAAGACAAGCTCTTCCAGCCTAGCAATCTCAGCCAGCACTGCAAGGAAACCCTCATATGGAGGATTGCCACCGAGAGCCATAGGGGGTGTCTACCTAGGCACATGATCCAGAAAGAAGATTCCAACACCTGAGGGTGCATCCTTGACCTCCTTGGGGGTAGATGAAGCCGGAGGTAGCAGTTCCCTCAATATATGTGACAACCCTGTGTTCTAAGAGCATACACAGGGGGTAGCGATCCACTGGAATTACGCAACAGACGTGGACGTCCCTGAGGGTGACCGCCTTTGCCAAGATGATGCGGCTTCCTGCACAGGGGGTAGCCCCCTTCCGAGTCCGAGGAGGAAGACATTCCGACATTCCTTATGATTTCTCGGTACGAGGGTACGATATAGAGAGCACCTCGTCTACGATCGTTTCCACGTCTATCCACGTGCGAACAGTCTTGATGGCCGACAATGATCAAGAAGTGCCTACTGACCGACAACATCTAGAAGTACTTGATGCCATGCTCCTGTCCTTGGTCAAGTTAGTAGACGAAATCAAGGCTGCCTTGCCAACTAAACCGGCAAGGACGCCTGGACAAACAAGCTTAGGACCCGCAGTCAACGGGACTCCAACACGACTGCTCCTCCTTTGGGTGACAATCTTCTAGGAGCATTCGCTCCTTCAACTGCAGACAAAGCTAGGAAGGCAAGGAGGGAAGTCTAGGAGCTTAGAGCAACATTCAATACCCGAGACTCCTCCAGGGACCTCAGAATACGGCAACCATATCCCGTTACGTCGAAAGATGTTCCTTTTTCGTCATGGTACAAACGGTTTCATATTGATTCGTATGACGGAAGGACCTCTACTAGTCGATACATGACTTATTTCGAGGTTACAACTGACCATTTACCGCATAGCGACGCCATCCTAACTCGATTATTCATCGGAGCATTGGAGGGAATCGCGTTCGACTGGTACCCGCAACCTTTTGGACAACTGCATCTATTCTGTTGATGGCTTCAAGCACATGTTCCTAGAATGATTCTATAAAGTGGGACATGATGTGACAATGTCATCCCTCATGGACGTCGTTCAGGGGGAGAGGGAGCTAACAAGGAACTATATCGAGCGGTTCCGCCAAACCGTAATGAGATTGCCCTAAGGCAATCCCGAAAGCTCCTTGATTGAAATCTGTCAGAAGAAGTTGCTCCCCGTAATCAGCCTCTGGATGGGTGAAGATCAGTTCAGGGATTGGACGACCTTCATCATAAGCGCCACCAATACGGAGACAAAGGTAAAGAAGGCTCCCCAGCTAGGATTACACATCTCGAATGGAAAGGCCAAAGGCAAACGTCCTAGTACCACCCCCAATAACAACAATACTAACGGCACCTCTAATAATCGTGACAGTAAAGGCAAACAGGCTATGGTCGTCGGTACGACCAAGAAGCCTAAACAAAAGCATGCAGAAGCTCAGTGGCCCAATGTGAATTACTCATTCGAAGATAGTCATGTCAAGCCTATCTTTGACATGCTCTTGCAAGGGGACATGATCTAACTCCCTCCACCAAGGTGCGAGCCTCGAGCGGCAGAGATGGAAGACCCAAAATACTGCCATTTCTACCACTATGTTCATCATTTCAGTCATGACTGCTTTCAACTCAAGCGGTACATCCAGAGTCTTATCGACTCCAAAGCTCTGTCGCCAAATTTTGAAGAGGTTACCGTGGCAGCAAACATGGTATCAATCCAGTCCGGTGACTTTCCCCCAACAAGTACTCAAGATAGGATAATACCTATCCCCCGGGCAACGATGGAGATTACTAATCTTTTCCCCGTCCGGGACCAGACGACTGGCTTGGTACCTCTCACCACGTCACAAGAAGAGGTCATGTGGGTGCACCCAGATTTAGTGCCCGAAGTTACTCAGGCGACGTCATCTCCAGCCAACAAGAAGAAGGACAGGAAGTCCAGATCCTGCCATACCATTTCAACCGAAGCTGAGGAGGCGGCGGTCGTTGTCACCCGGTCCGGGGCACAAGTCCAGCCCACTCTGGGTAGTTCAGTCGAGGACCCTCAGCCGGCAACGATGCCTGCCACTGTTGTTCCGGGGCCATCTCAGCCTCCACCGGCAGACAGGGCCAGGCCGAAAAAAATTCGCTTCGACAGGTCGTTCCGTAAAGATGCACCTCAAAGGCTGGAGAGACCTTACAACTTTGACATATTAGCACAACTGGCTAATATGCCAATAAAGTTGTCATTATACGAGCTCCTAAGGCTTTCCAAGGATCTTCGTGTCGCATTGAGCGAAGCGCACCAGAATGCTGACGCTTACTTAGTCCATGTCATCTACAGAGGAAGACTCGTCGGCTAATCTCCAGTGCAGCAATTGTGCGGATGCAATGCCCAACATTGTATTCACCCCACAAGACATATTCATCAAGACCAACTTGCATGATCGTCCCTTGTACTACACTGGATACATAGGCAACATCAAGGTTGATCGGATGCACATCGATCCTGGCATGTCGATAAGCATCATACCGAAAAGCTTGCTTCAAGTCCTCGGCATCCCTATGCACCGGCTAGCGGCGACCAACACTGCCATTAGCAGTTTCAACTCAGGAAGGAGCTATCCCTTAGGAAAGATCCGATTGAAATGTTAGAACGGCGACCTGAGGAGTGAGGTTACCTGCTACGTCATATATGCAGATACATCCTACAATATCCTCTTGGGGCATCCGTGGATACATGACTATATGATCGTGCCATCCACACTCCACCAGTGCTTCAAGTATGTCAGTAAGCATGGCTTCGTGAAGACTGAATTCGCCGACATCGATCCCTTCAAAGGGGTTGAGTCTTATTATTCTTCGGAGGCTTGTCTATATAAAGAATCCAAGAAGCATATAACTGACGAACCAGAGGCCATCACAGGGCCAGAGGAACCCTTGAGAATTCATCTCCAGGCTCGTAAACCGGGCAAAGTCGTACCCCTTATCGCAACTTTGCATAAAGAGGTATCCGGTTCTCCCGCCCCAGCTGCGCAGTCGGAACCGATGGTCATCCAACTCCCAAGGTCTAGCCAGGAGCCAAAACCCGTTATAAGGCTGATGGTGATCCGATTACCAAGATCCAGTCAAAACCAATCAGAAAACATGAAGTCCTCCGCCGAGCCGATGGTCATTCATCTTTCCAAGATGAGCCGACAACTAAGTGTCGATCCGAGACCCTCAGGCAAGCTAATGCCACAAGCAGAACCTTTGGTGGTCAAGTTACCCAAGACAGCATCCCAACCTCCGGTCACTCTGGGGGTAGTTGAAGAGGAGGCAGAACTCGTGAAGTATCTTGTTGCAAAGGTGGATAGTCCCTCTCCTGATGATATAATCCATGTGGACAAAATTCCTTATTTCATCAATAAGAGGCTGCCATTGAACTATCATGAATGTAATAAACTTAATCTTATAAATACTGTGGGATTTGGCCGGGATATTAACCTGCCCACACAGGTGACAACCGTCCATACCGCAAACCAACTTACTCCCAGTAGAGGTGCCTACTTCCTAGTCCCAGGCAGAAGAGAAGGGGATCACACGATCATCTTTGGCCAAAAAGAAGGTCCTCAACTTTTCATGCCTCAAGAGTTTGATCTTGAACCCGGTGCTGGAAGATTACCACTCTACCTGTATAGTCCTTAAGCCAAGTACTTCATGCAAAAGCAGGGGTACGATTTGGAGGCTACACCAAGTCTAAATTACGGCAACGGTCGGCGATCACCTCTGCAGCTGTCAACCCCATCTGGGAAACCTCGTGATTATTATTGTAAGTCCAAATACAGCCTTGGTTATGTTTCACCAGCAACAATGCCTGAGAGCTCCGATGAGGAATACTAGTGGCATTCTCACTCATCCGAATCACCTACATACGATTTCGATGACAGCGTTGGAGATATATTCAGGCAGACATTATCTGTCAATATGGCATCCACTGACATTGAAGAGGAAGACGAAGATCTACTTGAACCTCTTAAATTGGAGCCATGGGTCCAACAACTGGATGCACAATGGGAGAAGCGCTTTGAACTACGTGACCCTCCCACTGAAGATGAGGTCATACAAGTTGACCTCGGTGATGAATCCTCTCTAAAGCTAATCTTCGTCGATAAAAACCTGACGGACGACGAGCGGGAGTTGTTGTTGCAACTCGTCAGAGAGTATATCGACGTTTTTGCTTGGAGCTACGAAGATATGCCAGGGTTAAACCCCGAGATCGTACTTCATAAGCTCAATATTCATCCGGACGCAAAACCAGTCAAACAACAGCAACGACGGTTCCATCCAGACATCATGAACTCCATTAAAGCGAAAGTAAATATACTTATAGCTAGCGGTTTCATCCGCGAGGAGCAGCACCCAGACTGGATAGCTAATATAGTACCAGTTGTCAAGAATAACGGAAAGATCTGAATCTACATCGACTTTCGCAATCTGAATACGGCATGTCCAAAGGATGAATTTCCTCTTTCCATCACCGACATAATGATCGAAAATATGTATAGCTTCGAGCGCATGTCCTTTATGGATGGATTTTCAGGATACAATCAAATCAAAATATCTCATGACGATGAGAAGCATACGTCATTCCGAACACCGATCGATGTGTATTGTTACACAGTCATGCCCTTCGGCTTGAAGAACGCCGGTGCTACATATCAACGAGCTATGAGCGTCATTTTTAGAGATCACTTACGCAAGACGGTGGAGTGTTACGTTGACGACATCTCGTCAAAATGCGCTCCAAGGATATCACTTACATAATTTGAGAACAGTGTTCGACCTTATGCGAGCACACAATCTGAAGATGAATCCCACCAAGTCCTTCTTGGGTGTGTCCAGCGGAAAGTTCTTGGGCTTTCTTATTAATTTTTGGGGCATTCACGTAGACCTCGATAAGACAAAGGTAATCCTGGAGATGAGTCCAGCGAGGAACCTTCGTGAACTTCGCGGCCTTCAGGGAAGACTAGCTTACATCAAAAGGTTCATATCTAACCTCTAAGGGCGATGTCAACCCTTCACACAACTCATGAAGAAATGTGTCTCTTTCATATGAAATGAAGAATGTTAATGCGCCTTTGATGAAATTAAGGAATACCTGTCGAATCTGGCAGTTCTGGTAGCTCCAGTTGCCCGAAAGCCTTTTCTGCTCTATGTACAGGCGATGAATCATTCCTTCGGCGCCTTGCTAGCACAGAACAATGATATAGGGCACAAACAAGCCATCTATTATCTCAGCTAAATAATAGTGGGGTCGAAGCATAGGTACACCGCCGTCGAGAAGGAATGCCTTGCCTTGGTGTTCGCCATTCAGAAAATACGACACTATGTGTCAGGGTAGACCATCCAAGTTGTCTCGCGAGTTAATCCCCTCAGGGTTCTCATGACCAAGCCAGGCGCACGCAGTTCTCTTCTAGCCATATAGGCGATACTAATATCCTCCTACGACATTGTCTTTGTTTCGCAGAAGGCTGTCAAAGGTCAAGCCTTGGCTAACTTTCTAGCAGCCCATCCAGGCTCAGAAAGAGCCAGAATCTATAAAGAAATCCCAGACGAAGTCATTAACTCAAACATGACTTCACATAATGATGTTTGGCGAATGTTCTTTGATGGTGCTTCAAGAATAGGGCCACAAGGTAATATCATCACTGGAGTCAGGGTAGTATTAATTTCTCCCTCTGGATTGGTAGTCAATTGGACATACTCTCTCATAGAACCCTGTTCAAACAATGTAGCCGAATACAACGCTTTGTTCATCGCGCTCCGACTCGCAAAAAAGGTAGGGGTTAAATACCTGGAAGCGTATGGCGACTCACAGCTGATCGTTAATCAAATCCGAGGCTCGTACGAGGTTTTTAACGCAGAGCTGATTCCCTATCATCTTACAGCAATTGCCATCATGCAAATTTAGAGGGGTTCTTTATAGACCATGTTCCTAAACTCCATAATATTGAAGATGATGCCCTAGCAGGCCTCGTCGCTTCTTTGGCGGTTCCAAATTATGCTCATCATCTAGTCGACGTGATAGGCTATGAGTTGGTCTGTCCCAAAAATAATGTTCAACTGGATATGAGTTACTCCGCCCAGATAACCAATCACGTGCAAGACTGGAGACTCCCATTCATCAACTATGCAGTCTACGGAATCCTGCCTGAGAATATGAAAGAAGCAACTTCAATCAGACGGCGTTCTCTCATATTCTTTTATGACACAGAAACAAAAATGTTATACCGATGATCTTACGATGGACTGCTGTTAAGATGTTTGTCAAATGCAGAAGCCAAAGAAGCCTTACGCGAGACTCATGATGGCGTTTGTGGGGCTCACCAACCTGGACCAAAGTTGTATGACCGTCTCCGTCGGATGGGCTATTTCTGGCCTACGATGGTAGCAGACGTAGTCGACTATGCAAAGAAGTGTAAGGCTTATCAGATCACACATATTTTATACATCTTCCATCCAAATTCTTGTATCTAACGGTGGCCTCTTGGTCATTTGAAGCCTGGGGAATGGACATCATTAGCCCAATTACCCCGCCGTCATCTAGGGGACACCAGTTTATACTTGCAATCACCGACTACTTCTCCAAGTGGGCGAAAGCTGTTCCGCTGGCAGAGGTAAGGACATCAAACGTGATCAGTTTTCATGTCATTTATCGTTTTGGACTGACACGGAGGACCATTCATAACAATGATCCGCAGTTCGCAAGCCATACCTTCTATCAATTCTTTGACAATAATCGAATTCAGAATGTGGCTTCAACGGCCTACAACCCATTGGCTAATGGTCTGACCGAAGCCTTTAACAAGACCATAATCAAGCTTCTCAAGAAGTTCGTCTCTTCAAACAAACGTGACTGGAATAAAAAGTTGGGCAAAGGCTTATGGCCGTACCGTACTACGAGTCGGACGGCTACAAGAAATACACCGTTCTCTCTAGTGTACGGGAGCGAGGTAGTTCTTCTATTGGAGACTCAGATCCCCTCACTTCGTGTGGCCCTTACTTACCGATTGACATCGGACGATAACTACCGCCGACGGCTACAAGTATTGGAAGCTTTAGACGAGAGGCGCTTGCAAGATCAACAAAGCATCGAGCTATATCAAGCACGCATCTCTCGGGCCTTCAATAAGAAAGTCAAGCAGAGGATATTCCAAATAGATAATCTCGACTTGGCCGTTCGCAGACCGATGGTCATGACTCATAAAACTGCCGGCAAATTCAAGCCCAGGTGGGAGGGTCCATTCATCATCGAGACCGTATTCTCCAACGGCACATACCGACTTGCGAAGCAGAACGGAGACTTGCTCTTGATGCCCATAAACGGCAAATTTCTGAAGAAATACTATGTCTAAGGACATGCTGGTACCTCCTTAAACCACCAAATCTCCTAGGCTATCGAGTTACGTACACCAAGTACCTCTGAACTCACACTCTATTTACTCCGATTAGATTCACATCGCATCTCCCTGAGTAGCGAGTCATGTATGATGATACTTCTGAACTTCCACTCTACTGCTTTATCACACAGGAGTCTGCCCAGCTTATCGTTATCTTTGAGCAAACTTTCTGGTCTTGATTATCGTGTATCACGTCCATATTATCTCTGATACCGATAGTCTTCCGACTTAACACCTATACCCAACCCGGGATAAAAGACACGGTGTTAAGACCACAAAACCTATCACGTACATCACCTCTGTTGAGTTTTGTCTCAAAATCTATTACTCGCACCACCAGTGTGCAGAAGAGTAATAGGTCCACCAAAGATTATTCCTGATTATCGTGTGTCACGTCTATATTACCTCTGATACCGATAATCTCCTAACTTAATACATGTACCCAACCCAGGATAAAAGACACGGTGTTAAGACCACAAAACCTATCACATCCATATTACCTCTGTTGGGTTTTGTCTCAAAATCTATTACTCGCACCACCAGTGCACAAAAGAGTAATAGGTCCACCAAAGATTATTCCTGATTATCATGTGTCACGTCCATATTACCTCTGATACCTATAGTCTTTTGATTTAACACTTGTACCCAACTTGGGATAAAAGATATGGTGTTAAGACCACAAAACCTATCACGTCCATATTACCTCTGTTGGGTTTTGTCTCAAAATCTATTACTCGTACCACCAGTGCGCAGAAGAGTAATAGGTCCACCAAAGATTATTCATGATTATCGTGTGTCATGTCCATATTACCTCTGATACCGATAGTCTTCCGGCTTAACACCTGTACCCAACCCGGGATAAAAGATATGGTGTTAAGACCACAAAACATATTACATACATATTACCTCTGTTGGTTTTTGTCTCAAAATCTATTACTCGCACCACCAGTGCGCAAATGGGTAATAGGTCTATAGAATTTATCCTAATCTATTACTCACACCATCGGTGCACAAAAATAGTAGTAGGTCCACAAAATATCATTCAAATCTATTTGCTCATATTTTTAGATGCGCAAAAGGGCAATAGGTCCACAAAAAGTCCCCTAATGAGATATTATTTATCAAACACAAATGCTGTATTAGGCCCTCTAGTACAAGCACCACAGATACCACAAACAAAGAATGGAGTGAATGTATTCTGTTTATTCAAAATCAGTTACATTCATATGACTACATCTCTAGCAAAAAAAATTATGGATTCATCACATGAATGAGCAAACCAAAAAGTTCTTCATCTCTTCATCTGGACAGAAAGTAAAGGATTAAATTGATGCCCAAAAGAAGAAAAATACGAACTACAGCTAAAGACTGACAGAAATACCAAGACAAAATATGGACATTTATTTTTTATACTCCCAGAAACAGCAATTACATGGTAGCCTACAGATCCTTACAGTCAAGGATCATAGTTGTGTTGAGGCGTATACCATTCCCTCAGCCATTTTGCATACGAAGGATTTATTTGATTAAAGTCCTCGATGGGGACAGGAGGGTCATAACTCCCAGTAATACTACCCTCGGACTTGGGCTCCTCCTTCACAGCAACTTCAATCTTGGGAGTAATTCCCTCCCCGATGATCGTCGGCTCTTCTTTTACCTCAACCTTTGGTATCACCTCCTCCGTTAACAAACGACAACTCTTGTTTGATGAGAGGAGGCAGCACCTCCTCCTTCATGATGGTTTCAGCCTTCGGCGTGGATGCTACAAAAATCAAAGAAAAAAGATAGTCACAAGAAAACAAAGTGGATGTGCTCCTTTTTTTAGTTATGCGGCACAGTCAGAAAAAACCTATACGGTATGGTTATAAGGAGCATATGCGGTTTAAAATCAGGCAAGGCATATGCGGCCAAGTCAAGCAGAGCCTTTGCGGCTAACTTTTGAGGGGTACGTATGCAGATTAAACAGGAGATGTATATACGGCCTGGTCAAGCAGAGATTATGCGGCCCAATTTTGAAAAGAGCACATGCAGCTCGATCGCCCGTGCGGATCAGCTACGTTACATCCATGCGATTCAGTCATGTGATACTCATGTGGCTCAGTTCATGCGACCCCATCACACAGAATTCATATAGCCCAGTGAGACAGGGAGCGTACCGACTATGCACAAATGCGTTACAACCAAAGCTTAGCAGTGACATGTGAAAGGCATGCGCATAAAGCATACGATATGGCCATTTGAGTTCAAAATGCTCGTCCGTCCACCATCCTTACCATGGATAGAAGGCTGTACGTCAGGATGAACGGAGGATGGGTCAATAGCTATCGACGGTGAGGCAAGCCCCTTTCTTTTGTTAGCAGCGTCGGTCGACTTAGAAGATTTGGGGGCTATGGCTAGAAGAGGCTGAAAAGAGAAGAAGACAAAAAAAAGCAATATGAGTTCTTTCATTGTTATATGGCCTATATATTTACAGGCTACCAAGAAATAAAAATAGATAGGCGCCGCTTCGATTATCGTGCCATTAAAAGATAATGATGGCCCTCGGGTTTCTATCCTTTATAACCATTTAGTAATCGAAAAGACAGCACCAAATCCAAAACCAAATCAAGACATTAAATACAGCAGTAACAGTTGGCAGTATTGATGAGATCTCCCTACGGCACAAGATCTTCCTACGGCAAATGTCCCTGCGGCTCAATGTCTAACCTGACTCGAAGACTCCCTGCGGCTTGACATATCTCCATGCTTCTTATTCAAAGTATTCCAAATTGGCAATTTGAAAACTTTGAAGGAGGTCATGTAGAAGCATAGAAAATATGGGGTTCATGCTGATCACAACTGACCGCATGAGTACTTTAGGACAAATTTATCTGCATAAAGAAGAGTCGCATGACAAACTCGACATGCCCCCTGTGGCCCATCTTCATTATCTCGCAACCAGACCGATTTGAGCCGCAGAAAGAATAGTTACCTATGCGGCTAAGTTGATCAACCCTTCTGATAAAGCTGACAAACTCTGTCAAAATTGACAAAACTGACAGCTCTGACACTCTGACAAAAAGAAGATAAGACGTGATAAGACAAAATATCATGTCACCCGACTGGACATAGTCATGCGGCTAGAAAGACTATGACCCGAGCTACATGAACCTTATGCGGCTCAATCCATGCGCTTCATGCGGCCAAGGGTGACTGTAACATGAGCCGCATGAGCTTTATGCGGCCCAGAATACAGAATCTATGTGGCTCAAAAGTCTCCAAGCTACATGCGGACTAAAGGAGACTGCGACTTAAGCCGCATGAGTCTTATGCGGCCCAGTATGGCCGAATACTGAAAGACCTATGTGGCTCAAAATGACTCAAACAGACTGATTCTATCCTGCGATAGGACACATGGCAGGCTGACCAAGTCTCAACGACCCAGATTTGCTGTAATAAAATCTCAACAAGTCACCAGCTGGCGGCCAAAGAGAGGGTGTACTGTTGTAGCCACATGGTCACGTGGCCACCTATGCAGCTCAAGACATCTATCACTATAAATAGCAGGGTACCACACCCATGTAAAAGGTTGGCAACCTACGAAGGAAAATTTCTTCAAGAGCAAGGATCGTGTCAGATAGTCCAAGGAGTATGGCAGAGTTGCTACACTTTCTCGAGCCTCCATCGTCACCCCCAGAATCAAAAATAAACAATTGTACTTAGATTGTTTTCTAGGATTTTTTTTCTAGGATTTCTCTTATGTAAGCGAGTTTGCAATCAAGTTCAATTCCTCTGTAGTTCTTATTCTTGATATTTAATAGCAAACAAAGAGAACAAGAACAGCTGTGCCTCTGCGGTACGGACCCTCCTGACAGTCTTTACAGGAATAGAGTGCCCCACCCGTTGAATCTCCTTCACAGGTAAACCTTTGTATTTGCTTTTCGGGGTTTCATTCCGTACTTTCTGTTGATCACTGCTTTTCTTGTGTAGGCGGGGCCCACATGGTCAGAAAGACTCAGGGAACTTCCCGAGGAACCTGCCCCAGAGGTTTTTTGAGTCGTGGGGACTGAGAGGGAGACTGCGACTGATGAAACTACCAACTCGGAAGGTATCTCTCTTCCCGCTCCCTTTGAGTATGAGACTAGGAGATCTTCGAAGCCATTGGCTTTGCCCCCAAAAGGCAACTTTCATGGGGCCGATCAAGGACGAGCCCGTAGAGATACCTGGGATTGGCTTGGCGGCAGCCGAGGGTGGGACACCAGAGTCTGTACCCGTGACGAGCCAGGTGGACTTGGATGCTAAGGATATTACCCAGAATCCTTTTACTGTACCTCCACTCCATGTCGAGAGAAGGGTTGAGGATAATCCCGATACGCCGGGAGACGAGGAAGATCATCCAGCCGAGGAGCTACCTTCGGAAAATTACAGGGATTCGTCTCAGCGGCCAATCGAAGATCCCCTGGAAGGGTTGATGGCGAAGGCTATCGAAGCATTGGCTTGTCGAGCTGTTGAATGTCCGACAAGAATGACTGTCGAACAACTGGATGATGAGGTCATTCTAAAAGTCGCCGATGAGGCAATTGAGGAGTTGGCTGCTATGGTCCTTGGAGAGATGGCCGAGGAGACCAATACAGAACAAGTCGACACGGCTGCTGACGAGCCGATAACTAAGGTTCCAACTGAGGTGGCCACTACGACGATGGTCGATAATGCTGCTGATGAGCCCGTCGACGTAACCACCAGGAGTCCAGCCAAGGAGACTGTGGAAGAATCGACCGAAAATATTGTTGAGGATCAGGTTAAAGAACCCTCCAATGTAGTTACTCTAAAACTGCCTAAAGAGGTTTCCTTCGAGCCACCTGCTATGGACTTGGTCGAAAAGATCGTGGATGAACCGGCCGCTGAAGCACCGGTCAGGGAGACTGCTGAAGGGTTGGTCACACTGACCGTTGAGGAGACGGTCACTGAGATTTCTCAGGCTCTAATTCATGCAGCTTCGGTCACGAAGGTGGTTGAAGAACCAGCGAAGGAGCCTGCTGAAGAACTGGTTATGCATCAGACAGTATTGGCTCATATTGTTTCTGTACTGCCGATGGTCTCTGCTCCAGTCATGGCTCTACCTGCTCCGGCTGCAATACCTAGATGCATGTTGGCTGTCGCTGCTGCCTTGGGGCCTTCTATTATGGTATCTCCGGTGACCTCGATGAGTCTGGCTGACAATGCGTACTACACCGACATCATACTGGACACAGTTTGTCATGCTTTGATACGCAGTATAGAGGGTGTCTTGTGGGACAACCAATCGCTTAGACGGGCTCGGTCTATAGTGGGGGCACAATTGGTGGCCTTGTACGACTATCCAGAGTGTGAGGCGAAGGCGGACGTGATAGAGGATCTCCTGGCAGAACTGGAAGACATTATCTTAAAGTTTCATAATCTTGAGCATAGTCTTTCACCCTTGCTACAGAGCTAGAAAAAATGGCCTCTGAAGTTTTCCTGCATGAGCAGAAATGTCAGGCCCTGACTGTCAGACTTGTCAAGTATGAGGCCAAAATTGAAGCAGTGACCGACACCGAAGAGGCTTAGGACAGCCGTCGTACAGCCTCGAAAGAACAGTGTGAGGCCCTCCGGGAGCAGATCCAGAAGTTAGTGGAGACTTTGGCTCTCGTCGAGAGTGAGTTGGTGAAGTCGAAGGACCAACAAGAGGTCCTTCGCCAATGCTTCGAGGCCCTGGCTCGGGAGAGGGAAACAATTGGCGTTCATCAGACGGAGTTGTCCTTTGCACTCCAAGACCTATCCCAGCTCGAGGGTGAAGCCTCTCGATATCAGAAGGTAGAGCGTCGAGCCAAAGCACTGGTTGGGCCCTAAGTTGTTCGTCTGAGGAGCCGATTGGAGGAACTCCTGGGTCGGTCTTCTCAATGCTGACCTCCTTTTGTCTTTTTGTCTCTCATTTTTCGAGAGACTCTTTTGTAGTAGAAGAAATAAAAAACATTTCCATTTTATAAATAAAATTTTTGGCTTTGTTTCTCTGCTTGTCCTTTTGCTGTATACTGTCTTATACAAGAGTGAGTATTCCCCCAGAGGTAGTATGACGTGAGGGGATGGAGATAACTCCGTTGGGGATAGGGTGTTTTACTCGGAGGTTATATGGACATGATAAACACTAAATTTGTTATGGTAGGATC
>JANAVB010029619.1:2229525-2240656 GCA_029216955.1 Iris pallida
TGGTTGTAGGTGTGGTTCACTTCCCCAATGAGAAGGTACTGAACCTTGTTGTGGTTCGGATACCATATTGGATGCATGGCATGGAAATATACTTCATCATAGATTAGGGGCCGTCTCCTGTCCTTGTTTGGTTGGGGGGATGTTACACTAGTTTAAGGGTGGAGTATTGGACCATGTTATAATCCGATTTGACTTATTATTGAGCAGTTTATATTCAGTTTATATGGCATGATATTATGTATCTTGTTATGTCCCTCTGAGGACCTGGTGATCTCTCCAGGTGTGTGCTATTATCTTTTCGCAGGTGTTCTAACCAAGACGGTGATCTTCAATATCCCTTCGAAGATGATTGCTCTTGGATCATCCTTCACTTTATTATCAAACTCTTCTATTATTCATGTATTCTTCTCTTTTAAAAAGTTGGTAGTGGATTTGTCTTTGTCCAACATATTGTACAAAGACATTTCATAGTTGATTATACGATACCTTTTATTCCTTTATTTTGTGGATAAGATTAGTTGTTATGGTTTCTACTGCAGTTTACAGCTTATGTATACATACGAGGGTTCCATATATTGGAGTATGCTTCGTATGTATATAGCTGGCATGTCTATGTTCTTAGTCCTAAGTTTTTGGGACGGGGGCGTTACATATTTTTGTGGTGGCTCGTGCAAGTCGAGATAAATTGTTTGGTTACTTTTTCGTACCAAGCAAGCCTGCATATAGGATTAGATTCTATGATCTCATCCACATACTTAACCTCCTACCTCGATTCTATTTTTGAACTGTCGCTTGACTTATTGAATGCATCTTGCTTGATCCCTTCTATCGTAAATCATATCTTTCCTTCGTGCTTGGTAGGTGTTAGAAGAATGACTTCTAGGCCTCATCGATCTAATTACACTATTAGCTGAACTCTTATAAGTTGGGTAGAGTGCCTCACGGTCTAGTATTCCCTTCGTCCTTATGACCCATTGTAGAGGATACTACTTGGATTACCTAGACTATAAATCCTTAGAGGACCATACCATATTTTATCAACCAAAACCTTAGACAAGAAAAAAAAAGTAGGACGACTGTATAGGCATGAACACCGAACGAAACTTAGACTCTTCAGGAACTCCAATTATTATCTTGCGTACTTATATTTTGCTATCTTGACCAATGCTGCTATTATAGCCTAGTTTTGCAAGCTTAGTCTTTTATCAAGCTTTTGTATGACATATATGTTATTGGAGGTACCCCACTAATATATTGTCTATCAGGACCGGTGCATGATGGTCTGATCAACCATCGTGCACTTGGTTCGCTCTTCTTATGATTACCCTATGCGGATTAAGAAATAGTTAACAAATATACTTGCCCTCTAGGATGTCATCCGTGTATGCCTTGATGACTCTCTTTTGAACTATTCAATCATCTTTGAACCCGTAATTGTATTCAGCCTTACCTTCCTTGAGCCCTTATTGTCTTCGTCATTCACCTATTTTAGATGAATAAACGCTCGTACATAATATCCCCTTTAGCTGCCCTATCACCTATGGCACGGTTAGTTGTATATGGACAAGTGCAGCTAACCATTGACCAAGCCAAGTGATTACAACCTTGCCTTGAGTTACTCGTCCTTCCCTCGACCCTAAATCTGTTATCGTGATCTTCTAATTATTTGAAATTAAGTTTGAATAGAATCCTTACCTTAATCGTGCCCCTAACTTAGATGACTATCATACAATTTTCTCTCCAAGAAATCACGTACAATCAATCTTAAATCATTTTGTCTTAATTTCTTAAACCATCATCGATTTTTTAAACCCTTACATGACTAAGCCGCACAGTTAGACATGAGACGAATAGACAAAAACAAGGACAAGCATTACTATGGTTGTGATAGACACTCATGTCACTACCATATTTCCAGCTTGAGGGTATTTTGGTCATTTTTGAATTTTTGGGAATTATTTGGAATTATATTGTATTAATTAGAATTATTCGAATTTAAATGATTTTTGGTATATTTTAATTTAGTGCTATTCTTGACTTTGACTCATGGTGACTTTAGAGACTGACCTAGAAGCTAACCCTAGCCATGACCACTTGGTTAGATTATGAAATCCTAGTTTAACTTGAGTTAACCATATCCTAATCATTAGAATTAATTTGGAGAAATAGGAATATTGAATAGGTTGGATTAATGACTTGTGACTTCATAAACCATGGCTTATGACTTAAGGCCCATAGAGGCCCATAGCCAAACTAATGAAACCCTAACCCTAATCCCTCACTAGTGGCCGGCCACCTAGGTTTCCACACCCTATTTAATGCCTCTTCCATCTAGGGCTAGCCTCATTTAGGAATTTAGCAAGTTGGAAAAGAAAGGTAAATCCCAATCTTTCCCAATCCATATCTATTCCATTTCAATTCCTTTTTCCTTCAAACTTTTTGCATTAGGATCTAATCCCTGTATACATTCTGTCCTTGGTGAAGAATTTCAGTGGGGGAACAATTTGGTGAAGTTTGGATAGCAAGTAGAACACCCCTCTTTGGAGCTTTTTGAGCAATTTGATAACCTAGGTAACTTCTATTTTCCTCCATCAAATTGTGATTTCTTGGCATGGATAGGAAGCCCTAGGAGTCCTCTAACTATTGGTATAGGTTTTGCTAGGTTTCTGTCCTTTACGTGTCCGTATTGGACACGTATCAGTGTGCATACCAAGGTGTTCGACGAAATGCCACAGTGGGCATTTCGTTCACATTTTCAGTTTGTGTTTGAATAGAAAATTAGGTTTTGGTATTGCTTATTGGATTCTGGTTCACTGAGGTGATGATTGTATTGTGTCTTGTCGACTTGGACACGCGAACACACACGTTTTCGTGCGCACAGCAGTCCCCTACTAATCGAAGGCAAATCCTCCTTGGACACGACAATTGGACACGAGATATTTGACGCACATATAGGGGCAGACACTGACACGAGGCTCTCCAAGTTGTACGAGTCCTCGTGTCGTATCGGATACGTATTCGTGTGTGCACTGGTCGTTCACTGTATCGGGTTCAGCCGATTTTGGCTACTGATACACGTGTCGTATCACACACACATATGTCGTGGACCCAATTCAGGGTGTCCACATCCTAGACCTAGCCTCCCTCGATACTGGGACACAAGCACGAGGGTTGTGTCGTGTCGTGCCGGGTGCACGAGCCCAAGAAACACGTGCACGAGACTGACCCTATTTTACTGTGTTCATTTCCAGTTTTAACTGCTAAATTAATGATTAATTTGCCATTTTAATTCCTGAACAAATGTATTAGTTCATGTTAGTTTGATTTTCAAGTTAAGGTTTGTTTTGCATTGAGATTATGGGAATTTGACTTATGGTTTGGACTGTTAAGGTTGGACTGATACACAGTCCTGATATTCCATTTTTCTTGAACTTTTCATATCAGATTTTCAACTGATTTTTGAATGATTCATTGCTATGATTAATTCTCAGGTAATTTGTTAGTTCACTGATAGGTTGTTAGTTGTTCAAATGATAGTTTACATTATGCTAAGTTTTCATTGAGGTTTTGGTTTCAAATGGGATACATGGTTTTCAAAGGGAATGGGGAATTCAAATTTATTCACTGTTGTTAATATATACTGTCAATATGGGGTTCAATGTTGATTCAATGTTATAGATCACTATGGTTTATAGTTCACTGTCATTAAGTTCTCAATTCCTGGATACTTAAAACCTGAGAATCGATTTCCATTCCTTTCCTAAAACTGTTGAATGATGAATTATCATGTTAACTCCTATACATTGGGCTAGTTCACTGTCATTGTATAAACTGAATGAAGGGTACTTTACAAGCTTAATTCCTCACTTTCGTTAATTCTACATGTTTTGACTTAACTGTTGATTGGTGTGGTTGCATGATAGGAATTCGAAATTTGGGTTGATGGTGCATGTTAACTGCCATTATCTATATGACAATGCCAATTTGCCATATCTCTTACTGTTATTTCAATTCCTGAACACTCTACTCAACACACACAGACTCTTCCACACTCTTATGTCACCATATCATACACACTATATTCCATTCTACACATTACCCTCACACTATATTTCACTCTTACACACACACTTATGACTTTTTCCTTATATATATAGTATGTATATGTATATAGATTCATATGCCTATATGTATAATATAATGTATAATGTGTATAATGAATATATGTATAACGTATATATAACATGAATGATGCATGCCTATATATATATATATATATATATATATATTGGGTGGTAGCCTATATACATAATGTATACATCTATATGTAATATTGAATGCCTAATATATATATGTATATATGTACTATGTGTGATGTTAGATTAGCATATTGTTGTTCGGTCCTAGAATAGCTTGTTGGACTAGTATGGACTAGCTTAGACCTAGTATAACCTAGTTAGACTAGTATAGCCTTGATTAGACTTAGAATGGATAGTTGACCTAGTTTGACTTCTAGGGTTGACCAGAGTTGACTTTGGTCTATATTGACCTAGATTCATATAGAATGCATTGTAATACATCTTATTATCATTTTAGACTTATAGTGACTTGTATTGTTCTATAGGGGACAGACACCACTCCTTGGACAGTAGATACTCTACAGATACTCAGGATACAGGCGAGTACATTCTCTGATCATTTCATATCCTGCTTAGGAGTATATTTCCTGCTTTAGATTACTTTATATGATGTTGACACGTTGGAAACACGGATTAGTACTATATGGATCTTGTCGTGCGATGTTGTCCCCTTAGCAGATACATCAGGTATTTCGTGTTCGTGTACTTTATCATGAGCATCGTGTACTCCTTGTGTTCATGCTTTTCGTGTACAAATCGTGTGAAATCGTGTATACTCATGTGCTCACATGATCTTCGTGTGTGACTATACTTCGTGTGCAATAACATAACTTAGCTAGATCCTTGTGTATTGATTGGTGCAAGAGAGTAGAAGTGGTTATGTAATTATATCCAGTAGATTACTCGTGTACAACCTCTTTAGATTACTCATGTACAATATCATGCCATTTACATAACCGTCTTGTATTCTAAATCACTAGCACTGTTAGTTTCCTATATATTGTATCTATTTATTTACAGTCTTCCTTTTTCATCATGTTATTCTTTCAGTTTCATGTATCTTACTCTCTAGCATGTTTATATTTCCTAACCTGTTATGATTTGTTGAGATGTACTATGCTCGCTCCTGTCCTGGCTGGACCTGTTGAAATATTATAGAGGACGAGGCTGAGGCATTCTGTCCTACTTACTATGGTGCTACCCTAGAGGATTGTTGTGACTTGGACCAGCAGCAGGACCCACTAGTAGTTGATGACACTCCCCTAGATTAGGATGTCTTTTATTATCTTCTGGATTACTATATTGAGATCCTGAGTTGTATTTGGGATATGTATTTATTTAGACACTTAGACTCATCTGGATTGTATCTCTGTGATTTCTATTCTGTTCTATCTATCTATCTATTTATCATGCTCTACCTTAGATGTGATTGAGACTGTATTTGCTATGTCACCTCCATTCGGAGTGTATATACTGTACAGTACCTTTATATTGTTAGATGTTAACCTAGGACAACGTTCTACCGCCGACACTGCGGCGTAGGCTGGACGTACCCACGTCTCGTGCCCTTCCTCTAGGGTGCGGGTCGTGACACATTTTTAGTGGTAGCCCATACAGGTCTAGTTTAGAAATGTAGTGATATTCGAACTAGAATATCACTGCAGCCTGCAGTAGGAATTATTATATATTTTTGAAGGTACTCAATCACACTAGGAAAAACTCCTTATCAGATTCCGTACATCTATATTGCTGCTTATTGTCTTCCTTTGAATTTTAAACTGTCCTCCTTTGATATTTTGACTCATTCTCAGTAATTGTTTCTTGTTTGATCTGTGTCTCCAGGATGGTTGAGACGAGATCACATCGCCCCGGGACGGAAGACGCTGGAGAGGGGTCTGCCACCTCTCGTATCCAGCAGCCAGCTTCCGGTACCGCAGGGCCAGTACAGCCCTCAGGAGTCGGTGTTTTTGCAGCTTTTGGAAGAGCACCTCTACCAGCCAGGAGACAGAGCCCTGTGATTCTAGAAATCCCTCCACCGCAGCAGCCTTCGCCTGCGGGGATGGTAGATGCTGCACATCTCTTCTCCTTCGTGGAAAGGATTCTGGAGTCCCACCAGCAGCAGCAGCAGCAGCAAACTGTCGATTTCTGCCAGGGGATAGACGAGGCGCACCAGCTGGTTCGCACTACTGTAGAGTTGGTGACTGCTCAGAGGGCACAGTAGCAGCCCCATCAGAGGGAGATGGATATACAGGACTTTCAGAAGATGCATCCCAGAGAGTTCTTCGGCACAGAGGGCATCCATTATGCAGACGACTGGATAGAGCATATCGAGGAGATATTCTGGCTGGCAGAGATACCAGTCGACTCCAGATCGAGGCGACGGGCAGTCAGATACAGGACTTAGCCTGTGCATGGTACAAGATAGATCCCAGGGTGGGAGTTGAGGGCCAGACTTGGGCCCAGTTCAAGGAGCTATTCAAGGAGCAGTTCTTTCTTGATGTGTCCTTGGGAGGCATCGAGGCACAGTTTGAGGGTCTGGCTCAGGGGAACCAGACGGTAGCTGAGTATGCCGGGGAGTTATGTCGATTGGCCCGGTTCATAGATGACTTGACTGAGAAGACGAAGGCGAGGAAGTTCCGTTGAGGCTTGATTAGAGAGGTTCGATCGCTGACTAAGAGCGATCGAAATGCTACTTTTACGGAGATATTTTTAGTGGCTATGGCGGCGGAGGACGACCTGGAGTTGAAGCATAAGAGGGGTCGTGACTTCCAGGGTGGTAGCACCAGTGGGTGCCAGGCCAAGAGGCCTTATTTCCAGTATCAGCAGCCGTAGAGGCCAGTTCAGCAGTATCAGTATCAGGGCCAGGCACCTTTTCAGCAGGTGCAGCATCAGCAGCAGAGAGGGCAGCAGGTAGCAGGCTATCAATTATACTTTCTGCAAGAATCCTAGGCACAAGTGGAAGGAGTATATGAAGAGACTCGGTAGATGCTTGATGTATAGATCAGCGGACCACCAGATGCGAGAGTGTCCAGTAGCGTCGATGCGTCCAGTACCAGAAAGAGTTGGAGCAGCCAAGGCTCCAGCAGGTCAGCTGAAGGGGCCACTGCAGACCCAGCAGCAGAGGTTCCACCAGCACCAGCAGCAGGCATGGGATGGGCAGCAGGGACGAGCTTTCGCCATGGCGGTCGAGGATGCAGAGGCCGTAGGGGAGTTGATAGCAGGTTCGGTTCTTCTCCATTCTATTCCAGCTTTTGGACTCTTTGATTCTGGGGCTTCCCACAGCTTTGTGTCAGTATCTTATGCTATTAGACACAGTCTGGTATCTGAACCATTGCCTAGGACCTGCAAGATCACGATCGGGGGAGGGGTCATCCTCGTGAGTGATGTTTGCAGAGGACGGAGCATTATTTTGGGAGGCCGAGAGTTGGGGGTGAGTCTGCTCGTCATGCCACTACCGAACTACGATATTATATTAGGTATGTACTGGTTGAGTAGACATCACGCCCATATTGATTGTCGAGGGGGTAGAGTTTTGTTTGGAGCACCAGGAGAGCCAGAGTTCGAGTACATCCGGCGGCAGGCAGAGCAGAACAACGGAGTCTTCTGCGCAGCTTCAGTTGAGGAGCAGGTGGCTCCATATCCCTTGATTGCAGAGTTTATGGACGTATTTCCAGAGGAGTTGCCAGGGCTTCCACCGGACAGGGATGTAGAGTTATCGATAGACATGGTTTCCGGTACGGAACCGATTTCTCAGCAGGTCTATCGAGTGAACAACAGTGAGTTGGTGGAGCTGAAGAAGCAGGTGGATGAGCTGCAGAACAAGGGCTTCATTCGATCGAGTTCTTCACCTTGGGGTGCACTGGTACTCTTTGTACCCAAGAAGGATGGGTCGGTACGGATGTGTATCGACTACAGGGCACTCAACAACCTGACGATCAAGAACAGATACCCACTGCCGTGGATCGATGATCTCTTTGATCAGTTGAGCGGAGCTCGGGTGTTCTCCAAGATTGATTTGAGGTCAGGTTATCACTAGGTAAGGTGAAGGGGGAAGGATATTCCCAAGACCGCTTTCAGGATGCGGTACGGGCAAGTTTGAGTTTTTGGTTATGCCGTTTAGGCTGACCAATGCACCAGCAGTGTTTATGAACCTAATGAACAAGGTGTTCCACTAGTACTTGGACAAGTTCATGGTGGTATTCATTGATGATATCCTGGTGTATTCGAAGACAGAGGAGGAGCACGAGGAGCACTTGAGAGTGGTTCTGGAGACACTCAGGAGGGAGAGGCTGTATGGCAAGCTCTAGAAGTGTGAGTTCTTCCTGGACAGATTTGACTTCTTGGGTATGTGGTGACTGGAGATGGTATCTCAATGGACCCGAAGAAGATCACAACAGTTGAGGCATGGGCAGCGCCGACTTCAGTGGCAGAGATCAGGAGTTTCTTGGGACTGGCAGGATATTATAGGAGATTTGTGCAGGATTTCTCCCGGGTTGCAGAGCCGTTGACTCGGTTGACCCGAAAGGATGCTGAGTATGTTTGGTCAGAGGAGTGTCATACAGCTTTTGATGAGTTGAAGAAGCGGCTTACGACAGCTCCGATTCTGACATTGCCTTCAGGTTCAGGAGGATTCACTATGTACAATGATGCATCAGGGAAGGGGCTGGCTTGTGTCTTCCAGCAGCATGAGAAGGTGATTGCCTATGCTTCCAGGCAGTTACGTCCCTATGAGAAGAACTACCCTACCCATGACCTGGAGTTGGCAGTAGTAATTTTTGCTCTGAAGTTATGGAAGCACTACTTGTATGGAGAGAGGGTGGAGATTTTCACAGATCACAAGAGCTTGAAGTATGTGTTTACACAGAAAGAGCTCAATATGAGGCAGCGCAGGTGGCTAGAGTTGATAAAGAACTTTGACATCTTACTACAGTATCACCCAGGGAAGGCCAATGTGGCTGTCGATGCCTTGAGTAGGTATCCGACAGCCATGTGTTTGACTATGGATCGGCACTTGCTTGCAGATTTGGAGAGCCTTGGGATTGAGGTGATCGTGCCCGAAGTGCGGATGCAGATGTGGAGCGTTCAGATACAGTCGGACTTGATGGAGAGGATCAAGACGACGCAGTTCGAGGATGTGGCTCTGTGGTATATCCGAGAGCAGGTTCATGCAGGACTGGTGGATGGCAAGTTTTCTCTTACAGAGGATGGTGCCTTGAGGCACGGTTCCAGGTTATGTGTGCCTAGTAGAGAGCTCAGGGAGCAGATCATGCAGGAGGCTCACAGATCGTAGTACTCTATACATCCTGGTGCCAACAAGATATACAGGGATCGGCTAAGAGCACGTTTGGTGGTACGGAATGAAGCGGGAGGTAGCCTACTTCGTAGCTAGATGCTTGGTCTGTCAGCAGGTCAAGGCAGAGAGGCAGAGGCCCGGACGATTATTGCAGCCATTGCCCATTCCAGAGTGGAAGTGGGAGTGTATCACCATGGATTTTGTATCTGGGTTGCTGTGTACTCCAGGTTGGAAAGACTGCGATTTGGGTCATCGTTGACAGATTGACCAAATTGGCTGACTTCTTGCCATTCAAGGTGGATACGTCTACAGAGAGGCTGGCGAAATGTACATAAGGCAGATAGTGCAGGATTCACGGAGTTCCCGTCAGCATTATCGCAGATCGGGATAGTCGATTTACTTCCCATTTCTGGAGGAGTCTGTACACTAGTTTGGGCACTCAGCTCAATTTTAGTACTGTATACCAGCCCCAGATGGACGGACAGTCATAGAGGACTATTCAAACGCTTGAGGACATGCTGCGGACGTACGTCCTAGATTTTGGAGGTTCCTGGGAGGATCATCTACATTTGGTGGAGTTTGCTTACAACAACAGTTATCTGGCCAGCATTGAGATTTCACCTTTCGAGGCTCTGTACGGGCGTAGTTGTCGTACACCCTTATCTTGGGATGATATTGGAGAGCGAGCTTTAATGGGACCAGAGATGGTTGTTGACGTAGCCGAGAAGGTGAAGCTCATCAGGGACAGACTTCGCGTGGCGCAGGACAGATATCGGCACTGGGTCGATAGCCACCGGAGGCCGTTGGAGTTTGAGGTACAGATTTAGAGATAGGATTAGAAGTAGGTTGTATTTTTGTTTTGTTTGTTTGATCGTGTTTGATTATTTAATAACTTGAGACCTTGCTTGTGATTAGGTTGGAGACATGGTTTTTCTACGGATATCTCCGACTCGTGGTACTATACGTTTTGGTAGAGGTGAAAAGCTTAGCCCGTGCTTCATTGGACCTTTCGTGATCAGCGGGAGGGTCGATGATGTGGCTTACAGGCTAGACTTGCCACCTGTACTAGTGGGTGTCCACAACATATTCCACGTATCACAGTTGAGACGGTACATGGCTGACCCTGGCTATGTGCTTGATCATTCGGAGATTGAGGTTGGACCTAATCTCAGTTATCCAGAGCAGCCTGTGGAGATTCTGGATCGCCGAGAGAAGGTGCTGAGAAACCAGGTGATACCCTTTGGCATCATTCTCCAGGAGTGTCGACCTGGGAGCGGGAGGATGAGATGCGCGAGAGATACCCATATATGTTTGCACCGTGAGGTATGATTATCTATCCTTCTCATCTGTTAATTTTGCCCTTTAATTTCGAGGACGAAATTATTTTAGGGGGGGTAGATTTGTCACTACCATATTTCCATCTTGAGGGTATTTTGGTCATTTTTGAATTTTTGGGAATTATTTGGAATTATATTTTATTAATTAGAATTATTAGAATTTAAGTAATTTTTGGTATATTTTAATTTAGTGCTATTCTTGACTTTGACTCATGGTAACTTTGGAGACTGACCTAGAAGCTAACCCTAGCCATTACCACTTGGTTAGATTATGAAACCCTAGTTTAACTTGAGTTAACCATATCCTAATCATTAGAATTAATTTAGGGAAATAGGAATACTGAATAGGTTGGATTAATGAC
>JANAVB010029619.1:2330356-2367856 GCA_029216955.1 Iris pallida
TTAGATTGTTGAGTTATGTACCCTCTGGTACCGTTGAACTTACATTCTGACCCCAAATCTCCCAGATTGTCGAGTTATGTACCCTCTGGTACCGCCATACTTACCTGACTCCAAATCTCCCAGATTGTTGAGTTATGTACCCGCAGGTACCACTAAACTTACACTCTGGTCAATCTAGATGAATCTATATCGCATCTTTTAGGTAGTAAGTCATGTATGGTCATACCTCTGAACTTTCTTCCTAAAAGAGCTCCCTCTTCATGATCCAATACCCGCACTTTCAGTGCATAAAAAGGGTAACAGATCCACAAATTTCCGAAACAACCACGTCGATGTTACCTCTGAGTTGTTTTCACTTCCATCAAAAACAAACCGCCCCTCACGTAGAACTTCCACGTCCTCATTACCTCTGAGTTGTTCTATGTACCCTTCATGGAGCCCACTCCTGCCACGTCCTCATTACCTTTGAGTAGGAAGGCTCCATCGAAGAAACCTCATATTTACCACGTCCTCATTACCTCTGAGTAAGTATGTTGGTTTTCATCTCGACTTATTATCCGTACCCAAGACCGGAGTACGCCAAGGATAATAGGCCCACAAATGTCCTCTGTTGACACAAATATCCTCCGTTGACCACAAATGTTGTACTAAGTACATGCCCCTCATTTCTCATGATGCCCCGGGAGTCCAGCTGCTCCATGGCATTCTTTCTCCCGATACCAGGAACGTCCATGGCCACCCTACTATGGAATTCACTACAAAAAAGTTGGCTTTTGGGACAACACTTTCAGGAACGCTAGTTTTAAACGTCCTAAAAAATTATTATTTGGGACTGCTATATTTTTTTAACAAAAAACAAATTTATTGGTGACAGATTGGAAGATGGACCTCTTATTTGGGACTATTAATATTTTTCGTTCCAAATAAATTTTGAGACCGTCTCAAATAATCAGCGGGAATGACAATTATTTGGCGGCCTAAACAAATTTTTGGAAATCTTTTTTCCCTTACTCCTAACCATTGGATCTCCAGAATGAATCCACACCGTTCATCCACATATATTTTTAACATGCCTCCACTCTCTCTCTCTCTCTCTATTCTTATCAATTTGGGAGAACCAGACCGCTGCTTGGAGAACCCCCATTTTCCAACCATGCTTGGGAGAATTGGTTCTACTGAGGACCGCGACAACGGCCTCACCATGGTATCCATGGAGGAGATCCTCCTTGAGAGGCCCATGGGTTCTAGGTTTGATTCCTCCTCTTCTCTTCAAAACCCTATTTTTTGGGTTTGTATTTTGTTTGATTATGGATTGGAAATTAATGGTGCATATATCTCTCGCAAACGAAGTCGAAAGTCGCTCGAGGAGGATCGATAGCCATTGTTCAACCATCATTGTACAATGTAATGTCATCAACTAACACTGACTTTCATTGTATGCACTTGTATCGTTGCCTATTTAATGTCCACTACGATTCATTTCCAACTTACCTGGCTATGAATTGCAGAATAAGTAGAAATTGTTCGTTCAAGCATATTTAAGATAGTCCACCTTTTGTTCCCGGATGACGCATTTTCACTATCTAAACCAATTTCTAGGAGATTTATTACAATATGTGATATGCACTCATTTGCATTGTAGTTTGGTTAGAGCCAGAACAAGGAAGTTCCAATGATTCACAGAAATTGTTGATGCATATCAGGATCATGATTTATTTTGATGACTGAAATAGACAGTTGTACCCTATTTTGCATTAGATGTTTGAACCTTGATTTAACTCTTGTAGAGACACTTGCAAGCTGTGCTAAATTTATTGTATATGTTTGAATCTGATCTCTGTTTTCTACACCAAAATCTGTCCATAGCTTTGGCATGTATATCTTGTATAATGAACTTGTTGAATGGTTTTTCTCTGCTCCAGGAGCTACTTTAGTTGGTACTTGTTGAGCAGTTTGCAAGGTGAGGATTTATGACACCTTTGATTTAGCTAGGAATTTGGCGCCAACATAGAGGGTTGACGATAACTGGTCATGACTCATAAACTTTTTCACATTTTTTATGGAGCTTTCTTATGCTCCATTGCCGAGCCCATTTTGATGGGTGAAGGCTCGAATGATGATGGCGAGGCCGATGAGTGTACACTCTAAAATCTATTTCCATTTCCACCAGCAATTGTATGCACTGAATGATACCTTTTTAAGCGACTTTCTGAAGATTGAAATCCTTCCATATGAGATTGTCATTTCTAGTTTGTTTTGTATTAAGACTAGTTATAAAGATTATAATAGTTTCGAAATGTACCTCTTGCTTCAAAATCTGTTCCATGTACCTTCATGTATTAGGGGATCTAACTTGTATTTACAGCTCACTAGCAGCTTTATTATTTGCTTATTCAACATAACTATCTGGAAATCTCTTAGAAGTTGTTCAGAACTAAAATCTAGCAATTTGAAAATTTTAACATCTAAGCTTATTAGATAAATTCTTATGCTCCCGTTCCTCACAGTATTTCCAAAATATAGTAAGAGTTCTGCAATGAACTTGGAACTGAAACCCAAACACCATGATATGGTGGGTTTGCTTTTGGCATCACTTCTTTGCTCATTGCAATGGAATCGCAGTGGACGAGCCAATGATTTCCCAAACAACCTAGTGAGGCATGCCTAGAAATGACGAGATGGCAGACCTGATTCACCTAATAAATTCTTGAATCGTTTTTTTTAAGTTTTGAAATCAGTGTTAGATATTAAGTATATGACAAGCGGACGACTGCCGCCCTAACTTAAATCAGAAAAAAAAAAAGTAAAAGTCAGTAGTATGTAATTTTTTTACCCTCTTATCAAGATAATTGACTGATAATGTGAATTCCCTATCCTATGAAGCATAGACACGCCAAAATTTGTGTCGTGTCCATGTCATGTGGTGTACGGTAAGGACAATCCAAACACTAGGAGTCAAGGACATGGAAAATATGTGTCGTCTCCATGCCAAGATGTCTATTTTGTGTTATATTTGTGTTCGTGCAACATAGCTCTTAACCAACAGTCCACTTCTTCTCTTCCACCGAGAATTACTTTCTGTATACTTCGATAGCTACCAGGAAACAGACATACAAGTAAATATGAGGCAATTAGGAAAGCAGATATATAAATTAATATAAAAAATTAGGTGAAAACTCCATAAATTGTTCTATTGGTATGATTGCAGATTTTTTTTTTCTTTCTTGTTATACACCGGAAAGTAGGTAATCCTTATGTCAATTATCAGGAATCTTACTATATATGTAGTCATTGCTTAGTTTAGAAGAAAATTGTATTTCTCTTGATGAATCTTCAATCTTTATCTGATATATACTTTTTAGCGTAAAACATGAGAACTTCTAGTTGCCCGGATATGGACACATAGGTAAGGATATGAACACAATACAAGCTCCACACCTATCCTTTAATCTTAGTAACAAATCCACAATAAAAAGCAAGTTTGATTTCTTATGTCTATATTGTGTTTGGCACGAGAACTGACATCTGGTTTTTCTGACTTGGCTTTTGATGCATATATACAGGATCATTAATTTTCTTAGTTGGATAGCACCGATAAAAGTTGTTGCAGCATTAGTGACTTGTGGCTTGCGAGTCTGGTCCAGTGAAGGATGCACAGTACTGTATTCTTACAGTTTAGTTGGCCTTTTAGTTGGTATCTTTTTCCTTGTATTATTATGTTTCTTTTGCCTTATATTATGTTTTGGGAATTCAGGAAAGTGCACATACATATCATGTACTATGATCGATGAACACATGCATGTCTATAATTATGACTTTAATAGAGATTATAATATTAAATTTAATATTAAGTTCAATGATTCCTTGAAGCAAGAAAGCCTTTATACACCTAAGAGCATTACACAAATAGATATAATATTAAGTTTAATTAAATGCTAGAAATATTTAGTTCCAAACTTATAACTGAAAAAAAAGTTCAATGATTCCTTGACCCACTATTGTCTTTGAACTTGTTATACCTGTGATAGACTTGCAATAATTAAAATGGCATTCATTATATGGGTGTGTATATGAGTTATTTAGAAACAAAAAATAGAAGATGTCTTCCATCAAAGACAAAATAACGAAACGCGAACAAGTCTCAGAACAATCCTCCTTCACAATGGCTAACCACGATAAAACATAGGAAGGGTATGTGACGGTCAATGGATTTGCTTTCGATTATTTCTTTTAGAAAAAAAATACATTTTTACAATGAGAAATATGGATATCTTTATATCATGTTTTTATTTGCAGAATTATGCAAAGCTGGAAAGATTCCTTCCAGTAGAGCCTACCGAACAGAAGACATAGCACGCATGTACAAATTATACTACTGAAGTCAACCACCGACGTTGACGTAAGTTGACAAAATTCATTTTTAATGGAATATTACACTGACAGTTTTTGACTTCCACATGTCTAGAAGGCATTAATGTTTAAATATGAGTGTATTTTTATGTTTAGTAGTAATGGATGTTGCTTATTTGGTCAGCTTCCTTAGAGGTTTGAGGTATTGATCGATGTGACAGATATGCCAACATGAACATCGTCTTCCTTAATGTAAGTTCCAGTTTGTTCATCCATGTTCACTAGAAGAAACAATATGATGTCTCTTTAATTTCTACTATTTTAATTTTTGTATGATATGTTTAATCAAACATATATTTTTCCAATCCAGAAGCAATTTCAAGCTTGTTGAACTAAACTAAAAGAATGAGGTCGCTTCAATTTGAAAGCACTTACAACAAGTTCCCTCCTTCCTTTTTCTCATTGAAAAGACCTCGTGCCATTATAGTGATTTTGATAGGTCTTGGTAGTCATCCAGTATGAGTGGAGGCATGCTTCAAAAAATGTCATGGGTCTTAATCTCTTTATGTACAATTAAATAGGAAGTTTCAATTCAATTTACTCTAAAGCATTGACAGGGCTTTGTATATAAATGGAGACTCCATTGTTTTAATGAAGTGATAACTGGCACCTTACCACTTAGCTTAATTATCTGTATTTGTTGGAACTTTTTTTTATTGTTCGATGGCATGGGTAGGAACGATAACTGTCGTACTGAATAGCTCATTTCAGTAGCTGAAGTTTATGGTGCATGAACCTGTATTAGAAGTTGTGGAAAGTTCAAATCTATGAAGAACTCATTTAACTGTCCTCTGCAGGAATTTTACTCACCTATAGGTTAGGCTCCTGGGTTGCTTATCATGTTTAGGAGTTCGGTTGCATATAGTACCCATTTTAGCAGGTAAGGCTTTATATCTTAGCTTTCATATTTTATAGGTCAAATGTTCAAAAGATTGCAAGTAATTCACAATCATTTGAATCGTATCCTATCATGCATTACATCAATTATATATACTTCATTTAACCAAATAGTATTTTTTTATCCATTTCTTGCAGGCGGACTAGCTGCACGTTGCTTCAAATTTAGAGGAAATCAATTGACCTTCTGGAAATAAAGAAGAAAGAACAAAGGAAACCGTCTAGGTTGAGTTTCCTTCTATCACTTAGGAATAGCTGGGCTGTGGTCCCTTTGTTTTGACAGGTAACAGTGTTTATGATGGCATTGTTTAATTCTCCAACTAGTACATGTAGGCATTTGTGTTATACATGGACATTATTCAAGTTAGTATTACTTAGCAACGACTATTCTACTTTCGACTAATCCTCAACTGAGTTATCATAAAAACTTGATGCTGGCTTCAAGTACTTATTCGTTTATTATTATTCTATCTTTAATAGTGTAGATAAAACTATTAAAATAATTTAAAATTATCTTGCTGGAGTGATCTTATCGGGGGTGTTGCTATGTTTGAAGGGACTCGTGGAAAATTACATATTGTACTTCTAAATCCTGCCAGAATTGAATCCGAACTTCTCCGAGTGTAATTTGAGCTGTGTGAGCGTTAATATTCTGCTCATTTTGGATGTAAAAGGTGAATATAGTTCCCAGTATGCTTCTGAATGTTGATAGTATTGAAATGATGAAAAACCTGATTGTGGAGTCTGGACTGCAGGTTGTGTAAGAAAGCTGAAATCAACCATAGCCTCCAAAAGTGACTACATGGTCAGTTGAATGCTGTGCAGTCAAGACCCAAGAGATCCCCCCAGCAGACTAGTCGGTAGCTTTATTATATGTTATGTTTTCCTTTATTTCCTTCTAATTGGGTTCTTATAGCTTATAAGGCTTCATTATGTTATATTTCTTTATTTTCTTCTTATTGGGACTTCTTCAACAGTACAAGAAATAAAGGCTTCAGAGACGAAAACAATTACATCACTAATATCAGGAAATAATCACTGATGTCGGCAATCTAAGATTTTGTTTCTAATTAGCAGAAAATTTCCTTTTTACCGCTACGTTATTAGCGACTAGTAGGATATTCATGATCTATTGAATTATTTTCAGATCAATGTAGACATAGTTAGCAACATATTTAATGGTATTTTTTACGAACTTTAATGTATCTTGTGTGCGTATTTCTTGTAGTCATGCAAGATAAGCTGCTGTCACAATGCCTACTTTTGTTTCATGTTTTTTGTTGAAAATTTTGTTATTTCTTTCGATCCATACCCCCAAACATTTGACTGCTGCCATGATGTCCCATAGTCACTTGTTTCTCTGCTTTGTTCTCTTCTTCCTTCAAAGTCCCCAAAGGGACTTTACTGAACCATGGTGACATTTCATCCCCAAATACACTTTGCAAGCCTCCCAAACTAGGCGCACCACAATGAAGTAGTAGGGACACTATTTTTTCCCTATGATTATTACAGATTACACAACTATTTTGGCTCACCCAACTAAGATTTTCCAAATTGTACTTGGTTAGAATGATTTCTGCAGGTTAGTCAAAGAAAGATGTGGCAATGGTGCTCTAATAGACCAAATACTTTTAGCATATTCTGCTTGAACTCCTCGAACATTAATAAATCACTTTAATGAACTCCTCGAACATTAGCAAATCTATATGATGAATGCACCTATGTGTAAGTTATACCTATATTGATAAATTTCCATAAAAAGCTATAAATCAGTAGCAACTATAAATTAGTAGTAATCATATGTATCTTAAAATGGTATGTTGTGCAAGTTTGATGTTTTATGATCTAGAAATCACATCAACCATTGGGTTATATAATGTTAAAATGTAAAAAACATCATTACTCATATTATTCATGGACTCAAACATAAAATATTATATCCAATTGAAAGCATTTTTGAGTTTTATCAAGGATTTATCATTTCAATTGTGTAAATATATATTTTATTGAAGGAAGTTTAGGCGGGGAATATTTTTTTCTTTTGTGGGCTTGTTACCAGCTGAATGAAACAATATATAACTAAGAATTGGTCAACCCATGTGGGGTCTTGTGTCAGGCTTTATTACCAGAGTTTTCTATTATATATTTTTGTTGTTGTTCTTTTTGTTCTTTTTGTTCTTGTTTGTTTTATATTAGAAACATGCAAGGGGGACAAAATGCTTGTGTTTTCTTCTATTCCGGATAGACCAGTCAACCTTCACCTTTATTTTTATTTATGTTGCTTTCAACCCCATCCTTGTTCACCATTCAGATCCCTCTCCCAACATGCCTCTCTGTTTTCTTCATATTTCATCTTCTAATTCCATTAGGTATTGATATATAACATAAATGAGTCCAGCTAATTTATGAATGGTATATGAAATATACCATATGTTTCTTTCTGAAGTTACTCCACCATGTTCGATATCAGACTATTAAAAGCCTTCGTAAGAGGCAATTGTGATTATTAACTCTGATACTAACTACCTAGGTCTAATTGCTGATACACATGTAGATAGAGTTATTGTTATTTTCTTGATTCTTGGTAGAAATGGTAGATTGAGTTTATGTAGAGCAAGTTGATGCTAGTGCCCCATTTATCTTTGCAAGATCATTGGAGAAATTTTGGTTATTGTTGCTTAACCTTCTAATTGATTAATTAAACCATATTTCTGGCTTATTCATGTACCAAAGGTCCCAATTACTTATAACTAACCATATTTCTGGCTTATTCATGTGTTTCCAGGTAGCCAATGCTGCTGGCAGCCATGGATGTGTGGATCGGTTTGTCAATGGATGTGGAAAATCAAATATATATGTTTTGGACTTGTGTAAAAAGTCGTAGATTTTATTTTGTAAATTAAGTGAATGCTTACTGATGTAAAACTTGATGGGAACACTCTAAGTGATGTAAGACTTGGATTTCATTTTGTGAACAATGAGATATTACCTTTAAATATGTTTTATAGAAATCGTTTTGTTAATGTTGCGGCTACGCTTTGTTAATGTTGCGGCTACCATATGCATTTCCGATTAAATAAAATAGTTCTGTATGAATTTTTGTTGTATATAAAATTCAATTATATATTTTATATATAACAGGAAATTAATTCCATAATAATTTAAACAATTGTTAAGTTTTTTGCACGATTACAGTAATTTTTAAAATTCTCCCTTATTTATTAGGACGAAATATATCTGTTACAAAAACTTATTTTTTGGGACAAATTAATAAACCGTCACACAAAAGCATAAATTTGAAAACTTTTGAGACGTTTTGCCTAACCGTCCTTTAACAGTAATTAGGACGGCAATATCCGTCCCTAAAGTTTTTGCCACGCCACCCTAATGGGACCGTCCATTCCCGTCCCAAAGGCCGTCCCAAATATTTGTTGGGACGGTAATTGCAGTTTTTAAGACGGTTTTTTGTTGTCCCCAAAGGTCACTTTTTTGTAGTGATTGTTCTAAGTATCCCATCAAATTGTTATTCGTACCTAAAACCAAGGTATACCAAAGGTAACAAGTCCACAAACAGTCCCCAGTGGGGCAAATACCACAACAATAAACAATACAAATGAAGGGTAAAATAAAACATACTCTTTTATTTGAAAGTCAAAAGTACTACATGTTCTGGGACCGCGTCCCTCTCAAGAAAAGAAAAGAACAAAAACAAAAGAAGGAAAAAGGCCGACTATGGTTCGGCGATACATAATTCTATGAAATGGTCCCTCAGCAAGACAGCACCGCTCAAACCGCTGCTTGGCCCGGCGCTCGGCCTCCTGAGTCAGCCTCTACGTATCTTCCAGGTGCGCATGAGCCCGCCAGCCATCCTCAAGCTTCTTCAGAGCACGCTCCAGGCTAGCAGAAGCTCGGGTGCCTTTTCGGCCTCCTGAACGATCAGCTCTTTATCTGCAAGGGAAGCTTCGAGCTCAGATTCCAAGAAAGCCAGCTTCCTCTGAAGCTCGAGGATCTGCTCCCTTGTATCAATTATTCCGCGGGAGGCGGCCGCTTCTAGAGCCATGCAATCCTCGCTCCTCGGCTCAGCTGGTCATACTGGAGAGATAGGTCGCCGAGATCCTTCATTATAACCGGCTTAGACTTATCTCGTGCAGTCCTTACCTTCTCAAGGGCAGTGGTGAGGAAGTCACGCTCTTGATCTATGGCTACAGACAGATCAGCTTACCGCAGAACTTGAAACTGGAGGCCAAGAGCTGATCAGCCTCTAGCAATTTGGGCTCCAGAAGCACAACGATCTCTGCCCCACCAGGGAGGGTTTTAAGAATTTTAATTTGGCCACGAGCACATTATCGGGCCAAAGCAAAGGGGGTCCCCCGCTCCACAGCAGCTTCGACCCCTCTTTTCAAGTGGAGGTAAAAACTGTCAACCACATCCTGTGACGCCTCATCCAAACTTCTGTAAAGGACGGCGTCAAAGGAAGTGTAGATGGCAGTGTCGAAGAAGACGCACCAGAACTTGCCACCCCTGCCACCAGGGAAACAAATTCTGAGTGAAAAGACGCTTGGATAGCAGCTAACTTCTCCTCCGTGGCCCGAAGAACCTGGATACTCGGCCCAGTCTACATGAGCTTATGCGGCTCTGATTTGTTGGGGGTCCCATGCAGCCCATTTTTAGATGAGCTTATGCGGCTTTACACGAGCTTATGCGGCTCTGTTTAGCACGAGCTTATGTAATTCTGTTTAAAAGAGCTCATGCGGTTCTGTTTGAACATGAGCTTATGCGGCACTAATTAGCGTAAGCTTATGCGATTCAGTTCAGATGAGCTTATGCGGTTCTGCTTAGTGGGGCATTATGCAGCCCAGTCCAGATGAGCATATACGGTTCTGCTTAGCAGGGCCTTATGCGGCACAGTCAAAAGCGGGGCCTTATGCGGCACAGTTAAATGGGGTGCTTATGCGGTCTTATGGGGCTTCATGCAGCTCAGTTCAGAGGGACTTATGCGGCTATGTTCGACGGGTCCTTATGCGGTTCAGCTTGCAAAGTGATTAGGCGGCCACTAGACGACTCTCATGCGGCTCAGACATGGGGTATACCCCCATGCGGCTTGAACATGGGATGTACATACGGCACATATAATTTGAACAGACGAAGAAGGTCGTGCATAAAATATGTGATATAGCCATGATGGTTAGGTTCTGAGTTCATACAATTTCTCCCAAAATCCTTACCAGCAATGGCGGGGTGAACGTCGGAATGAACTTCAGGCGCCGCAGTCGACGAAGAAGCCACTCCCTTACCCTTCGCCGCAGCCTTAGAAGTCTTGGGGGCCATCGAATGATCGAAGAAGAAGAAGAATACGGTAGCCTAGGGCAAGAGAGGTTCGAATAAAAGAAGAAAGTAAAGAGTTTCTCTAAAAAAGTTACTCTTATTTATAGGTGGACAGCGGGGCTCATAGACCGATGGACGCTTCGATCCGTGTGCCATCCAAAGAACAAAATCGAGGCTTCGGTCATCGAGGCAAATCTGGGTATTTAAAAACTGACCCTTGGGATCCTGCCCCAAATGGCGGCTTCAAATCCGAAAAAAATCTAGACAAAATCAAGGGTCATTAAATGAGACGCATAAGTGGCATAGAGGACAACATGCGGCCAGAACTGTCCATGCGGCTAAGAAGTCCATGCGGCCAGGCAGTCCATGCGGCTAGGAAGTCCATGCGGCTAGGACGTCCATGCGGCCAGAACATCTTATGAGGCCAGAAGTGCTTATGAGGACATAGCCATGCTTCTTATTCAAAGTATTTCAATTTTACAAATTGAAAACTTTGAAGGGGTCTTGTAGAAGCATGGAAAAGAACAAGAAAATCCATGCGGCTCAAAACAGAGGGAGTCTCATACGGTTCAAAGAATCTCTCAAAGCTTCATGCAGCTCAAGAATCCCCTAGAGCTTCATGCGGCTCAAAAATCCCCAACGTAGCCATGCGGCTCGGGTGAAATCCACGTGGCCTTAAGCGGTTCGCCTCTACAGCTGGCCATCAAGCAGCAGCCTCATTTAATGCTCTGACGTAACAAGGCAGCTCTGACATAAAAGGAGAATTGACAGCTCTGACATAAAGCTGCAATGACGACTCTGACATAATGGCGTGCTCCTAGGAAAACAAAGAAAATCTCTATAGCTGGCACGATCCACCAAAATTCCAAAGCTCTTCATGCGGATCGCTTCAAGGTCTTCCATGCGGCTCTGAACACGTGGCCACCCTTATGCGGTTCAGTTGGAGGTCATCCCCATGCGGCTGCTACTCTTATGCGGCTCAGATCATGGGGGGCATCCTCATGCGGCTCAGTTTCTGGGAGGCCACACCCATGCGGCTCTGAATACGTGGCCACCCTTATGCGGTTCAGTCGGAGGCCACCCCATGCGGCTACTACTTCCATGCAGTTCGGATCATGGGGAGCCATCCTTATGCGGCTCAGATTTCGGAGGTCACACCTATGCGGCTGCCACCCTCATACGGCTCGGATCACGGGGGGCACCATCATACGGCTCAATTACCAGACAACACGCATGTGGCTCTGTCAGGATACCCTGTCTATGCGGCTCGCGGTTAGGACACGTGGCAGAAGATCAGTTAAGACTTAATCCTCCGCGTTCCTACGGCTTGCAGCATAATAACGATTAGACACGTGGCACAAGATCAACCAAGATTTACCCACCCGGATTTGTTGCTATCAACAAAACAAAACAATCAGATTTATTGTAATAATCATAATTACCCGGATCAATTTCCAACAAATGATGCAGATTTGTTGCAATCAACATAAAAGCAAGATCAAGGCAGATCTTAACAAATCCCTAACCGCCCACTGTTTAAGGGGCAATCATTGCAAATCCTACTTATCACACCCCACTCCTATAAATAGTAAGGTGCCATCCCCTTGCAAACCCTGGACACATAGAGAGACAGAGGCACGCACAGAGAGAGCGACGGCACAAAGAAGAATCTCCCCACATATCCCGAGAGCATTTCTTCATCAGAGCCAAGGCTACGTCCGATCGTCCAAGGAGTAAGGCAGAGTTGATAGCACTCTCCCGAGCCTCTATTGTCACCCCTCTAGAATAAAAAACAAACAATTATACTTAGATTGCTGTACCTAGGTTTTTATTCCTAGGCTTTCTTTGTACGAGCGAGTTTGTATTGTGAGTCTAAGTTTAGACCTCCCATAAAACTGTTCTGTACTTTTACAATCAATGGCAAACAACACCTAACAAAATTACCAGGTCCTCAGAGGGACGTAACAAGACACATAATATCATGCCATATAAACTGAATAAATATTACTCAAATAAATAAGTCAATTGAATTATAACATGGTCCAATACACACCTATTGAACTAGCGTACCATCTCCCCAACCAAACAAGGATAGGAGATGGTAAACTAATTTACGATGACGTATCTTTCTATGCTATGAAACCAATATGGTATCCGGACCCTGACAAGGTTCAATACCTTTTCATCGGAGTAGTAAGCCACACCTACAACCAAACAAGGACAAGATGTGACAAACTAATCTGCGATAAGTTATTGTTCCAAGCCACGGTCAGATACAAGTACCCGAACCAAAAGTACTCCTACCTAACGGATAAAGGAGCCTAACCGTTCTAAGTGAATGAAGTTTTAAGAACAGTTCATGGTCGCATGACTACTGGGTCAAGTCAATAAAATGCCAATACAGTACCTCAGTAGCGAGTCACAGCACCATATACTATTCCTTAGTATCAAGCGAGTCTATAGCATATAGTCTACCTATCGTTCCTCAGTAGCGAGCGAGTCTACGATAGATAGGGTGGTAGTCAACTTCCAATCATGTTCTTCCCGCCCAATGCCAACTCATAACTGCTAAGTCTTCTAGCATGCAACTTTATTAGCAGTTACTTCCTAACGCACGGCTTATACGTACTGGTGGCCAGCCAATCACGCATGTCCGAGTCCTATATGTGACTCACAACAACGTGGTATAAATGTGTCAAGGCCTATGAATGCAACACACAAAGGTGGTCTCTTAACTTTAAGTTTAATGTGTAAGAAAAATAATACATAGCAGGAAATATAACTGAACAGTAAGTTCTAACAGATTATGCCATGTATCACAGTTTATTTTTAATAAAAAAATAATGAATAATGCATGAGATATGAGCTAAAATAAATAAACAGCAAATGGCAAGGTGTCTTGCCTAGTAGGACGCCTGGTGTATTGTAATAATCAAGGTGGCATGAACGGCGACTTCGGTATAACAACTATGCAAGGTGACCTCTGATGACACGGACAGTTCCATTGGGTCCAGAAGGGCCAAATTAGTTAGGATAGACATATGGAAGTACAAAATTGGTGAGGTAACGGGAATAATAGGGCTAGTCATGGACGAAAGAATAAAGGAATTGAATAATAATTATATAATTTTTTTAGAAAAGTAATCATAATACTAAAAATGGTTTTCTTTTATAAGTTGAGAAAAACATATGAAAAATATTTTAAGAGTCAAGAAAATCGTAAGAAAATCTGTTTTGGCTAAAGACATTAAGTTCGAAAATTTTATTTTTGACAAAAATGATATTTCAGAAAAATACTTATAATCTTTGAAAAATATTCTATTAACCGAAAATATTTCAGTATTTATATATAAAATCATTTTTAGGCAAAATATTCTAAGTAAAAAAATATATTTTTAAGTAGAAAAAAACTATATCTTATTTGTTAAGAAATTATTTGATAAATATTAACAAAGAAATTACATTTTTGGTTAAAACCCAAATTTGGAATTACATAGATAGCTCTAACCCCTATATTATATATATAGATTGAAAATTTATAATACAAGAATTCCCCAAAATAATAACTATTCTAATAATATTCATAAATCTAAGTTTACAAATTTTAAACTGTTTATAACAATTAAATAAACTATTAACTAATAATAATAATAATATAATAATAATAATTAACAAAAAAAATAATAAACAAATAAAAGCAATCAGTTCAACATATGGTTCTCCTCGAAAGAGGAGATCCACCCTTTAGAAAGATTAGAGAGAGGGAGTTGGAGAGAGCACGTGCGGCGGCCGTGTGCCGCGGCGCAGCGTCGGAAGAGGGCGGCGAGGGGCTGAGGAAGAAGGAGCGGGGCGGCGGAGCTGCGTCGAAAGAGGGGAAGAGCCGGAGGAAGGGGAGAGCAGAGAGCGGTGGCGTGCGGCTGATGGCTCGTGCGGGGGCTCGACGGCGACCACGCGGCGGTGGTTGGGCGGCCTGGGGAGGTCCAGACACAGCGGACATGGAGGGCGCCGCATCAGCGAGGAAGAGACGGCACCGGCGTGCGTCGGAGGAGCGTCTAGACGTGGACGTCGCCGGGGCATCTTCGATGGGGCGGTACTGCGCGTCCGGATCCGACGGTCGGTGAACCCAGCACAGAGGAGGCCATGGCGGCAGGTGAGTCTGCTGTGTTGTTTAATTTATGGTGTGATGGTGTTAGAGAGGGTTTGGGGCCGCGGTGGCACCGGTCACCGTGGCGGTGGCTGGGTTATACTAGGATGGTAGCGGTGGTGGGTGTTTGTGATTTTGGTAAGGTAGTGGTAGTTTGCAGTGGCTGAGGTGGCCGAAAATCGGTCGACGGAGGTAGTTGGGGAGGTCGTGGCGACGGAGTTGAGGCGGGGGTGCGGGGCTGGAGAGGTCGGTCGAGAGGGTTGGGTGGTTCTGGCGGTGGTGGTGAGTGTGAAGATGATGGTCGTAGTGGATGATGGCTGGTGGCGGTGGATACGATGGTCAGATGTGCGACGTGTTGGCAGCCGCGGGTGGCGGTGTTGTGGAGGTAACGGGGGTGTGTGGAGTTATGGGGTCGGGTTTTTGCAGCCGCGATCGGCGGTGGCGGATGAGGTTGTGGTGGTAGATGATGGCTGCCACGACGGAGTGGCGTCGGGATGGCCGTGGCGATGAGGGTGGACGTGGGTTAGAGTTTAGCAGTAGCATTTGAGATTGTTCGGGTGTGTCGGACACGATCATTGGAACATGTAAATGTAACAGAAAATTTTAGTGGATGGGAAGGGCACGGACATGGACACGATGCACTCACGTTTGTTTGTGGAGGATGGAGTAATTTGTGGAATATTTATGTGGAGGAGTACCTGCCTATTTATAGGATGTGGGAATTCCAGTTGGATAAGGATTAGGAATATTTAAACCCAATTTAGATAATTCCATTATTAAATATAAATCAATACAATCAATCTAAATCCAATTTAAATTCCAATTTAAATCTAGGTAATCTAAACTTAAATTAAATATAAATTATATCTTTAAATTTAAACTATTTAAATCAAATCCATAAAATTCAATCAAAGATTTAAATTGCCACAAAAATGTTAAAATATATTTTCCAAAAATACTAATAATAATAATTTCAAAAATTATATTATTATTTAAAAGTAAACTAGTAAATAATTATGAAATATATATGTATGCACGAAAAATATTATTTATTATTAATAACTATTTTTACGAAAAACTTTAAATAAATAAATAAAATAATGGACTTGGAAATGTTGCTATGATAGCTAAAATAAAATATACATATATTATTTTGAAACTATAAAAATAAGAAAAAATATTTTTCTAAAATATGTACGCTCGCACATATTCGCACTCGTCGAGCAATTACGAAAAATAAAATTTTGCGGACGACGTACAATGCAACTACGTGACGTACAATACAAAATAAAAATAAAAAAAATCAGCACCAAATTTATATTAAAAAATAGTAGAAATTTAGGGGTTTTACATCCTACCCAACTTAAAAGAATTTCATCGTCGAAATTAAGAATTAGTAGGGATGAGAAGACACAAGGGGTATCGATGTGGAGCAAGCAATGACAATGTTTCAATAAAGTCATGTCGTAAGAAATCGTGATCGAAATCATAGAATTTAACACGGGTATGCTTACGAGGGTCGTGAGTTAAGGCACGAGTAGAAGATTAAGGGTTTATAGTTTAGATCATGAGTATCATGCAATAGAGAATGATATGGTATCAAGAGAAAATAAGTTAGAGATCTAATAGGTTGAGGCACGAATAAGAGATCGATTAGGTTCATGCCTAAGTTAAGTGATTTGGCAGGTTCATGATAGCGAATATAGGGCCAAGAAAAGGACGAGTGGTTTTGGGTGAAGATATAGCAACATCGAGTGAGAATGGTCATAGTCGATAGGAAGGCTAGAGGAAGTTCTAGTATATAACGCGAAAGCAATATAGAGTTCGAAATAGGTGAAGGCGAAAGCAATATAGAGTTCGAAGGAGGCATTATCGAATACGAATACGTGATTCAAAGACGATTGAATAATTTCAAAGGGATTGTCAAGGCGGCCGTGGATGAGATTCTAGAGGACAAGTTTAGTTATGTCCCCATCCACGTAGAACGATAGATAAAAGCGAACCAAAGTGCACTAGGTTGATCATACCATCATGTACCGATTCTGAGTAGACAATACGTTAGTGGATGCATCCAATAACATATGTCATGAACAAGCTTGATAAAGAATTTAGCTTGCAAAAACTAGGCTACATTAGCATCATTAGTTTAGATAGTAAAAAAATATAGGCACGTGAGATTAAGTTTGAAATAGAGTAGAATCAGCTCAATTCCTTAAGTCTTTAAGTCATATCCTGTGTTGGTTTCCAAATAGTCGTCCTACAGTCTTCTTGTCCAAGTCCTTGGTTGACTAGATAGGTTAGGGCCCTCTAAATTCTAGAATCTAAGTAAACTTGTGAATATAGGTCACAAGTACAAAGGGATTGCTAGGTCATAAGGCATTCTACCCAACTTAAAATTTAAACTAATGGTATTTTGGGACAATGTCTAACTAGTAGGGGTCACCTGTCTAACCTCTAGCAAAACACGAAGGGAAGACAATAATTATGATAGAAGGAATCAAGCAAGATGCAGTCGATGAGTCAAACGATAGTTCGAATATGGAATCGAGGGAAGAGGTCAAGTATGTGGATGAGATCCTAGACTTCTAATCCTATTCGCAGGCTTGCTTGGTATGGTAAAGTAACCAAACAATTTACCTTGACCTGTATGGGCCACCACAAAAACATGTAACGCCCCAGTCCCAAAATACATAGGACTAGGAACGTAGACATGCCAGCTGTATACATACGAAGTACACTCCAATATATGGATACCTCGTATGAATACATAAGCTGTAAAATACGGTAGAACCATAACTAATCTTATCTACACAAAATAAATGAATAAAAGATATCATATAATCAACTATGAATTGTCATTGGTACATATAGTTGGGCGGAGACAAATCCACTACCAACTATGAAAAGAAATACATGATATACAAAAGAATGATTTTGGCGAGCGAAGCGAAGACGACCCAAGTGCAATCATCCTCGAAGAAATATCGATGAACACGGCTAGAGCTAGAACACCTGCGAAAGACAAGAGCACACACCTAGCGAGATAACCAGGTCCATAGAGGGACGTAACAAGACACATAATATCATGCCATATAAACTGAATAAATATTGCTCAAATAAATAAGTCAATTGAATTATAACATGGTCCAATACACACCTATTGAACTAGCGTACCATCTCCCCAACCAAACAAGGACATGAGATGGTAAACTAATTTACGATGACGTATCTTTCCATGCTATGAACCTAATATGGTATCCGGACCCCGACGAGGTTCAATACCTTCTCATCGGAGTAGTAAGCCACACCTACAACCAAACAAGGACAAGATGTGAGGAACTAATCCGCGATAAGTTATTGTTCCAAGCCACAGTCAGATACAAGTACCCAAACCAAAAGTACTCGTACCTAACGAATAAAGGAGCCTAACCGTTCTAAGTGAATGCAGTTTTAAGAACAGTTCATGGTCGCATGACTACCGGATCAAGTCAAGAAAATACCAATACAGTACCTCAGTAGCGAGTCACAGCACCATATACTATTCCTCAGTATCGAGCGAGTCTATAGCATATAGTCTACCTATCGTTCCTCAGTAGCGAGCGAGTCTATGATAGATAGGGTGGTAGTCAACTTCCAATCATGTTCTCCCCGTCCAATGCCAACTCATAACTGCTAAGTCTTCTAGCATGCAACTCTATTAGCAGTTATTTCCTAACACATGGCTTATACGTACCGGTGGCCAGCAAATCACGCATGTCCGAGTCCTATATGTGACTCACAATAACGTGGTATAAATGTGTCAAGGCCTATGAATGCAACACACAAAGGTGGTCTCTGAACTCTAAGTTTAATGTGTAAGAAAAATAATACATAGCAGAAAATATAACTGAACAGTAAGTTCTAACAGATTATGCCATGTATAACAGTTTATTTTATATAAAAAAATAATGAATAATGCATGAGATATGAGCTAAAATAAATAAACAACAAATGGCAAGGTGTCTTGCCTGGTAGGAAGCCTGATGTACTGCAATGATCAAGGTGGCACGAATAGCGACTTCGGTATAACAACTATGCAAGGTGACCTCTGGTGGTGACACGGACAGTTCCATTTTGTCCAGAAGGGTCAAATTAGATAGGGTAGACATATGGAAGTACAGAATTGGTGAGGTAACGGGAATAATAGGGCTGGTCATGGACGGAAGAATAAAGGAATTGAATAATAATTATATAATTTTTTTAGAAAAGTAATCATAATACTAAAAATGGTTTCTTTTATAAGTCGAGAAAAACATATGAAAAATATTTTAAGAGTCAAAAAAATTGTAAGAAAATCTGTTTTGGCTAAAGACATTAAGTTAGAAAATTTTATTTTTGACAAAAACGATATTTCAAAAAAATACTTATAATCTTTGAAAAATATTCTATTAACCGAAAATATTTTGGTAGTTATATATAAATTGTTTTTAGGCAAAATATTCTAAGTAAAAAATACATTTTTAAGTAGGAAAAACTATATCTTATTTGTTAAGAAATTATTTGATAATATTAACAAAGAAATTACATTTTTGGTTAAAATCCAAATTTGGAATTACATAGATAGCTCTAACCCCTATATTATATATATATATATATATATATATATATATATATATATATATATATATATATATATATATATATATATATAGATTGAAAGTTTATAATATAAGAATTCCCCAAAATAATAACTATTCTAATAATATTCATAAATCAAAGTTTACAAATTTTAAACTGTTTATAAAAATAAAGTAAACTATTAACTAATAATAATAATAATTAACAAAAAAATAATAAAAATAAAAGCAATCAGTTCAGTATATGGTTCTCCTCGAAAGAGGAGATTAACCCTTTAGAGAGATTAGAGAGAGGGAGTCGGAGAGGGTGAGTGCGGCGGCGCAGTGCCGGAAGAGGGCGGTGAGGGGCTGAGGAAGAAGGAGAGGGGCGGCGGAGCTGCGGTCGAAAGAGGGGGAGAGCCAGAGGAAGGGGAGAGCAAAGAGCGGTGGCGTGCGGCTGATGGCTCGTATGGGGGCTCGCCGGCGGGCGCGCGATGGTGGTTGGGCGTCCTGGTGAGGTCCAGGCACAGCGGCGAGGGAGGGCGCCACGTCAGCGAGGAGGAGACGGCGTCGGCGTGCGTCGGAGGAGTGTCCAGGCGTGGACGTCACTAGGGCATTTTCGATAGGGCGGTGCTGCACGTCCGGATCCGACGGTCGGTGGACCCAGCGCGGAGGAGGCCATGGCGGCAGGTGAGTCTGGTGTGTTATTTAATTTATGGTGTGATGGTGTTTGGTAGGGTTTGGGGCCGCGGTGGCGTCGGTTACCGTGGCGGTGGCTGGGTTATACTAGGATGGTAGTGGTGGTGGGTGTTTGTGATTTTGGTAAGGTAGTGGTGGTTTGTGGTGGCTGAGGTGGCCGAAAATTGGTCGGCGGAGGTAGTTGGGGAGGTCATAGCGAGAGAGTTGAGGCAGGGGTGGGGGCTAGAGAGGTCGGTCGAGAGGGTTGGGTGGTTCTGACGGTGGTGGTGAGTGTGAAGATGATGGTCGTGGTGGATGATGGCTGGTGGCGGTGGATACGGTGGTCGGGTGTGCGACGTGTTGGCAGCCGCGGGTGGCGGTGCTGTGGAGGAGACGGGGGTGTGTGGAGTTAGGAGGTCGGGTTTTCGCAGCCGCGATCGGCGGTTATTGAGGTGGTTGTGGTGGTAGATGATGGTTGCCACAGCGGAGTGGCGTCGGGATGGCCGTGGCGATGAGGGTGGACATGGTTTAGAGTTTAGGAGTAGCATTTGAGATTGTCCGGGTGTGTCGGACATGATCATTGGAACATGTAACTGTAACAGAAAATTTTAGTGGATGGGAAGTGCACGGACATGGACACGTTGCACTCACGTTTGTTTGTGGAGGATGGAGTAAGTTGTGGAATATTTATGTGGAGGAGTACCTGCTTATTTATAGGATGTAGGAATTTCCAGTTGGATAATGATTAGGAATATTTAAAACGAATTTAGATAATTCCATTATTAAATATAAATCAATACAATCAATCTAAATCCAATTTAAATTCCAATTTAAATCTAGGTAATCTAAACTTAAATTAAATATAAATTATATCTTTAAATTTAAATTATTTAAATCAAATCCATAAAATTCAATCAAAGATTTAAATTGCCACAAAAATGTTAAAATATATTTTCCAAAAATACTAATAATAATAAATTCGAAAATTATATTATTATTTAAAAATAAACTAGTAAATAATTACAAAATATATATGTATTCACGAAAAATATTATTTATTATTAATAACTGTTTTTACGAAAGACTTTAAATAAATAAGTAAAATAATGGACTTGGAAATGTTGGTATGATAGCTAAAATAAATATTACATATATTAATTTGAAACTATAAAAATAAGAAAAAAATGTTTTTCTAAAAATATTTACGCTCGCACATATTCGCACTCGTCGAGCAATTACGAAAAATAAAATTTCGTGCATGACGTACAATGCAACTACGTGACGTACAATACAAAAAAATCATAACCAAATTTATATAAAAATAGAAAAAATTTAGGGGTTTTACATTCGATAACTATAACGTCGTTATGACATTTTCGTGGAAATATCGATTAATTATAGCGACAGATTAGCAACGAATATAAAGCGTCGGCAAACACAGCGACAACTTAGCGACGGATTACCGACATACTTTTGTGAGCAAAAAAACCAAATTTTCCAAAAGTTCAGCGGGAAATTTTTGTCGCTCACTCGTCTGATATGCATTTGGTATCATACGAAACCTTAGCGATGAAAAATTCCATCGCTAGTCAGTTACGAAGCCTACAGGTATTCGTCGCTAAGCTGTCGGTAGTTAGTCGCTAGCCTACAAATTTTGTAGATTTCTGTCGCTATTCCGTCGCTGGTTAGTCGCTAAGCTTCTTATTATTGCCAGACTAAATTATTCCAGCTTTGCTTAAACCTGTGAATAGATACAAACACCAATATAACCCCAATATATATTACAGTCAAAAAATGAACTCCAATTGCCTATCCAAACAACTCCCATAGATACAAACTCGTCCAATAGCTGCAATATAGTACATATACAACTCCAATAGATACAAACTCCTTAAAGTTCATACAAATTCATCATCAAATACAACAAAGAAATAAACAAAAATTAAACTGATGGTGGAGGGGGTGGAGGAGGTAGCGGAGGCATAGCCGGCCGTCCGCATGCATATAACTACCCCAGGACCAAAGTGACGATCCATTGTATGTCCTGGGCAGGAACATCTGGAAGACTCTACGGCATGACAAGAGGCGTTGTGGTCGAAGGAGCAGTCGTTGTAGGAGGCGTTGAGGTCGAAGCTTGAGCTGGTGCAGTGGCAACAAGAATCAGACCTGTTGTGCTTAGAACTCCGCTCATCTGGCTCACCTGACCTTGTTGGCCCACCAAAATCTGTGTAATCTGCCGCAAAGTGTAGGCGTCGGCAGTATCGTCAGTCTGTAGAGGTGGAGGTGGTCGAGATAGAGGAGCTCTGGAATAAATGGACGGCTGGGATGCTAACGATCCGGTGCCATACACGCTGCACCCTTTCCCTCTACCGACGGCTTATATCCACAAGTCGTTCCTCACAGCCGGCGTCAGTGGCTGACTAGTCCCAGATCTCTCGGCAGTCCCTTCCTCACCGTCTCGACTCTCTAAAGTCTCATACGTCTCCTATATTTATATAGATGAATAGATTTAGAGTTAATACTCATGTTTTAGTTACTATTAAGTACTGTCATGGTTACGTTCTCATATGCCTCCTAAATTATTCTTTGATTTATAATGCCACTTAGGGTTATGATTTAGAGTTAATATTCATATTAGAGTCAGACTAACTATTTAGGTAAACTAAATATGTTAAGTACGTAAAGACAAAAGCGAAATGTAATTAGATATAGGACTCGAAAAACTTACATAGGCTTTGGTCGCCCGATCATCTACGAGGTTTCCATCCTTCTTTCGCTTACGGGCGCGTTCGAAAACTTTAGCAAAGTCTACGGCATTCGGGTCTCTGCCTCCCTTGGCATCCTCCTCACACTGTAACAATTAAACATCAATTTAAAACTAAACATTAAATTTAAATAATTGAAGAAATAACAATTAAGAATACTCACCAGCCGTCGATAATGCTCTAAAATTAGGATGGATCCACCCGTGTGGTGACCACCCTTAGCACAGGCAGCCTTTGCTTCTCACACATGGCCTTATAGGCCGGAGTGTCCATTTTCTTCTTCGTCTCTGTAGAAGCATGGAAAAGAATAAAGAAAGATTCATACAGCCAGAGAGCCCCATGCGGCTCAAGTATCCATGCGGCTCGAGCGTCTATGCGGCTCAAATAAGTTCTATGTGGCTCAGAGAGGAGCCACGTGGCCTGCAAACAGCTCTTCCGTTTGTCCATTACTACATTAAATGCCTTGACGACTGACAGCTCTGACAAGATAACAGTTCTGACACAAAGATATCATTATGACTCCCTCATAATGACGGACTCCTAGGGAAGCGAAGAAAATCTTTGACACAATCTCCTGAGATTCAGAAACTGTCATGCTGTCTTGACACGTGGACAGTCGTATGCGGCCCAAGCGAAGGCTCCTCCATACGGCTCACAAAGACTAGCCCCATGCGGCTCACGAAGACTAGCCCCATGCGGCTCATGAAGACTATCTTCATGCAGCTCACGAAGACTATATTCATGCGGCTCATGAAGACTAGTCCCATGCGGCTCACAAAGACTATCTTCATGCAGTTCACGAAGAAGGCACCCATCATGCGATCATCTACACTTATGCGGCTCAAATCATTACCATGCTGTTCAAATGTTCAGGGGGGCACTCTCACGCAGCCTGGACACGTGGCCAGCCTTATGCGGCTCAATGAGGAGCAACCTTCATGTGGCTCAGATTTCTACAATGGCTCGACACGTGGCATGATAGCGGGGCATGTGGCATCAGATTGATCGAAATCTCTCAACAAATTCCAATAAAATATTGGGATCAAATCAGATCATTTGCAAATAAGCAAATTAAAGACACGTGTCGAGAAATTCGAGGTTGGCATGACAAATCAGGAAGATTTATGTCAATCAATATTAATTACCCACAAAAAATTTAATGCAATCACATTTATTGCTCAAATCTCAATAAACGGCCCAGATCCAGTGATCCTTAGCCGCCGAATTTTTAGAATGGACAATCATTGTAAACCCTAATGAGGCCCTCACTCTTATAAATAGCAGGGTGCCATTCCCTTATGAAAAGACACACACAGACATATAGAGACAGAGACAGACATACATACACAGAGAGAGATATACAGAGAGACATATATAGAGAGAGCCAGAGAGCCAAAGAGAGAGCCTGAAGAGAGCATTTCTTTATCAACGCCAAGCAGTTCTTCTACAGAGCCAAGGCTGCAACCGATCGTCCAAGGAGTAAGGCAGAGCTGCCGTCGCTTTCCCGAGCCTCTACCATCACCCCCCAGAATTTAAAATAAACAATTATACTTAGATTACCGTACCTAGGTTTTTGTCCCTAGGCTTTCTTTGTACAAGCGAGTTTGTATTGTGAAGTAAAAGTCCAGTCCTCCGATAATTGTTCTATTCTTTTATATTTTATGGCAAACACGATGGCGACTCTACAGTGGACAAACTTTTGCACGGCTCAGGAGTTGGTGACGTAATCGGATGCAGCCAAACTTGACTCCACGCAACAGAAGATGGTCGTCCGCTTCGACCAACAGGCGTTTCAAGAAATGCTCTCTTAGAAGCGAACCCGCACAAAGAAAGCTCGCTGCGAGTGGAGGCCAAAATCATTTGCTCCTCCACAAGCTCTGGACAGGGTACTCTCTGCTACCAAAGACGGTGAAGGTGACTCTCATACGGCTCCACTTCGAGCCGTAGAGGACTCTGCTATCCCCAAGTTCGGCAGAGGAAAGCTGTCACCCCCATTTCCTGTATTTCGTATTTATGCTCGTATTTGATTTTGGCACGTATTTTATTTTCTCGACTTGCGGATTTTGGTTTCTCGTAAATGGATTTTGGACCATGGCTTGGTTTTCTTTTGTGAAGTTGGTTTAGTTTGGTTCATCATGAATGGAACACCTTAACCTACACTCCTCCCTCAACACACCACAACTCCCCCACTTTATAACACCACCTACTTTTCTCTCTCCTCTTTATTCTCTCATTTATTTCTTACAAACTTCTTCTTCTTCCTTCTTCCACACAACTCCCCAACCAATAGGCAAGTGCACCTTGCCAACAAATAAGCACCCAATTTTATTTGTCCATTTGATAGAGTAGGACATGTAGATCAACATTAGAACTTGGAATTTTGTGATTTGGAGCTTTCATTCTTCTAGATCTAGGTTTTAACCATTTTCGAAAATCCTTGGTTTTGATCTATTAAACTTTGATTTTTGCTTGTTTTGATGCTTCCATGTGGAAGAGAATTCAATTTTACTCAAGTTAGAACTTTGAAAATCTAGATTTGGTTTTGATTTGACAAAAATATGAAGAATTGAAGTTCTTGGTGTTTTTGGACTTGCTCTCGGCCAGGAAGAATAGCCCCCTGCCTTGCGCTTTTTAGCGCATGGCCGATTGCGCACCCCTGGCCTGTGCTCTTTAGCACATGGCCGTTTGCGCAGTCACTTGGCCAGCGCTTTGCGCTGCGCTGGACTGCGCTGGCGCCAGCTAGCCATGCGCAATCCAGCCATGCGCAAAGTAACCCCTGCGCAATTCACTTCTGCGTAAACCGCTCCTGCGCAATTCACTTCTGCGCAACCCACCCTTGCGCAAACCACCCTTGCGCAAGGTAACCCCTGCGCAGTCTACCCTTGCGCAAGGTAACCCTTGCGCAAGACAACTCTTGCGCAGCTCTTCCATGTGCAGTACACACCCTGCGCAGACCTACCCCTAACCCCCTTGCACAACCTACTTGTCTATGATGAATTATTAGATCAAACTAGAACATGGAGAATTCCCAGTCACAGGCAATCTCGTTATCTGGGTGCTTTAATGGACTTGTAGCTTGCCGACGAGTGGAGCACATTTCCAGCACACTGTCATGTGTTGCACCCTCTAAGTCACCTAAGGCTACGTTTGTCTCCCGGGCGATGTACCCAACTATAACTCTCAACCCGCAAAAGGATAACTGGATGGTCTGCAGGGCTTGGGACTGGGAGTTTCTCACTTGCATCTTGTTAGTAATTAGGCTTGTGATAACCCTAGTTAGTTAAAGTAGTAAGCCGTAGTACTTGCTTGGCCGATTGTGAATGAATGGTGTCCAGCCCTGTCTAAGTCTTGTCTAGCCATGTACCTGGAACTCTTGATCATGATTGTTTTACTTATCTCTAACGATAAATGGGTAGAGGCAGTGAGCTATTCAGGCGAAGGGTTACAATCCCGGTCCTTGTTTGGTTTAAGGATTGTAACCTGGCTCCCGGAATGGTTCCACGTCCCTAGTCGTTTATCGCCCTGTGTACTTTTATTACTTGTACTTTCCTTTATTCTTTATGTTCTGATATGCTGGCTTTTGTTCTTATTTGTGGCCTCCTTTGTGGCACTTGCTCTTTCTGGGGTTTGACCCAGCTGGTTTTGTGTGGCCAGATTTCGGAGCAGCTCCCGAGGATCTACCGAGCTTCCAGCCCAATGGTGACAACTAGATGGAACCCGGGCCAAGAGTGGGTTTTCCTTTTTGTTTCACCCACTTATATGTAAATTTATTCTTTTGAGGCGTTTAGCCGACGAGCACCTGTTAGCTCGATGCACATTTACTTACTGTCTGCCTACGGGCTGTAAACATGATTAACAAATCCTAGGGTTGATCATGTATGACTGAACTCTTGCTAGTCCTATCATTTTGTACGACTAGCTTCATGATCATCCAATATGTAATATTTGGGACGCCTTATATATATATATTTGATGCTCTGACATCTTGTAACTCTGTTAATTGCTTGAGATTGAGACAATAGGCTTGACCTTAAGAGACTACTGGCTTGTAGTAAACCCTCATATCTAGACAACCGTGACCGTATAGTTGAGATGTATTCTATTTCAATATACGTAGCTGGCTGTGTCTGCCCCCGCTCTCCAGTATTCTGGTTCTGGGGCGTGACAAAAGCACTACGATGCTGGACTTGCAGGAACAAAGAGTGGTTCTATGCTCCCCAAGAAGAAGCCGAACGCTCATATGGCCAAGTTTGCCAACCACATGCAGGATGCTCATGCGGCTGAATCAGCCAGCCACATGAAGAAGGTCTATGCGGCCAGATCATCCAGCCGCATGAAGAAAACTCATACAGCTGAGACTCCCAGCCGCATGAAGAAAGTCTATACGGCTACGCCATCCAGCCGTATGAAGATTATTGATCATGACAGACGCATAACGCCTACCCCGCTAGGCTCTGTCTTCGACCGCCACTCTTATGGTCATGATCTCTGGTGCTCCCAAGAAGATTTGTCTGACTCTCTCCATCATCACTTAGACTCTTCCTACTATGTGCCCTTACGCACTAGAGTGAAGAAGTCTAAGGCAGCGCGAGCTTGGCAAGTTCGGTCCGCTGATCCGGTCTCTGACCATCCGAGCGTCCCGCATACTGTTATGCGGGCCTCAGATGGAAAGTTGTACAGAACCACTCGAGTCCAGCCCCCGACGGAAAATAGACAGAGAGGTTCGCAAAAGTCTCCCAAAATCTAGGGAGTGAACATGGTCGATCCAGACCCATCTGACTTGCGTGAGGCCATCCTCCACAAACTCAAGGAAAGAAAAGATGCACCGGGGTGCAAAGAGTCCTCCCAAGGATGTCACTGCACCCAAGTCATCGTCAACTGCTGCTGCAATAATGCGATGGTGCAAAAAGACCGACAGTCCATCTTTCAAAGACTGCAACAACCGTCTTCAAAAGATGAGGCACTTCCCATCGTCTCCAGCAACTCTGCTCAGAAATTCCCCGTCGATGGGAGAGGGAAGAAGACAAATGTTCTCAGCCCAAAGATTTCAACCACTATGACTAAGAGACTGTCGTCTAAGCGGGTGCCCACCACCGGAGTTTTCCAAGGTACCCGTTCTAAGACGAAATCTGCTACAGTAGGAGATTCGTCGTCCACACCACTGGGGGTTGCTGGGACTGGGGGTAGCACTCCTCCGAACCTCTACGATAATCCGAAGTTCCAAGAAGATGAGCCGGAGGAAACAACTCTCCCATCAGATGCAGCAACCCCGACGTCCTCGAGGACGTCCACAACTCCCAAGATGAGGCGAACTCGGAAAATGGGGGTACTATTCCTTCTGAGTCCAAACCGAAGGAAGACATTCCCACATACCCCGATGATTTCTCATTACAGGGGTATGACTCAGAAGACACGTCCTCCACTGTGCATTCCATCTCTCCTCACGTGAGGACGATATTCATGACGGACAGTAATCAAGGTGGTTCCGGTGATCGCCAATGCATCGACACTCTCGAAGCCATATTACTTGCCTTGGTTAAGTTTGTGGACGAGATCAAAGTGGCCCTTCCAACTCTGCAAGGAGGGACGCCTGGCCAAACAAGTGCGGGTCCCACGGTCAATGCGGACTCGAATTTAGCAGCACCGAACCTGGGCAACAATCCTCCTGAAGTAACGGCCCCCACCGCCGTGGATGAGGTCCGCGAAGCGAGAAGAGAGGTCCAGGAGCTCCGAGCCATGTTTCACGCTTGAGAAAATTCTCAAGACCTCAGAATACGGCAACCGTACCCTGCTGCATTGAGGGATGTCCCCTTCCCACCAAGATATAAGCCGTTCAATATCAATCCTTATGATGGCAAGACCTCTGCAAGTCGATACATCACTTACTTCGAGGTCACTACCGACCATCTGCCCCATGATGATGCCATTCTCACACGATTATTCATCGAGGCATTGGAAGGAGTCGCCTTCGACTGGTATCGCAACCTGTCAGTCAACTGCATCCACTCCTTCGCTGGCTTCAAGCGTATGTTCTTGGAGAGATTCTATGAAGTAGGGTAGGACATCACAATGTCCACCCTCATGGACGTCGTTCAAGGGGAGAAAGAGCTGACAATGAACTACATTGAGCGGTTTCGCCAAACCGCAATGAAGCTGCCATCTGGAAATCCGGATTCCTCCCTGATTGAAATTTGCCAAAAGAGATTGCTCCCAACAATCAGTCTCTGGATGGGCGAAAGTCAATTCAAGGACTGGAAGATGTTTATCATCAGTGCCACAAGCGCCGAAGAAAGATTGAAGAAGGCTCGCCAACTGGGATTGCACATCTCGGACGGAGAGAACAAGGGCAAGCATCCTAACACCAACAACGACAATAGGGGTAGCCCCTCCAACAATCGGGACAGCAGGGGCAAGCAGGCTATGGTGGCCGACACAGCACATAAATCTGAGCCAAAACCGGCAGACAAACAATGGTCGCAAATCACTTGCTCCTTCGAAGACGGTCACGTCAAGCCCATCTTGGACATGCTCATACAAGGAGACAGAATTCAGCTTTCTCCACCAAGATGGGAACCCCGGCCGGCAGACATGGAGAACCTAAAGTACTGCCATTACCACCGCTACGTCCATCATGCCACACATGACTGCTACCAACTAAAATGGTACATCCAAAATCTCATCGATTCGAACGCTCTGGCCATCGAATTCGAAGAGGTAACTGTAGCAGCCAATATGGTGTCAGTGCAATTTAGCAGCTTTCCTCCAACGGAAACTCAAGACGGTGTGGTCCCCATCCCCCTAGCGACAATGGAGATTGCTAATCTTCCACTTCCCCGAGATCAGGCTGCTGGTCTAGTGCCCCTCACCACATCACGAGGGGAGGTCATGTGGATCCATCCAGACTTGGTATCGGAAGTGACTCGGCCCACATCATCTTCTATCTGCAAGAAGAAGAGTGGAAAAGTCAGGTCCTGCCGCACAATCTTGACAGATATCGAAGAAGCTACAGCCGTCGTCACGCGGTCTGGGGCACAATCCCAACCCGTGGCTGATAACTCAGCTGAAAATCATCAGCCCGCTACAACTGACGCTCCGGGACCGGCTCAGCCTCCGACGACCGACAAGCCTAGGCCGAAGGAGACTCGCTTTGACAAATCCCTCCGAAAAGTGGCACTGCAGGGACTGGAGAAGCCCTACAACTTTGATATCTTAGCGCAATTGGCCAACACACTGGCTAAGTTGTCATTATACGAGCTTCTGAGACTCTCAAAGGATGTTCGTGCGGCTTTCAGCAATGCACTCCAAAATGCCGACGCGTACCTGGCTCAGGTCAACTTTACGGGAGAGAACCCACCTGCAGATCTCCAAGACAGCGCTTGCACGGGAGCGATGCCCAAAATTGTCTTCACTCCGCAGGATATGCTCATCAAAACCAACCTGTACGATCGCCCGCTATACTACACTGGATACATCGGCGACGTAAAGGTGGATCGGATGCACATTGATCCTGGCTCTTCCATAAGCATTATCCTGAAGGGTCTGTTACATCATCTCCGCATCCCTATGCATCGCCTGACGCCTACAAGCACCGCCATCAGCGGTTTCAATTCGGGCAGGAGCTACCCAATTAGAAAGATTCGTCTGAAGTGTCAGATTGGCGATCTCCAATCAGAAGTCACTTGCTACGTCATAGATACAGACACTTCTTACAACATCCTCTTGGGGCGTCCTTGGATATACGATTATATGATCGTGCCTTCTATGCTGCACCAATGCTTCAAGTATGTCGACAAACACGGCTTCGTGATGACAGAATTTGCTGATATTGATCCCTTCAAAGGGGTCGAATCCTACTACTCAGACTCCTGCCTGTACGAAAAGTCGAACAGGCACCTTGGTGAAGGAGATGTGCAAACCCGTACCGAGTCAGCCACAGGATCAGAAGAGCCTCTGACGATCCATCTCCATGCTCGCAAACCTGGCAAGTCCGTACCCCTTACCGCCACTCTGCGTAAGGACGCTATCAGCCTCTCGGCACAAGAAGAGCAGATGATAATCCGACTGCCAAGGTCCGGCCAAGTGCCAAGACCCACAACAGAGCCAATGACAATCAGGCTGCCAAGAGTCGGCCAGCCACAAACGGAGAAGCTCAATCCCTCCGACAAGCCAATGACGATACGCCTTCCCAAGAAGGGTCGTCACCCCGATGCAAGGCCTGGAACCTCTAGCGAACCAACCACTCCCCATCCAGCATCGAGCACCAGACTGGGGGTCGCTAGTCTGCCAACAACTCCACGCTCTGCTCCACCAGCTAAACCTCTGACGATCAAGCTGCTCAGGTCGTCCTCTCAGTCTTCATTTATACAGGGGGTAGCCGAAGAGGAACCGGAGCTAGCCAAGTATATGGCTGCCCACACTGATGTTCCCTCCGCAGATGATGTAATCCCGCTAGAAGAGATACCTTACTTCATCAATAAAGGGCTATCTTTGAACCACCTCGAGCTTAATAAGCTTTATACAATGTATGCTATAGAACACGGTATAGGCACTCACCTACACACACAGGTGACAAATGTGTACACCGCAATCCAGCTTACTCCGGTAGAAGACGCTTACCGCATAATCGAGGGAGGGGACCATCCAATCATCTTCGGCCGAAAGGACAATTCGTATCCCTTCACCATAGAAGAAGTCGACCTTGAATCAGATGCCGGGAGACTGCCTCTGTATCTTTATAGCCCCTAATCCAAATATTTCATGCAGAAACAGGGGTATGATCTGGAGACGACGCCAGGCTTGAACTACGGTACTGGACGACGATTACCTTTGAAGCCACCGGTCCCGGCTTGCAAACCACGGGACTACTATAGCAAGACTCGATGTGGATTAGGGTATGTTACACCCACGACGACCCCTGAGAGTTTAGATGAAGAATGTGACTGGCATTCACATTCAACCGGGTCACCAACTTCTGACTCAGATACCAGCATCGAAGACATATTCAGACAAGTCTTATCAGTCAATATGGCATTCGCCGACGCTTATGAAGAAGATGAAGACATTCCTGAAATCCTCGAGCTAGAGCCGTGGGCCCAACAGTTGGATGCACAATAGGAAAAGTAGTTCGAACTGAGAGAACCTCCTACTGAAGATGAGGTTATACAAGTGGATCTCGGTAGCGAATCTTCTCCAAAACTAATCTTCGTCCGTAAAAGCCTAACAGACGAAGAGCGAGAATCGCTACTGGAACTTGTCAAAGAATATATTGATGTGTTCGCCTGGAGCTATGAAGACATGCCAGGACTAAACCCCGAGGTTTCCCTTCACAAGCTCAACATTCGGCCAGATGCCAAGCCAGTCAAGCAACAACAACGACGCTTTCGCCCAGGCATCATGGATGCGATAGAAGCCGAAGTTAATAAACTGATAGCCAGCGGCTTCATTCGTGAGGAACAACATCCTGACTGGGTCGCCAACATAGTACCCGTCCACAAGAAGAATGGAAAGATTCGAATTTGTATCGACTTCCACAATCTGAACGAGGCATGTCCCAAAGATAAATTTCCTCTCCCTATCACAGACATCATGATTGACAACACCTGCGGCTTCGAACGTATGTCATTCATGGATGGCTTCTCAGGGTACAACCAAATCTAGATGTCTCCTGACGACGAAAAGCATACATCATTCCGAACACCGATTGGCACGTACTGTTACACAGTCATGCCTTTCGATTTGAAGAATGTCGGTGCCACATATCAACGAGCCATGAGTGTCATCTTCAGAGACCACTTACGCAAGATGATAGAGTGCTATGTTGATGACATCCCGTCAAAAGTCGCTGTAAGGGAGACCATCTGCAGGATCTGAGGATGGTATTCGACCTGATACGAGCACACAATCTGAAAATGAACCCTACGAAGTCCTTTCTGGGCATATCCAGCGGGAAGTTCTTGGGCTTCATCATCACCGCCCAGGGTATCCATGTAGACCCTGAGAAAACAAAGGCAATTATGGAGATGGGTCCCCCGACAAATCTCTGCGAACTCAGAGGCCTTCAAGGGAGGCTAGCTTACATCAGGAGGTTCATTTCTAACCTCTCCGAGCGATGTCGACCATTCACCCATCTCATAAAGAAGGGCATCTCATTCATATGGGACAAAGAATGTCAACGGGCCTTCGACAGCATCAAAGAATATTTATCGAACCCTCCAGTCCTGGTGGCCTCGGTTGCAGGAAAACCATTTCTGCTCTACGTACGAGCAATGGAACATTCTCTCGGGGCTCTGCTAGCACAAAATAATGATGCAGGCCATGAGCAAGCCATATATTACCTCAGCCGAATGATGATTGGGCCAGAGCACCGATACACCGCTGTGGAGAAGGAATGCCTTGCCCTAGTGTTCGCCATTCAGAAGATGCGGCACTATGTCACTGGACAAACCATTCATGTGATCTCACGAGTCAACCCTCTCAGGGTCCTCATGACTAAACCAGGGGCACTCAGCTCTCGCCTCGCTACATGGGAAATTGGAAAATATTGCTGTCCCCTTATCATATGATCTTCGTCCCGTAAAAGGCTGTCAAAGGTCAAGCCCTGGCAGACTTTTTGGCAGCCCACCCGGGCTCGGAGTCATCCAGAATATATAAAGAGATCCCAGATGAGGTCGCCGACTCGCATGCAACCTCTCACGATGATATATGGCGAATGTTCTTCGACGGTGCTTCGAGAACTGGACCCAAGGGCAACATCGTCGTCGGAGTCGGGGTGGTGCTGGTTTCTCCTTCCGGATTGGTGATCAATCGCGCTTACTCTCTCACAGAACCCTGCTCTAACATTGTGTCCGAGTACAATGCTCTGGTTATTGGCCTCCAACTTGCAAGAGAGCTAGGGGTAGAATATCTTAAAGTATACGGCGATTCTCAGTTAATCGTCAATCAGATCCGGGGGCTCATACGAGGTCCGCCACGAAGATATGGTCCCCTATAACCAAATAGCGATCGACATCATCTCATCATTTAAGGGATTCTTCATCGAGCATGTTCCCAGACTCCAAATTATCGAAGCCGATGCCTTAGCAGGCCTGGCCGCTTTTCTAGCAGTGCCAAATCATACTCATCAATCGATAGATGTGATAGGCCACGAACTGGTCTGCCCCAAGAACAACGTTCAATTCATGGCGAGTTATTCTGCCCAGAGAATTGACGATGTCCCAGATTGGAGACAATCGTTCATTGACTTTGTCGTCTACGATATCCTGCCTGAGAACCCAAAGGAAGCCACTTCCATCAGACGACGTTCTCTTAGATTCTTCTACGATACAGAGATGAAAATGCTGTATCGCCAATCCTATGATAGATTATTGCTTCGGTGTCTATCAAACGCAGAAGCCAAAGAAGCCGTACGAGAAGCTCATGACGGTGTCTGCGGGGCCCATCAGCCTGGCCCTAAATTGCAAGACCGTCTTCGCCGAATAGGCTACTACTGGCCCACGATGGTAGCAGATACGATAGACTATGCTAGAAAGTGCAAAGCTTGCCAAGTCCATGCAGACTTCATCCACCAACCATCCGAGTTTCTACATCCGACAGTGGCATCCTTGCCATTCGAAACATGGAGGATGGATATCATCGGTCCGATTACTCTACCTTCCTCCCGAGGACATCGCTTCATACTCGCTATCATAGATTACTTCTCCAAATGGGCGGAAGCTGTCCCACTTGCAGAAGTAAAGACTTCAAATGTGATCAGCTTCCTTAAGCATCACGTCATCTATCGCTTTAGACTGCCCCGAAGGATCATCCACGATAATGGTCCGTAGTTTGCAAGCCACGCCTTCTATCGGTTCTGCGACAAGTACCGCATCCAGAATACTGCTTCGACGCCATACAATCCAGGAACAAATGGGTTGGCAGAAGCATTCAACAAAACCATTATCAAGTTACTCAAGAAGTTCGTATATACCAACAAACGCGACTGGAACGAGAAGCTTGGTGAATGCTTATGGGCGTACCGTACCACAGTCCGAACGGCCACATGGAACACACCATTCTTCCTGGTGTACGAGAGTGAGGCAGTTCTCCCACTGGAGACTCAAATACCCTCACTCTGCATCGCCCTCACTTATCAATTGACGGCAGATGATAACTACCGACGTCGGCTACAAGTGTTAGAGGCCTTGGATGAAAGCGCCTCCTGGCTCAGCAACGAATCGAGATATACCAAGCACGCATCTCAGGAGCCTTCAACAAGAAGGTTAAAATAAGAACATTCCAAGTGGACGATCTCGTTCTGGCAGTCCGAAGGCCGATGGTCATGACTCACAAGACCGCCGGCAAGTTCCAGCCAAAATGGGATGGTCCATTTATCATTAAGGCTGTATTCTCCAACGGTACTTTTTGCCTCGTAAAACAAAATGGAGAGTTGCTCATGTTGCCCGTCAACGGCAAGTTCCTAAAGAAATATTATGTCTAAATGACATACTCCAGATTATCGAGTCATGTACCCGCTCGTGCCGCTGAACTCACATCCACAACATTTCAGATTATCGAGTCATATACCCGCTGGTGCCGCTGAACTCACTTTCACAATATTCCAAATTATCGAGTTATGTACCCGCAAGTGCCTCTGAACTCACATTTCGGTCACTCTTTCAGATAGTAAGTCATGTATGACCATACCTCTGAACTTTCTTCCTGGAAGAGATCCTCCCTCACGATCCACTACCCGTACTCCTAGTGCACAAAAAGGGTAACCGATCCACAAATTTCTAAAACGGCCATGTCCTCATTACCTCTGAGTCGTTTCACTTCCGCCAAAAAAAATCACCCCTTTACATAGAACTTCCATGTCCTCATCACCTCTGAGTCGTTCTATGTACCCTCCTTCATTGAGCCCACTCCTGTCATGTCCTTATTACCTCTGAATGGGAAGGCTCCGTCGAAGAAACCTTCATGCTTGTCATGTCCTCATTACCTCTGAGTAAGTATGATGACTCCCTTTCGACTTATTACCTGTACCCACAACCAGAGTACGCCAAGGATAATAGGTCCATAAATATTCCTCGCTGAGTCTGCTCTAGCCATGTCCTCATTACCTCTGAGTAGGAAGACTCCACGGTAAAACCTCCGTACTTACCATGTCCTCATTACCTCTGAGTAATTACGTTGGTCCTCTCTCGTCTTATTATTCGTACCCTGAACCAGGGTATGACAAGGGTAATAGGCCGACAAATGTCCTCTGTTGACCACAAATATCCTCCGTTGAGTCCATTCCTGCCATGTCCTCATTACCTCTGAGTAGGAAGACTCCACGGTAAAACCCTCATACTTGCCATGTCCTCATTACCTCTGAGTAAGTGTGTTGGTTCCCCTCCATCCTATTATCCGTATCCTATGTCGGGGTACGCCAAGGATAATAGGCCCACAAATATCCTCCGTTGAGTCCACTCCTGCCATGTCCTCATCACCTCTGAGTAGGAAGACTCCACGGTAAAACCCTCACACTTGCCATGTCCTCATTACCTTTGAGTAAGTATGTCGGTTCCCCTTCATCCTATTATCCGTATCCTAAGTCGGGGTACGCCAAGGATAATAGGCCCACAAATGTCCTTTGCTAAGTCTCTTAGTACAGGCCCAACATTCCTCATCATGCCCCCGGGAGCCCAGCTTCTCCATGGCATTCTATCTCCCGATACCCCGAACACCGACGACCACCTTGCCGTGGAACTGTTCTAGGTATCCAATCAAAACTTGTTATCCGTACCTAAAACCAAGGTATGCCAGGGGTAACAGGTCCACAAACAAGTCCCCCATATGGGGCAAACATCACCACAATACCACAGGTGCTCAGAGCTTTTGGTTTTTCCGAACCTTGGAAAGACATAATCTTCAGATCTGTCAGCAACTACTGGTTCTCCATCGTCATCAATGCCAAGCGAAAGGTTTTTTCTCTTCCAGCCGCGGCGTTCGCCAGGGAGACCCCTTGTCAGCCACCGTCTTCATCATCGATGTCGAAGCCCTCAGCAAAAATCTCAAAGCATGATTAACAACCCTCAATTCTACCACTTCTATACCACCACAGGTTGTCCCATCATCACTCACCTCGCTTACGCCGATGATGTTCTTATTTTCTCTTCAGATGACACCAGATCAGTTGAGGTCGTTCACAAAATGTTGGAGAGATACACCAAATGCTCTGGCCAGCGGGAAAATAACAACAAAAGCGTCATCTACACCTACAACAATGCGGACAGGAATAACTCCTCAAGGATCTCTAACTTGACTTCCTTCGCCACCTCGTACCCTCTATTCTTCTACTTAGGCTGCCCGTTAGTGTATGGCAAATCCAACTCCAGCATCTACGAGTCCCTAGTGACCTCCATCAAGAAGAAGATCGCGGGCTGGCATAACGTGACCCTATCCCCTGGCGGGAAGATGATTCTGATCAAGCACGTTCTTTCCTCCATCCCTACCCACATCCTAGTCGCCTACGGCCCCCCCAAGAAGGTCCTCTCATCGCTCGAATCCATCTTCGCCAGATTCTTCTGTCACTCTAATAGAGAGGACAAGCACCACTGGGCCAGTTGGGTCACCATGGCTAAACCCACAGAGGAGGGCGGACTTGGATTTATCAGATTGGAGCACTTAGTGGACGCTCACTCCATGAAGCTTTGGTGGAAGCTTC